>JAJHSJ010000014.1:49500180-49828788 GCA_021015155.1 Magnolia officinalis | reverse complement strand
AATGGTATTTAATGCTCCATTAATTTATTAGTGGAGGCCATCCACTGTACAATAAAAACCGGATGATCACGACCATCCGTGAGATCGGACGGATTTTTTTTAAAAAAAATCCAAAAACTTTTTCAAACCTTTAGCCCCCATTAATTTATTAGTGGAAGCCATCTATCAATTTATTGTGAATAAAAACCGAATGACAATGCCCACCCGTGAGATCGAACAAATATTTTTCAAAAAAAAAATCCAAACTATTTTCAAATAAAATCTCCAAGGAGTCTAGTTCCAAAGAGATTAGTTTTCAAAATAAAAATGTTCAAAAATCGCACGCGGCGTGCAGTACACTGAGGAATCTTCCATATTCTCCAGTTGCGGTCAGTGCAGACAGCTAAATAAGATTCGAACCCTTTCGGTTCTCTGGAGGATGATCGAATCCATACATAATAAATGTACGATTGACCCGATCTCTATATCTGGACAGTCGTACGAATGCTACTAGAAATGAGTGGATCTATCTCTGGAAAGAATAATCAAACTCAAAGTGGCGACAATCCATTGTAACCAAAGTATCAAAATCAACAGACTGCATGGCAAAAGATTACCTGCACATACCTAGTCCAGGATGTTCGGAAAGTTTGATCGAGTCCAAGTCGGCGTAGTCAGTTCCCCATAAGGTCGCACCAATGCGCAGGGTAGCTAACCACTTTGACGATCAAGCAGAACGAATACTCCTAGGGTGATTACATAGCAAAGGAATGACAGACCTAACAGTACGAGAATCCTCGTAAAGCCGCACCAACGCACAGAGGCCCTACTTTTCAGACTTACCCTCCAATGCTATGAACAATCTGACAAAAAAGGGTTGCGATTGGTGACCCGTAATGCAGCACCAACGCGCAGGGACAATCACAATGTTTTCCTCAGTCCTCATGATATATGCAAGTCATATCTTTTCTAAACAGTCAGCCGACAATGATATAATAGTAGACAACAGATTTGAATCACTATCCTTACTGACCAGAAGGGTGGGGTGTCCACTTGCTTTGACCTTCGGTTGCTCGCAACCTCGGCCAAACAGGGGCATTTGTAGACACCCTACCCAGGCTAACATCTTGAAGAGGCAAGGACAATCCGCACCATGATCAACCATACCTGAACCTGAAACCCTAATCCAAACCATACCCGAACCCGAAGCCCTAATCCAAACCCTACTCGAACCCAAAACCCTAATCCAAGCCCTTAGAACCCCCCAAACCCAGCCCAAAGTCCCAAATCTAGGACCTATTCAGGCCAGGTCAACCTAAAAATACACCCGGCCAGGCCAAAAACTCAAAAAAAGGACCACCGAATAAACTAGTGCGCCACACGAGGACCGTAAGTTCAGGCCCGGCTCGGGCGGTAGTTTGACTACCGCCAGCAGTACTCCAATTACCTCTGCTCACCGAACACGTATGTCCTCTGAGCAACAGCTAACCCAACGTCTGAAATTCACCTTTAACCCCCTATCTGACTTTATTTACTGTTTTACCAACCCTAAGAGCCAATGGGAGTGCGCCATGTGGCTTTCCTCTCCCCTCAACTAATCACAACTTGCCACATCATCTTTTACCCTTTTCAAACCCCACATTTACCATAAGACCATTGGAGAAGGCTATAAATAGCCCTCTCTTCTTCACATTTTAGGAACACATCCACATCCAAGAGAGAGAGAGAGAGAGAGAGAGGGAAGGAAGGAAAGGGAAGGAGCTCCCAAACCTCCAAGTTCTGATCTTTTAGCCACCCCCTAGCCCTACCTCTTAGCCTTTTCAACCCCCAAGCCTAGCTCAGATTGGTCATGGTTCGGTCCATGTCTTAGCATATTTGAGTTCAAGCTAAAGATCAAATCATCTCATACAAGCATCCACCATCATGACATTTATTCCCTTCTTAACCCCCCTGCTCTTCTAGACTTCTAGCGAACGTATGCTCTATGACTTGCCGTACTCCTGTCACATCATAAATTCCTAGTAGTCTAATAAGATTTTCTTATCCCTTTGCATAATCATAATCACATCCGCCTTCTAGACACACCGTTGGACGTATGCTCTGTGGTTTGCCGAAACTTCAGATCTTGTCACATTAAAAATCTGCGTGCGTGTCTAGTCCCATCCCGACCATAGCATCCATCTTCCTTTGAGAGTATTTTATCACACCAAATATAGACCGTACATTTGTATGGGCAGAGAGGGTGCCTAACACCTTCACTCTTTGTAACCGAGGTCCCTTACCAGGAATCCCGGATCGCAGACCAGGAGTCAACCTAAGGTAGGAGAGTCTTCAAATTTCTCCATCCTTATGTATTCCGCGGTTCTAGCCGACCACGGGATTCTAAGATTATTCGGCTAGTGGCAACTCCAACATCCATAAATTAGCCTAATCACCCCTATTGCAAAAACCAAACACCCAAATCAGCGTGGGCGTCGACTTTTAGTGTCCACAGAATGACGACTCCATTAGGGAAGTACTAGCTTGTACTAGCTGAGACCCGACTCGAAAGTTTGTGATACTTTACGCTCAAAGGACATTCATCACTACATTCATAAAATTAAAAAAAAAAAAATCTTTGGCTTACATTTCCTTAGGCACTGATTCAAACCATGACCACTCGATCCCGTGCAGCCATGACCTCTCGAGCTACCCATGAAGAAGAACCGGTAGCTCAGCCAGCTCCCGAAAATTAGCACCTGTACCTACACCGACACTCGCGTCGTTACCTCCAGTAGCTCTAATAGACCCACAAGCTAATGCAACCATGCAAGACATGGCCCAAAGTCTCCGGGCAATGCAAGAACTATTACTTCGCCTGGTACCAAGTGCCACATCGAATACATAGGCAACCTATCCTAGTGTACAGAACAGTTCAATCCCTCAAACTCCTTTTGCCTTTTCCCTCATTCCTCCAGCAAATCTTGTCCTCCCTCTCCAAGAGGAATCAACAAAAGATCAGCAATAACCAGCAAACGGGAGCAATCCTCCCACACATCATTACTCAACACATTACAACAATCAGGTTACAACATCCATTCCCCCTAACAGGAACCACAAATAAGAACTGACGTATGCCCATGAAGGGGGTCAGTTTCGAGTCCAACTCACTCCCCTTAATGGGAGTAACATTCCGGAATTGACAGATACCCCAGGCGGGAGCCATTTTTGTACATCACACCTCCTCCGAAAGGGAGCGGTGTTCAATTTCAATTACCTCTCACCACCGGGAGTCCATCTTCTTTCTAACAAACCCCCGTTTTAGCAAACCAAAGGATCGAGGAAGTCAATCCTTACGAGGAGGAGGCAGCACAAGCCCTACAGCAAGGGACAAGATACGAGCAGCATAACAGAGCAGAGATTGAGGGATTGTGGGAACAACTACAAATGGTGCAGAACCAGCTGCAGAGGCAACAGGGGGTGGATCATCCATCCACCAAGTTCAGGGACTTATGTCCTTTCCCAGATGCTCGGGCACCTCTAAAATTTGAGGTGCTCAAATTCAAAAAGTATGACGGTAGCAGGTGTCCCACAACACACTTGAAAGCTTTTTGTAGGGAACTCAATGCGATAGTAGGGAATGATGGAGCCTTGATATGGCTCTTCCAAAAATCCCTTAAAGGTGATGCTTTGAATTGGTACACCTCGCTGGACAGCCATCAAATCAGAACCTGGGAAAGACTCTCCCAGGCATTCATCGATAGATTTTCATATAACCTGAACATGGCTCTGAGAAGGTCAGACCTGGCTGCCTTAAGACAGAAAAGCGATGAGTCCTTATCAGCATACGTAGGGCAATGGCGGGCCATGACAACCCGAATGAGAAACCCCATCGATGACGAAGAGCAGATATCCATGATCGTCCAATCTACGAATCCAAGCCTTTCTGGATATCTGATCTCATACCCATACGTGAATTTCTCCCAGCTCATCTGAGATGGGGCAGGTGGAAGTCGGGATCAGAGCCAGAACCATTTCTCCATGGCCGCACCAGGCTCCCTCAATTAAAAGGAATAGAGTCAAGGGGAAGCCTGTCGGATGTGGGAATGGAAATGGTGCTGCTCCTGTGCAACATACCACCGAAGTCAACAATATCGTCACTAACACTCAAGGCAACTAGTATGCTCCGCAACCGGAACCACAATCACATAGGCAATACCAACCAAAGCAAACCCAACAGGGATATCAGGTACGGCCGCCTCAACAGCAACAACAACAACAGCCTCAGAGAACTGCGCAAGGCCCATACAAGCAGACAATGCCAGTCAGAAAGTTCACCCCTCTAACACAAATATACAGTCAAGTCCTGACAATGCTAATGCTAAGGCAACTCTTGACACCATTTCAGCCTCGACTTCCACCAAATCCCCTGCCACCAGGCTACAATGAAAACCAATATTGCGTATATCATCAGGCTCCTAGTCACCTAACAGACCGCTGCTTTGCCCTGAAACATGCGGTTCAAGACTTGATCGAGAATCAGAAGATCACAATTACCCTGCAGACTGGCAATGCCAATCAGGCCAACATTCTCCCAAATCCCCTGCCATCACATCCCGCGGGACCCAGCACGTCTGACACCTATACCATCAATAACATCGAAAGAGAGCATCCCACATCACTCCATACAAGCAATCATGCCCGATACAGCAAATCGGACGTGGAGATACCAATAGGTGCCTCCGCCTAGACCGTAGATATACCTCGAGGCAACACCGATAGCTTCACCTCTCATCCTTGAAGCAGCACCCACCACGCCTCTACTCATACTCGAAGCGGCACCGACAGTACAACCCCTCACCCTCTAAAGGGCATCAACAACATCCAGGTTACAATCTCAATCTTTCACTCTCCAAGGGGCACAACTAGCGCCACCCCCAGCACATCCGAACAGGTCAGGTCCTGAACCTATCATCCTCCCAATCGGGCTTCTCGATCTCGCCTCATTGACCCTGCAAGGGGCACCCCCTGTCCAATCTCCAAATCTCCTCTTGCCCCACCAATTGGCACATGCCCAAAGGATCCATCCTTCACAGAGTACACATCAAAAGGAGGAGGAAAATCCCACTGTTAAGCCCTATGAGGATTCAGTCGCATCCCAGGGAAAGTCCTCGAGTCTATCATAGACATAGCCCACTACTCAACCTTAAGAATCGGTGATATATTTGGAAGGAAGGATGGTTCCCTCCTATAACCCAAAGGTAGTCCCATGGCACTATCCTGAATGTGCCGAAATGGGCAACAACGACAGGTATTTCAGAAGAGATACCCAGAACCCGAAAGAAACCCATGGAACTGTGGCAGGAACAACCCATAAAGCTGACGCCACTTACGACATAGCAACTTAGCTCAAGTCCATTCCCACACAGATTTCCATCTGGGAACTCTTATGCACATTGAGGTCACACCGAGAGATCTTTGCAAAGACCCTGAATGATGCGCACATCTCTCCTGACATACCACCTGAAATGGTGGCAAATATGATCAGCCAACTCCTCGTACCACGAGCGATCACATTCTCAGACGAGGAGTTGCCACCCGAGCGCTGTAAACATGGACACTCATTAAATATAGTTGTCCGTTACAAGAACTTCAAAGTTCCACTTATGCTCATAGACAACGGATCAAGCCTAAATGTTTGCCCTCTAAGGACTGCCGAACGTTTAGGGATAGAACTATTCTCTTTCCTACCCAGCACCATGAGTGTTCGAGCTTTTGATAACTCCCGAAGGCAAGTAGAAGCGGAAATTGACATTGAGTTACATATTGGACCAGACATAGTTCTAGTCACATTCCAGATTATCGATATTCCTGCCTCTTTCAATCTTCTATTGGGATGGCCATGGCTCCATGTTGTTGGAGCCATCCCATCCACTCTCCACCAAAGGGTCAAATTCCCGTCGGGAAATCAAATCATCTCGGTTGAGCCAGAATTCATCGTACCAGTAGTAGTCAATACCCCAGAAACTGACATTCCAGTGATTGACGTTCAACATGCAGAGGGTGACATATCGTATCATAGTTTCGAGTTCGAAATTGTGAACTCCATTGCCAACCTTCACCCGCTTGCAATCGAATATGTCATCCCTCCTGCTGAACGTCTGATCCTGAACTACTGCACCGAATTCCATGAGAAAGGTATGGTAGTAAAACCAGCTCATGCCAACATACAAAGAGAGGGACTGGGGTATCAACCGACACCGGAAGATCAGGCCGCAAGGTCTAAAAAGAGGCAACCATTCAAGTACATACCCATCAAGTTCGTCAAGGCTGGAACAGTCTGTGGTGACACGATGATCTCCCTTGAGGACCACCTCTAGTGGCTTAATCTAACAGAACATTCCAGCCAGGAGTCCATTTGGTCGCCGATAAGGTGGGACAGGATCCTCAGGGCATAAAAAACACATCTAATGCTAGGGGCAGAACCCCCAGACCCATCACATGAGGCTAAGGGCATGGAAGAAGGGCCACCTACAGAGGACCCAGGACCAGAGGTGCCCATTACAAAAGACACAGGCAAGAACGGAGAGGCACCCATCCCCACCAACAGTCAAGGAGAAACACCCCCATCAACAACTCAGCAGCGCAAGGGGCAGAAGAAGCCCATTCATTGGATCAAAAGGGAAGTGGCCTTCCTTTGATTGGAGAGACGTCAGGATCCCACCGCAATATGGACTTGAGGAGCCCGATGAGCTCCAACTTCTGAGCGAAGAGATCGAATCAGACTCCGACTCTAAGCCTAGCCCAGCAGACATCATGGTCATCGGGACGGATGATCCACAAGAACAAACAAAGCAGAACATCAAGATCAAAAGGGGAAAAGAGCCAGTCTGGACAGCCATTCCTCTGAGATTGAATCGGCTGGTGAGCCACCCACGGACACCAGCCTTAAAAAAAACACCAATGTAAATAGCAGTTGGTACCCCGAATCAGGACAGGACCAATCATGGTTTGCAACACCGTCTTGTTCGGGACCCCTTGGCAACACAAAAAATCAGAAAACCTCCAAAACACAAAAACATCACATATTCCAAAAAGCACAAAAACATTAAATATTTTTCAAAATCACAAAACATCGAAAAATCTTCAAAACATAAAAACAACAGAAAAACTTTCAAAAATCACCGTGCCAAACACTTCATGCGTAGCGCTAGAGTTCGAGGTCGACTCGTATGATTTCGATCTAGAGTTGGATTTCAAGCTCATGGGTTTGGATGAGGCCCTGGATGAAGGAAATGATGATACAGCTCTTGAACTCGAGGATTCCCTCGAAAGGTTCAAAACGAAGGCCAATATTGTGGAAGATGACTTCGAAATGTGAACTTGGGATCAACGGAACTCCCCAGAGAAGTGCGCATCGGTAGATCACTATCTCCGGAATACAAACAGAGGATGATGGAATTCCTGCGACCGAGGTTGTCCACCTTTGCTTTCTTTTACGCGGACATGCCAGGGCTCGATGAAGACTTGGTAGTACACTACTTGCCTACAAAGCCAGACATGAAGCCTATCAAGCAGAAGCTACGAAGAATGAAACCAGAATGGGCCCTGAAGGTCGGTGATGAAGTCATCAAGCAATACAACGTGGGGTTCTTGGTAGTCTCCAATTATCTGGAATGGCTGGTAAATATCGTACCAGTTCCAAAGAAGGATGGCAAGGTCAGGATGTGCATTGACTTCAGGGACCCCAACAAAGCAAGTCCTAAAGACGATTTCCCTCTGCCTCACATCAACACACTGGTAGATAATACTGCTAGACACAAGATCTTCTCCTTCATGGACAGCTTCTCGGGCTACAATCAGATCAAGATGGCCATCAAAGATCTAGAGAAGACTTCTTTCATCACACCGTGGGGAACTTTCTGCTACCAAGTTATGCCTTTCGGCCTGAAGAATGCGAGAGCTACATATCAGCGAGCCATGACTGCCTTGTTCCACAACATGATAAACAAGGAAATGGAAGTCTATATGGACGATATGATCGTCAAATCTCGCACAATCGAAGGACATTTTGAAGACCTCAAGAAGCTCTTCGACAGGTTGGACAAATTCAAGCTCCGCCTCAACCCACAAAAGTGTCTTCGGCACAACCGGAGGTAAGCTGTTAGGCTTCATCGTCAGCGAAGATGGCATATGAGTGGATGGGACCAAGACCAAGGCAATCATCGAAATGTCACCGCCCAATACTGAAAAAGAGATTCGGGGTTTCCTCAGAAGAATCCAGTATATCAGCCGATTCATCGCACAACTCACACCAATCTGTGAGCCCATATTTAAGCTTCTACTGAAGAATTCGCCAAAGGAATGGAACGACAGTTGTCAAATGGCCTTTGATAAAATGAAGAAGTACCTGCTAAACCCTCCAGTGCTCATGCCACCTACCCCAGGTAGGCCACTATTGCTGTAAATCTTATCGCAACAGAAGTAATCGGATGCGTCCTTGGCCAACACAAAGACACGAGATGAAAGGAGCAAGCGATCTACTATTTAAGCCGACGGTTCACAAGCTACGAAGCCAAATACTCCAGCTTAGAGAAAACGTACTTTGCTCTAGTTTGGGCAACACAACGGCTATGACAGTACATGATTGCTCACCCAATCCTACTGCTCACTCGTATGGACCCATTGAAGTACTTGTTCAAAAAACCAATACTAACAGGCAGGATTGCAAAATGGCAACTACTGCTTTCTGAGTTCGACATCACCTATGTCACTCAGAAGGCAATCAAGGGGCAAGCATTGGCCGACCACCTAGCAGCACACTCTCTGCCTGATTACCAACCGCTGAAGACCTTCTTCCCTGATGAGGACATCCTCCTGATTGAGGAAGAAGAGGAAAGAAAGGCAGGAGAGTGGACACTTTTCTTCGACGGAGCTGCAAACTCAAAAGGCAGCGGAGTAGGCACCATACTCTACTCTCCCGATGACGTCCCAATTCCCATATCCAAGTGATTGGATTTTAATGCACTAACAACTTAGCTGAATATGAAGCATGTATTGCTGGTTTGAGAGAAGCCATCAACCTCAACGTAAAGAAATTGCAAGTCTTCGGCGATTTACAGCTCATCATCAATCAGACAAATGATGACTGGAAGACCAAGGATGAAAAGTTGATCCCTTATCAAGTTTATTTGGAGAATCTATGTCATGCCCCAAAGTTGAAAACCGGGCTCATAAAATTTTCGATCGCCGAATCTGGCGCCGACGGCCTCCATAGAACCCCATTCTCGGCTCCTGGCGCCCATTCGTCAGGTTTCGATCCTGGGATGCTACGAGGAAGATTTCCAATATCAGTTTGATTCATAATAAGCATAACCAAATGCATAACCCACAAACAACAACCAAAAACTCCATCACATTTCCACTATGATAAAAAACTTTACAAGTACAATGAGCATAACAAGAAATACAATGATAGACAAAAGCTCCAAGACGATTTACCACACGCCTTAGACTCAACGCTGCTGCGTCCCAATGTCACCTGCACACAACGGTCGTGCATAAGCTTATAGAAACCTTAAAGGGCGGTGAAAGTGTGTGTGCAAGGTAGTAATGAAGTATCAGAGTAATGCGGAATATGCTGATAAATCCATGAATACCGTTAGTCGTACCAAGGCCATGCGATGCAGCATGAATGATGTCGGCCATACCAAGGCCATGCGATGCAAGGTACAACTCAAGCATACAAATTCTTATCTCAATCCACATATCAATACGGTTCAAATCTGGAATATCACCGGGTCTAGTACACTCTAAACCAGATTGCCGCCCCATCGCGCGCAATAAGGTAAGTGGAAGAGACCTCACTATCCGCCTGCCAATATCAGGCTCGACTCGTCGATAGCGGACCCATTCCTCGAGCTGGTCAAACTCAACTTACCTTTGCCCCCTCCTCTCGAGCGGGTAAGGCCGCACCCCTTTCTAACCGACCACGACACAGTGGAAAACGCTGTCGTCTGGTAATTGACATTTGACACTCATGCACCCACTCGGTTTAGACGTTGGAGCAACCTCTTGGTACCATAAGGGTTTAGGGACTTTCACCCAAGGATATCTATAACACCCCATGTAAAATAAGATTTCTGGTATCCAATCCTGTCAACCACGATACGCCTGTGGAGGCTACGACCCTGATATCACTAGGGCGTACAGTAACCATATCACACAATGCGAATGCATAAATTACACTATCCAGTCATGCAATAATCTTGCGCGTATCGTACGTTCATGTAAGGCAACACTACCTATCTGGGAGCCCCTAAACAATCTGCCCGAAGGCATATGCTATGATCAATCACTTCTCATATCAAGCATACATATGATGCGTATGATCATGAATCATGGAACTATACTAAACATGTTATATGGCAATGGATGTTGTTCATAACGAAGATGGGCCTAGATGACCTACAAGTAAGGGCCTAATAATGGGCCCTAGGGAGAGTCATAATGCGGACATTTAACCAACATTATTCTTCAATGTGGACATCAAACCAACATTGCTCCCAAGGCATGGCCCGCCTAATATCAACACACAAGCCATGGGAAAATCACACATTGCAATGGACCCTAAGGACACCCCGTTGGGCCTCGACCCCTGGGCCTTGGATACGTTAAATGGGCCTCATCATATGGGCCTTATATAAATCAAGTGAGCCACATTAATGGGCCTTATGTACATTGCAATGGGCCATAACCCCTGGGCCTTTGAGTACATCACAATGGACCTCGTAACATGGCCTTATATATTAAAGTGGGCCTTAACCACGGGCCACAAATACATCGAATGGGCCTTATAACATGGGCCTTACATTCACATCAAAGTGGGCCTCAATAATGGGCCATAATTATGGCAAGGTGAGCCTAATCACTTGGGCCTTATGTATACCAAGGTGGGGTCCACTTGAACTATAGATCTGTCTTATTTTTAGTCTCAAGCCGTTAAGATAAGCTCGCCAAGTGGTTGTACAGATCGGAGGCAACACATGCATCATGGTGGGGGTCCACATGAGGGCCCACCATAATGTATATTATACATAATATAATATATCATATATATATATATATATATTTTATTATATATACACACACACACACACACACACACGCACACACACAGGGGTGGGTCCCATCGTCCAGGGTGGACGGTGGGGATAAAACACAAACATCATCGAGGACTCCACCGTCCGCCTGGACGGTGGAATAAAACACATATCATTGTGGGTCCCACGTGGGGCCCACTGTAATGTTTATAAGCCATCTAAACCGTCCATAAGGTCACGTAGACCTAGATAAAGAGTAAAAACAAATTTCACCTTGATCCAAAACTTATGTGGGCCCAAAAAGGGTTTCAATGGCAGACAGTTCAATTCACACTGTTTCTTGTGATGTGGGCCACCTGAGCTTTGGATGGGCCTAATCTTTGGAGGGGGCCCACTTAGTGAACGGGTTGGATGATAAATATACATCATGGTGGGGCCCATGGCAGGGCCTGTGGGCCGCTGCTCATCCATCCGTCAGCCAGCGCAGGTGTCGCCTGCGCCTCTGGCAATCGTCAGTGGCAGCAGCAGGCGCTGCTGCCCTTCTTATTTATTTATTTTTTAAAAAGAAATCTAGTTTTCCTACAGTTTTCCTCGTGTGGGGCCCGTATTAGGAGAATCCACCCCGACCGTTGGATTCCACGACTCATGACAGACTATATGAGCCCAATATTGAAGGTATTTTGGTGTATGAAAAACCTCAAGTGAATTTCAACGGTAGAAAATATCGTTTGCCATGCCATGGCCCACCAGAAATTCAGATCATCTTCATTTTTTGTCCCAACGCTTAAAATGACCTGGAGAATGGAATGGACGGTGTAGATTAAACATATACAGTAAGGTGGAGCCCGCATGAGCGGCCCACCCAAAAAGCACAAAAACATCAAGCTCATATTTGTGTTTTCATGTCCACATCCAGAGACACTGGATTGTTTCCATCTCACGTCCAGACGACGCTGGTCTGTTCTTGGCTCAACAAAAATATTCAAGGTGGCCCCTCCTAGGTGGGCCACTATGCGATGGATGGTGTGGAACATACATACATATAAAGTGGGCCCCACCTACAAATGGGTTGGATCCAATACATGCTTTATGGTGGGGTCCATCAGGGTGGGCCACATGGCCATTTTATCACACAAAAAGGAAAAAGAAAAAGAGGGAGAGAGAGAGAGAGAGAAAGAGAGACATCGAGACACGTGTGATGGAGGGACCCCGACACTATGGGCCCTCCCTTGCATCCAATCATACATCAAGTGGGTCCCATTGCATGTGGGCCTATTAAATCACAATTCAATAGTGGAGATCCCTTCTCCACTAAAATAAATGGTCTAGATGACCCTTATCAACTAGAAAGTAAACATCATGATGGGGTCCACGGAGATTGCCCCCATCATGAAATGATCATGATGATCAAAGTGGGCCATCAGCCACATCTTAGGGTCCCAAGTGAGATCCAAACCATTGATCGGTTGGCCTCTCTTGGCCCATCATAAACACATGAAAATCTAGCCTATAACGCACCCACCGTTTGATTTTCTTAGTTTGTTGGAAAGCCGGTCTCCTTGTGCTTCACTTTGATGGAGGGTGATGAGGTTTGAATGGCTAGGATGATGGTTCTTAGGGTGGGAAGTGGGCCACAAAAATCACTTTCTCTCTTGGGAAGGGCTTGGACGTGTGGTGGTTTTTGGGTTTGCATGGAATGAGATTTGAAAATGAAGGAGAGAGAGACTTGTAAAGGGAGAGAGAGATGGGTGATGGATGTTTGATGTGGTGGTGATGGATATAAGAGCCCCTTTTTTTTTTACTTTTGTGGTTGCTTGGTGTAAGAAAGGCGTGGGTGTGTAAGAAACTTTTGACTTTAAGGGTTACTTGGGGAAGGGTGAGAGGTGATGTGTACTTGACATGTACTTGACATGATGGGATTGATTGTTGATTGATTGATGTGACCTTTTGTAGAGATTCTCTCAGAATTCGTACGCGCGGCGTTTTCCTCGCACCAAACGCTGGCCCACATCTCCTGGCCAGAGTATCGCCTCGGCGCATGAGTCGCGGCATCGGAACCGCGGTGACGGCGTGGTCGCTAAGGTACTAGTCTTTTATTGAGTCGACTCGGGTTGACGGTGTGTGAATCAGGGTCGTGAGTAAATGCCGGTTAAGGGTCGAAGGTTGCCGGAATTAGACTGAGAAGACCGCAGGAACCTACGGAACGTTATGGTCTAGGATACGGGTCTTACAATCTAATTGAGGAATTCAAAGAAATCACGTTCTCTTACATACCCCGAGCCAAGAACCAGTTTGCGGATGCTCTGGCTACCCTCGCCTCAATGCAGGAAATCTCAAAAGGAGTTGCTGAATGGGAGCTCACTGTCGAGCTCCAGGAGAAACCCGTGTTTTGCCTACAGATAGACTAAGCTAAAACTTCCTCAAATGATCGGCCGTGGTACACAGACATCAAGGAATATCTTGAGCATCAGAAATACCCGAAAGGAGTAACATCAACCGATCATCGCACTATCCAGCGGCTAGCAGCCCAGTTCACGATCACCGGGGGCATCCTCTACAAGTGATCCTTCAACCAAGTCCTCCATTGTGTGGATGAAACAAAAGCAACACAGATCATGTCAGAAATCCATGAAGGACTATGCGAGCCACACGTGAATGGACATACAATGGCAAAGAAAATCTTACGGCTCGGTTACTATTGGCTAACAATGGAGACGGATTGCTACAAACACATCAGGAAATGCTTCAAGTGTCAAGAACATGCGAATAAGATCCATGTGCCTGCTTTCGAACTCTATAACCTGACGACATGGCCCTTCTCCATATGGGGACTTGACATCATCAGCAAAGTCAGCCCCAAAGCTTCAAACGGGCATGAATACATCCTGGTGGTAGTGGATTACTTCACCAAGCGAATAGAGGCAATATCCTACACTACCATCGCATCGTCTCACGTAGTCAAGTTTATGAAGAACAATATCATCAGCCGATATGGGATGAGTGACTTCCTCGATAAATTCAAGATTCAACGTCATCGGTCAAGTCCCTACCTTCCTCAGATGAATGGTGGGGTTGAAGCTGCAAACAAGACTATCATTTGCATACTAGAGAAAATGGTGAAGAAATATCGCGACTGGTCAGAGATGCTCCCATATGCACTTTGAGCTTATCGCAAGGTCGAGGAAGGTGAGTGGCAGCAAGCAAGATACGATCAACTGCATCTAACATATGAAAAGTGCATGCGTGCGCTGAGTCATTCACAATGCTACCAAAGAAGGATCGCATGGGCCTACAACAAGAGGGTCCGAAAAAGAAGTTTCGAAGCGCATCCTACCACCACGCTTGCCAGATCCCAGAGGAAAATTCAAACCCTCATGGGACGGACCGCTGATCATTCGAGAAGTACTCCCAGGAGATGCTCTTCGGCTCACCAGTCTGAGAGGAGAAGATCTTCCTGGGCCCATCAACGCCGACAACGTAAAAATCTATCACGGGTAACTATACCTAACCTTGTCAATGATTACAATTGCAAAGCTGTATCCATCACCTCTCCCCCCCCCCCCCCCCCCCCAAAAAAAAAAAAAAAAAAAAACAAAACAGAAAAATCCCATCACTCCTCCCATAGAAAAGATATCCATCCTTCCTCCCGCAAAGTACAAAAACAACAAAAAGAAGAATGCCCGTCATTTCTCCCATCCAAGAAGAAGTTAGTACCCACTAAAAAATAACAACACCACAAACAAAAAAAAAATGACAAGAAATCTCAAAAAGAAGACCGAGAAGGAGAAGAAAATAAGACCATCCCACATCCTCAAATAATCCGACCAAAAACATCTTATGATTGTGATCAAAGACAAGGATAAGAAGGTAACCAGTTGGCCGGCTATGAAGGAAGTCTCTCCGTCTCTTCCGGCACTCCAAAAAAAAAGAGAGAGAGAAAAGCATGCCTAAGCAAAAAGGGCGAGTTGAAAACCCGAAAGGGCGGCTCGAGTAAAAAGAGCAGGCATGTAGCGGACTTGGTGAAAACCTGAAAAGGTGCTAAGGGTAAAAACAACATAGCTGCCAAGGGGCAAGCAAGATAAAAAAACCCAGGACATAATGAAAATCTGAAATGACACTACGGGCAAAAATGACGGAAAAGTCGGTCGTAGCAAAAACCCGAAAGGGCGTTATGGGCAAAAATGGCTAACAATATAATATATATATATATATATATATATATATATATATATATATATATATAAGTGCAGGTACAAGAGAGGTCAAGGCAACAAGCGCAACGAAGAGAAACAAAGAAAGGACCAACTTCGGATCGGTGTTCTATCAGACTCTGCTCAAATCCAAAGGACACAATTCTAGACTCACTCTCAGGGAACCAAGATCCCAAGTACATAACCCAGACTACTGCACACAACATGGGCTGAGCCTAATATTCTGATCCCAATTATCCTAAACACAAATCCAAACATGAGCTACCACCCACGAGTTTTGGCACACACAAAAAAATCTTTTTCTTTTCAAAAAGTCTTTTACATTGTATGCCTTTCTACTTACAACACCACAAAAAAAAAAAAACCAAACAAAAGATACATACCCATCCATACAGGACAAACAACCAATTAGATCAAGGACCCCAGGTAAGTCCCTATCACTCGTACATCGACAGTCTCTGTCTGAGCCTCTCTACCTCCATGCGCAGGTAAAAGACCTCATCCCTCTCCAGCCAATGAGCAGCTAACATGCTCTCACCGTACCGCCTCCCCATTGCTAGCCGACAAGCCATGTCCTCACAAGAGTGACGAAGGACAACAATCTCTGATATCAAGTGGCCATGTGTTGCAAGAAGAAACGACGGATCAATGAAGGGTCGCTCCTCGAACACCTCCCTCGAGTCATCAACACACGAGGAAGATGATGCGGTATCATCAACCATATCTAGATCAGTGGCCTCATCTGCGAAGTGCTAACTTAGGACCTAACGATAAAGCGACTGCTCCTCCACCCATCGCTGATATGTCACTATCGCTAAAGGTGGAGCCCAAGACTCGAATTCCAAAACCGCCGCACCCAAGCAACCCTGCCAAGATATCTAGACTCGCCGATACAAAGATATCAAGTCAGAAGGAAGAGGAGCATGACCAAATCCAGAAAAGGCGAAGTCTGGGACATCCTGTCAGAAACCGAACTGCCGAAGAAATCGCACAGGATGGTTGAAAGTGCCCTGGTTTGTCAAGTTACGTGAGTGGTAGGTCAGACTGTCTACAGAGCTCGATAGGAAGATTAATTCAAGTGTCTGCCTCAACTGGATGTATACAAGCTCGTCATAGGTGAATCCAAAGCCTCACATCCCATGACCCAAAACACCAGGTAAAGAAAAATCCTTAAAAACAAGTTAGAAATCATAGGGTCTTAAGGTAAGAAAATGTTTTTCGAAATAGAAAAATTTTAAGTTTTTCTCGCCTTGTTGATTTTATCAAAGCACCCTCAATATGATCGACCTACACTGTCGATGTCCTCGATACCTTAACGATATTATCAATGTGAAGACAAAAAGTGTCCAGCAACTAAATATTCATCTGGACGGATTTCTCGATGTATCGATACACCTATCGATATCATCGATATAAGCACTAAATATGTCCAGCAACTTCACAACATATCTGGACGAATTATCGATGTATCGATACATATATCAATATCATCGATATTCAAATCTCGAGTCCATCGAGAGTGGCCCGATAAGATCGACAGGAAGATTTTTGGCGCCCCTGTTTTTAATGAAAATCTCAAATTCCTTCGATATATCGATGACCATCCGATATGATCTGAATTCAAACATCGATAAGATCGGAGGTCCATCGATGATATCGATGGTGGGCGCGCATTTCTCACAGCAGATATTTCAGGGCATTTTTAACTATGATCGGGGGCCCTTCAATAGAATCGATATTCAAATATCGATGATATCGACACCAGGTCGATTGCATCGAACAAGGTCATAAACTGTCCAGCAAGCTCAAAGTTAAATTACCTGGATTTATCGATGCCTCGACTCTGATCTCAATATCATCGACATTTAAATTTCGATGATCTCAATGGTTTCCCGATCATTCATGAAAACCTGAAATATTTCAAGTCAAGTCTCTCTCATTTTTTCAAGTGTCGATGGATTGAACCTGTCATCGATGGAATCGGAGTTCGAAATCTGATGACATTGATAATAGTTTCAATTCATCGACTAATTGGCAAAGAGTTTCAAAAGTGTAGACATTGAGTCCGAGTCATCGAGCAGACCATCGATGTGATCGAGAGTATACGCTCGATGATATCGAACCTGCTCGATGATATCGAACTCTGTCATAAATGTGACCGTTTTATATCCGTTGAAACTTTTTGCCTATATATAGAGGACTTGTCTTTTATTGCGGTGAGAGAAAATAGAGAGAGCTTTTGCGTGTTTTAACTTACATCTTATATCCAAAGCCCTTTCTCTCAAGGGAGTTCATCCTCCAATCCACCCTTATCATTGATATCTAATAGAGTGGATTGGGGAATGAACTTCCGCATTCAAGGATCCTCCAGTTACTACCTTAATGGCAAATCATTAAGTTGGGATGCCTTGAATGCGTAGATGATTGGAACTACTCTATCTTCCGTATAGAAATATCTTTAGAGAGTAGGATTCCATCATAACCTTGACTCAACCTGAAGCCGAGTATTGGTACATCACTCTGTGTTGCGGTTCAAGGGAGCAGAAGAATCTTCGTCAACAAGGAGGAGGAGATCTTTGGCACTGTGCTAAACGGGACTCATCAGCTTATTTGTAAGTATTCAGAGTCCAAGAGGACACTTGTGATCATTCCTTTTTAGGATTGGGTCTTAAGTGGTTCTCACCCTTTGAAGTCCTCAAGGAGGCTTCCGGCGGAAGTGTATGTGGTGGGTGCGTTGTGTGGACCCTTGCTCTGTAGAGAACATAAACATCTGGTTTGGAGTGAACTAGTAAAACTCTGGGTTTTAGGTGAACCAGGTAAAACCTTAGGGTTTGAGGCCAACCGTGTAGAAACCTCCAGTAGGGTCTTATAGAAGATCTTTGGCCAGTGTGCCTAAAAGTGGGTGCGTTGTGTTGACCCTTGCTCATGAGAGTATAAATAGTCAGCCTCAGTGTAAGTTGTAAAGGTTAGAGGTGAACCTGATTTAAAACCTTAGGTTAGAGGTGAACCATGTGAAACCTCCTTAGTGAAATCCGGTACACTCAAGGGTTGAGTGCGGTTACCGGGAGTGGAGTAGACTTATCGTTGAACCACTATAAAAATGACTGTGTTTGAGATTGTTATTTTGATTGTGTGATTTGCTTTAATACTTCTATAGCTGAATATCTGATCATACGTCACACACCTACACAGTTATATCCATCATGAACTCGGTTGCATATTGTTTACTTCTTAAGCAGTTTGTGATTGGATCCTCTACTAGGCTTGGAAGCCAGTAGAGTTACATTTGAGTAATCCTGATAATTGTATATTTAAAAGGATTAGTGAAATAGGATTTTAAATAAACCATAAAAACTTTTAAAAGTCCTATTCACCCCCCTCTAGGACATATTGGCATATTCTGACTTCTACTAGTGCGGTCTTTACCGCCATTTCATTTGGTATCAAAGAGGGTCACTCTTTAAGGGCTTCACCGCCTAGAGACTGATCTTGACTGAAGTTGGGAATATGGCCAAAGGAGAAGGCTCATCAGTCACTAGACCTCCAGTATTTGACGGCTCAAACTATGCATACTGGAAGGCTAGGATGCACTACTTTCTGAGATCTTTGGATCATGACGTTTGGGACATAGTTGAAAGCGGATACGTGCCACCAACTGAACAAATCATACTTGACAGTGGCACAACAATCACAAAGCCCAAATCAAAATAAAAGTGGACAGCATTTGACAAAGAAAGGTAAACATCTGAAGCCAAGGCTATGAATGCTATCTACTGTGCCGTGTCCCAAGATATCTTCAATCAAATAAGTATGTGTGGGACATCCAAGGAAGCATGAGATCTACTAGAAACAGCCCATGAAGGCACAAGCACTGTGAAGAGGTTCAAACTATAACTTCTGACCTCACAGTTTGAAGGTCTCAGAATGGAAGAGCATGAGACATTTATTGAGTTTTTCACAAAGTTAAATATAATTTGCAACTCCATGGGTGGATTGGGAGAGAGAGTTCCGGTACCGAAAATTTGTAGGAAAATTCTAAGATCCCTATCGGAGCAATTTAATCCCAAGGTAACAACAATTGAGGAGTGTAGGAACATAGATGAAATGAAAGTAGAAGAACTAGTAGGTTCACTACAAACTTTTGAACTACACTTCACACAATCCCAAAAATCCAAAAACACTATCCTAAAAAATTTAAAGAAAACAATACATGAGGACAGTGGAAGTGAAAGAGATAATGAAGATGTGGAAGTGGCTTTGCTGGCACAAAAATTCAGAAGATTCTTTCAAAAGAATCGTGGTCGTCCCTCTAGAGGGAGAAAGGTGAACAACAAACCTTCTGCAGGCAAATTTGGTAAAAGAATCAAAGAACCACAATGCTATGCCTGTCATGAGTACGGACATCTATCAACCGAATGCCTAAAAGAAAACTAAGAGCAAGGCAATGGCTGCCACATGGCATGATACTGAGGAATCAGATTCAGAATCTAGTAACTCAGAAAGTGATGGAGATCAGAAATTATTGAAAATACTCATGATATCCACTACTTCAATCATCCCCACTGAATCTGAGAACGACAAAGAACAGCTAGCCTCTGAATCATTTTCATTTGACAATGAGAGAACTGAAGAAGAAGAAGAAGAAGAAAAGGATAAGCTACAAGATGCTTACAATCAACTATATATCTATAACATCAAAGTGGTCAAAAGACTCAGAATATCTGAGAATAAATTGGAATTGCTGCAGAAAATTTGGATATTGTAACGACCCGTAAATTTCTGTACAATGGCTCGAGTACCACCTCGACCAGAAATCACTTAGGATTAAATCCTTTAGAAATTTAACAAAGTTAACTAAGTGCGAAACTAGATTAGCCATGAAATCCGTTGGAATCGCTTTAAATACGATCTGCAAGACCCAAAACTTGTAGAATCATTGACGCTAGGTTACCCTAAAGTCTAGGATCAAATTCATTACCCGACTGCTCTCGGGAACGAATTGAAACTCCGTATCAGGTCTAGACCGCACATCGGGAGTCCGAATAATACGAAGTTAAGGAATCAGGACCGCCTCGCTGGGTTTGACAACCATCTCGGAAATCAAGTCCAGACGGTGTCCCATGGCCGTTCGCTCGAGTCCGGAGCGAGGGAGTGTAAAAACTCTTGTTTTCTTTACAAAATAAATATCTTGAATAGTGATCTGGCACGTATCGCTTGCGGACATTTTATAAGCAACCAAACCGTCAGAATCTGACCCAAATACACCCTCGGATCAGGAAAAATTTCAGGAACATTTACATGTACTTGGAATTTCGGATCAAGGCCCACTGACCGTTGAATTGAAACTGGTTCGCCACGCGTGATCTGGGAATCTGACTGAGATGAAAACTTAACTCCACGTAAATCGAAGGTTAGTGAGCTTAAGTTCGACTTTTGGCTCAAGAAGGCCCGCCAGAAACCCTCTTTTGAGCTGAATTAAAGCCGATTTGGATATAACCCAAGTATACCTTGACCTTAAGTCTATTTTTGAGACTTTTTAGGCTATATAAGGGCCTTAGAACACCCTCTCTCACAGCCATACGAATTTGAAGAAAACCCTAGAGAGAGAAGTGAAAAAAGAGAGTGAAAGAGTGAGAGAAGTGGGAGAATCTCCCTATTGCTGTTTCCTCTCCCTACCCTAGCTCCACCACACCGATCTTGCCGCTTTCCCGGGATACCGACTCCGTTTCTAGGTAAGAAACCCTAACCCTAACCTGTTTTGGAGTTGTGAAGGGTGTGGGTTATGAAATCGCTAACATATTTCATGTCTTAGGTTGCCATTGTGCCTTAGACAAAGCGAGGGTGAACGAACTGACTCCGTTACGCGTTTATTGGTGTAAGGTGAGGACTTTAGGTGTATAGGTTACGGTTTTCAACGCTTTCAATGTCAAATAATGATAGATTCATGATATGCATGCAATTGCACATGTACAAAGTGCTTTCCGTTTCCTGTTTCGATTAAAGTTGTAGAATATGGAATTTTACATATTCTAGGTATTCGTAGAAAATACCGTATACGTATATTTTTGGAAATGTGTTTGACATGTTTATTTGTTGTATGGATATATGATATATGGATAAAATACTTATTTGGCGAAAGGATTCGCCTAAATACATGTTTTACTAATATACACTATGTATGTAGAAATACTGTATTGTAAGAAGTACCGTATACATGTATATTTTAGTGATGTGTTTGCCATGATTAATTGTTGTATAAATATATTATGTGTGCATAAAATACTTGCTTGACGGAAGGACTCGCCCTAATACATGTTTGTTAACATACACTATGTATGTTGAAATAGTGTATGTTAAATGTTTGTGGCAATGTTTGAGTAAGTGTTTGGATGTTGATGCCTTAGGAGGGTGTTGAGATGGGATTCTTAACTACCTTTGAGACATGTATGATTCCCTCCATGTGGTTGTTTACTCTAACTATTCACTTATGAAGTATATGTGTTTGTATCCCTATTTGTATAGTGCTCTATAACATGCTTCACAACATGCTTTATATCATGCTTTATAACATGCCTTATGACATGCCTACTAGCATGCTTGTATTACTTTGTTTATCATGCTTTACTCCATATGCTATGGATGAGAATTGATTGAGTTTGGGACTATGTCCATAGTCCAGACATTCGTTACCAGACTTGAGATTGTGGCTGAGATTTATGTCGCCACGAGGGATGTGTTTGACGAACCCGAGTTGTACTTCGGTTGGCGATAATGGTTGGCCACACGGAGTGCTTCTGCGCTTCATATCGCTCAACTTGTTGTGCGCTCGAGCTTGTCAGGCTCGTCAAGTAACCCGATATGTCAAATGTGTGCTCACCATGTTTGGTCGCTACTGCTTGAACCTAGGGTACCAAAATTACCAGTGGAAATTCCGTTAACCATGGTACCTCGATCCGCTAAGACTCATGAGCCGGATATGATGGTATGGGACACCGTGGCCGAGCTGTCGGCCTATGCTGGGGCCACGTGCCTCCCCGTAGTGACCATTGAGCAACCAAACTCGTGAGCCGAATACGGTGGTATGGGACACTGTATTCGAGCTGTCGACACTTACGGCGAGAGCCGAGTACGGTGAGACCTGTACTCATGCTGATGGGCGATGAGTCCTCTGTAGTGTCTTCGAGTATACTCCAAGGTCTGTGATTGGCGATGAGCCCTTCACAACAACTAGAGTATGAGTTGAGCCGAGTACGGTGAGACCTGTATTCGAGCTGACTGCCAGCGATTGAGCCGAGTATGGTGAGACCTGTACTCGAGCTGACGGTCAGCAATTGAGCCGCATACGGTGAGATCTGTATCCGTGCTGACGGGTGACGAGCCCTTTGCGATGCCTTCGCGATGCCTCTTGAACCATAATACCGTATGAGATTAACTAGGATTGACGACCCTAGAATGGATCATGTTTGGGAATGATACAAGGGAGGTACCTTAGTTTCCCAATACTGCTGTTTGAAATGGACTAATAATAACTCAGTAATCATGCTCATCATCACACTGCATGTGCCTAGTAGATGTGGAGCACTGAGAGAGGTATGCATCCGCGAGCGTAAGATGATGTCGCATTAGGGTGGTTTGGCAAGGGCATTCATCATGTCATTTCATACTTGCATTTAATAAGAGTAGTTAGAATTGTTTGATTGTATTGCTTTATCATTACTGCTTGATTGAATTGATAACATGTTAACCTATGCTTTATTATCTCACTGAGTTAGCTACTCACTCCCACGTTACGGGACGGTGTTTTACACACCAACCAAACTTTGTCGTAGGTATAGAGGATGCATCGATTCAGGAGGCAGTGCCGGAATACGATGAGGACCAGGATGAGTTCTCATATATGCAGTACTCTGACGGCTACGCTTAAGCCAACTGGATCGCGGGGGTTTCAGGATCTAACTTTAGTTGTATTTTGACTCTTTTTATTCAGAAACAATACATGTATATGGATACTCAGTTAGTGTTCATACTCTGGAGATCGAGATGGTTTTTGTTCCTTTACATACTTTATATATACAATTTCAGTCTTCCGCTTGCCTTTATACAATTGATCTGGAGTATGAATTACTGTTTGGTATAATCTCACTCATGTTTATTACTCTAACACAGACAACATTTAATCATCATTATTTATGTTGCATAAGTGATGCGTTGGAACTCAGGAGTTAAGTTATACTCGACCCCCGATTTTCAGGGCGTTACAGATATAACTCTAGAAATTAATACACATTTAATCAATGACTTACAGCAATATCACTCTGACAATGATAAACTTGAGAGAGTTAACTCCTTCCTTAAATCCGAGTCCGAGAAATTGAACAGACAGGTTGAGATCTTAAAAGACAAAAATATGCTGCTTCAAAATGAAAATCATACACTCCTGTTTGATCTGAAAGAATCCAAGAAGATAGCCGAGATAAACTACAAGTTTTCCCAGAGTGGCGAAAAGCTAGAAAAACTGTTAGGAATGGGAAGATCTGGAAAGGATAAAAGCGGGCTTGGATATGAAAATTTTAAGCCAAATGCTGGAAATGCAGCACCTAGATCTAAAAAATCTGTTGCCTCTGGAAGCAAAACCAGAACAACTCCAGTATGTCATTTGTGTGGTGAGTCAGGTCATTATAAGTTTGAATGTATAACACCAAGGAGGACTCAACCTAGCCCTGGTCAGAATCATGTTAACAAATTTTTAACTAGAGAAATACAGAACTTCAGAAGTCCTCTTAGGAATATGAATAGAAGCAATGCCCTTGCATCACCACTCAAATTGATTGACAAGATGAAATGGATAAGGAAGAATTAGTTCAGAATGAGCATCAAAGATCTGAACATGTGCTAAAATGAGGATTTTTCTTTCTGAGTTTAAAAAGATATATCTGAGGGTTCTTGCCTCAATTTTTTTGTATAAACATTCAAATGTTTATAATTTTGGTGTGTACAGTGTGTGTGTGTACATAGGTTTTGTTGAGTATACTAATGATAGAAATACAAAAAGTATACTTGGAAAGGCGTCTGAATGCTGAAAATTGAAAATCTTCATCTTTGATATGATTGTCGATATGACATTCTCGATTTATCGACAAAAGGTCGATATCATCGACACCTCTTTAGGAAAAGAAGAGTAGGGTGGCAAGAATGATATAAAAAATAGACTCGATAGAATCGATAACCAACCTCTCGATATTATCGAGACAGTGGTCGATTATATCGATAGATAGAGCCTGATAAAAGTCAGTGAAATGAAAAAAGGGGGTTTATTTTCTAAGGGTTTCACTGTCACCTTCCTTGCTCGATTCTCTCGACCAAATCAGTTGGAGCCACGTCGGACTACTAAAATCCTTCACAAATCTGGTAATACCCCTCTTAAACAACAAAAGGTCCATCTTCTTTTGAGTATTTGTCGTTTTTGTCAGTTTCCTTTTGTCACCTTTCGTTCAAGACTCCATCTGTCCACATGAGAAAGGACAAAGGGATAGCATCCAGCCTTGGGGAATCTTCAATAGCCAGCCGACAAAAGGTACTCGCCTCAAAAGGCAGAGCGAGGGCTCAGGAAAGTGGGATCCCCACACGGCAAATAACAAGACAGACTCCGCGTGGTGGGTCCTAGACTGAAATTCCGGCACCACCTCCTCCGGCTAGTCAACGCCCAGCAAAATACACCGGTAGAAAGCTAATCCATGAGAGGATAGTTGACAGAAGTTGCTTGGCACCTTACAATCTGGAACGCTTGCTGGCCGCAATCGATTGGTTGCCCTTCCTAGACTTCGGGGGCCATGCCAACTTGAACTAACACGCAGCTTTCTATCCACGTGCCACTCTCCCGTATCTGATCCTCCTTCGTTTGTGGTCAATCTGGATAGCGATGAGGTGTCAATCACCCATGCTACAATAACAAACACTCTCAATCTACAGATGACACCAGAAGGCTTTCCAGAAATGGATCTCGACCATCCTGAGGTTCGATTAAGGTAACTAAATATCTATGCAATGGTCGAGACATCCCGTGGCATAAAGGAAATGCGCTAAAAGCTAGATTCATGGAGCCCCAAATGTATGGTATATTCACCACATTTCGGATTCTGCATGGTATATTCACCACAAATGTATACCCAAGAAGCACCAACAGATCCTATCTCACTGGACTCATGGTCATGATAGTTTATTCTGTTGCAAACGGGACAAGGATGTGCCTTCCAACTCAGCTCGTTAGTCAGTTGGTAAATGCTATTCACACCTCCAGGGATCTTCATCTCCCATATCCCTGGATCATCAGCAGAATATGCAATACCATCGGTTTTCCATCGACCACTGACCCTGTACTCCCACCTCAAGCCTTCAATATAAAGAACATCCGCAAAAGGGACCTGAGGTTTCACGAGTATACTGAAGACGAAGAAGAAGACGACTAAGAAAGGGGAACAGAAGCTGGTGCGTCTCATGCTAAGGAAACAGAGATGACAGGAGAGGCATCCTCCAGACCCGATCCAGCCCCATCAGCGTCTATGCCTGGACATACCAAACGATATAAGCTGGACAAAATCGGGGCAATCCAGAGAGATATTCATTCTGTGCGTGAGCAACTGACAATCTTGGAGCGAGTCGTCTACAAAGTGCAGCAGTCTGTACAACAGCTGGTCGATTTGATGACGTGTCGACGGGATGACACTGCACCATCACACTCCGCACCATGATGATGGTCACTACACACTATCACATACACTCCACTCATATCTCTGCGTACGAATATTAGTATCTTTTTTAATATTCTACGTCTTTATGAGTGTATGTGATAACTAACCATTTTGGAGACTGACGTTTTTGTATATGTCCATGAAAGTTTTTTTTTTTGTTGTTTGTTTGGTTTAGTTGGGATAATTTTTAAAAATCTACTGCTGTCTGTGGTAGTATATAGTTGGTTATTTTGATGACTATGGCCATGTAGAATTCATATTATTAATGCCATATTTTTGTTCTGAGCTCCCCTAGTTTATCAAGTTATGGATTGCATGTGATTGAAAACTGCTATATAACTGCTCTAAAATGCATCCATAGGTTCTGAAATTGATGCTTGCTTAAATTGAGTTAACTCTTATACATTAATTCATCTGCTTCTGCCTGGACGGCTCTCCCAAGCAATTCACTCTTCAGTCAATATCACCTGAGATATCTTTGTCAATGACTGACAAAAAGGGGGAGAACATTTGCAAATACCCCGAATGGAAAATTGTGTATCTATCTATGTTATTGCAAGTGTTAGGGGAAGCAGCTGCATCAAGCAAGAGGGAGTTTACAAGAAAGGGGAAGCAACGACTAGGTTGTGTTGTGTACATGGGTTAGAAAATTGTAAAATTGTGTAAAAGCATGTACACACAATTTAGGGTGTGTTTGTATAGAAGTGTTCTAGGGTGTTTTGGGGGTTTTGTCACGTAATTGATAAAGGGGGAGATTGAAAGTGCCCTGGTTTGTCAAGTTACGTGAGTGGTAGATCAGACTATCTACAGAGCTCGATAGGAAGATCAATTCAAGCGTCTGCCTCAACCAGATGTATACAAGCTCGTCACAAGTGAATCCAAAGCCTCACATCCCATGACCCAAAACACCAGGTAAAGAAAAACCCTTAAAAACAAGTTAGAATTTATAGGGTTTTAAGGTGAGAAAACGTTTTTCAAAATAGAAAAATCTCTAAGTTTTTCTCGCCTTGTCGATTTTACTGAAGCACCCTCGATATGATCGACCTGCACTGTCGATGTCCTCAATACCATAACGATATTATCGATGTGAGGACCAAAAGTGTCCAGCAATTAAATATTCATCTGGACGGATTTATCGATGTATCGATATCATCGATATTCAAATCTCGAGTCCATCGAGAGTGGCTCGATAAGATTGACAGGCAGATTTCTGGCGCTCCTATTTTTTAATGAAAATCTCAAATTCCTTCGATATATTGATGACCGTCCGATATGATTTGAATTCAAATATCGATAAGATCGGAGGTCCATCGATGATATCGATGGTGGGTTCGCATTTCTCACAGCAGATATTTCAGGGCATTTTTAACTATAATCGGGGGCCCTTTGATAGAATCGATATTCAATATCGATGATATCGACACCAGGTCGATTGTATCGAACAAGGTCATAAATTGTCCAGCAAGCTCAAAGATAAATTAGCTAGATTTATCGATGCCTCGACTCTGATCTCGATATCCTCGACATTCAAATTCTGATGATCTCGATAGTTCCCCGATCATTCATGAAAACCTGAAATATTTCAAAGTCAAGTCTCTCTCATTTTTTCAAGTGTCGATGGATCGAACCTGTCATCGATAGAATCGGAGTTCGAAATCCGATGACATTGACAATAGTTTTGATTCATTGACCAATTGGCAAAGAGTTTCAAAAGCGTATGACATTGAGTCTGAGTCATCGAGCAGACCATCGATGGGATCGAGAGTATACGCTCGATGATATCGAACCTGCTCGATGATATCGAACTCTGTTATAAATGTGACCGTTTTATATCCGTTGGAACTTTTTGCCTATATATAGAGGACTTGTCTTTTATTGTGGTGAGAGAAAATAGAGAGAGCTTTTGTGTGTTTTAACTTACATCTTATATCCAAAGCCCTTTCTCTCAAGGGAGTTCATCCTCCAATCCACCCTTATCATTGATATCTAATAGAGTGGATTGGGGAATGAACTTCCGCATTCAAGGATCCTCAAGCTACTACCTTAATAGCAAATCATTAAGCTGGGATGCCTTGAATGCCTAGATGATTGGAACTACTCTATCTTCCGTATAGAAAAATCTTTAGAGAGTAGGATTCCATCATAACCTTGACCCAACCCGAAGCCGAGTATTGGTACATCACTCTGTGTTGCGGTTCAAGGGAGCAGAAGACTCTTCGTCAACAAGGAGGAGATCTTTGGCACTATGCTAAACGAGACTCATCAGCTTATTTATAAGTATCCAGAGTCCAAGAGGACACTTGTGATCATTCCTTTCTAGGATTGGGTCTTAAGTGGTTCTCACCCTTTGAAGTCCTCAAGGAGGCCTCCGGCGAGAGTGTTCGTGGTGGGTGTGTTGTGTGGACCCTTGCTCTATGGAGAGCATAAACATCTGGTTTGGAGTGAACCAGTAAAACTTTGGATTTTAGGTCAACCAGGTAAAACCTTAGGATTTGAGGTCAACCGTATAGAAACCTGCAGTAGGGTCTTATGGAAGATCCTTGGCCAGTGTGCCTAAAAGTGGGTGCGTTGTGTTGACCCTTGCTCGTAAGAGCATAAACAGTCAGCCTCTGTGTAGGTTGTAAAGGTTGAAGGTGAACCTGATTTAAAACCTTAGGTTAGAGGTGAACCATGTGAAACCTCCTTAGTGAAATCCGGTATACTCAAGGGTTGAGTGCGGTTACCGGGAGTGGAGTAGACTTATCGTCGAACCACTATAAAAATGATTGTGTTTGAGATTGTTATTTTGATTGTGTGATTTTTTTAATACTTCCATATCTGAATATCTGATCACACCTCACATACCTAAACAGTCATATCCATCATGAACTCGGTTGCATATTATTTACTTCTTAAGCAGTTTGTGATTGGATCCTCTACCAGGCTTGGAAGCCAGTAGAGTTACATTTGAGTAATCCTGATAATTGTATATTTAAATGGAATAGTGAAATATGATTTTAAATAAACCATAAAAACTTTCAAAAGTCCTATTCACCCTCCTCTAGGACATATTAGCATATTCCGACTTCTACTAGTGCGGTCTTTACTGCCATTTCAATGGTAAGAGCAGTACCCTTGGAGACCCAACAACAACAAAGGAGTGCGAGTTGCACTACAAATCAAAGGCGAACGGCAGAGCCATGGAGCTTCCCAGCTAACCTCCCATCCCCAGAGCTGGAAAAATATACGACGGTACAGTGACTCAGTGGCCTCGGCACCGGAAGGAAGCCATCAAGCAACAGAGACAGCACATCATCACGGCGAGACTCAGGCCACACAAGCGGAGGAGTCATATAGAGGTGCTCCCACCGCCATACCTGGATGGAGGTATGAGTCAAGTTCATAGGCACAAACAGGCATCATAATAGAAAGAAAAGCAAAAATGAAAGATACCTGGAGGAAGGAACAACAGCCCCAGAGGATACGAGTGTGACTAAGAGAGCAATCGATCAAGCCCAAAAAGAGCTCCGCCAGTACCACAGAAATAATACTCCTGCGGCCCAGGACGCGACGGAACACATCCAGTACGACTGCCAATGAAGACTGCCGCCAGCATGAGAAGAGAAGCTCAGCCAGGACACAAAATATCAATGCATTCAAGCACTAAAGCTGGCGATCGGAACCAGGGCCCCCTCGAGCAGTCGAACAACGATCATATAAAAGCTCGAGTGAAAACTCATCAGCTCCACCCTCTGCAGTGGGAAAAGTAGCTGAAAATGCAAACCAAGGGATCAGATTGACTGGACGAACTGGCACGGATGAAGGAACATAAGGCTCCTGAGCGAGAGGAAGACCAGACAGGCACACAAACTCCTTCAAAGATGGGCCCAACTCCAAATCATTGAAGGAAAATAAGTTCAATGTTGGAGCCCAATCATACAAAGCCACACTCAACAGTTATCAATCTAGGTGAACTCGATGGAAGTGAAGAACCTCGCGAAAACCCAAAGAGCCCAGCTCAAAAATCTCAAACTCGGTCAAGCTCTCGATCTAGATATGCAACTGCTCAGAACGGGTGCCTCGTGGCTGCAATCGGCAAGTTAGAACAGGCACACCCTCTACAATCTGACACCCTGGATCGACAAGAGAATCATTAAAGATAGGCATCTCCTCGTCCAACAGATCTATCTCATGGTGACGAAAGAAACCAAACTCCCCCATCGCGACCCACAGAGTGCCCTGAAAAGCTGCAACAGGTGGGCCCTAGCCACCAATCACTGCCACATCAGGAGCAGTCTGGAAAGCACATGCCCTAGAAGCTGCAACGCCTAAAGCATCCCAATAGCTAACTGAACCAGTACCCTGATCCCCGACAACAGCCGCCTGTCCCATCATGACCTCAAAGTCCGCACCGAATATCTGACCTAGGCCATTCGCAAGGATTCCATCACCCGCCAGACCCAAACCACTCGAACCACCATGGTGGGGCCCATCACCCATCCAAACCTGATTTGTCACATCCACACCGTCCATCATTACCATCCTATCATCCATACTGTCCATACCCATCACTCCCATGGGCCCACCAATCGAACCATCCATCACCATCATCGCATCAACCATACCATCAAACCCATCCATCCTCATCACACCAACATCCATAAACCCTGGTGGCCCATCTATCGTAGATCCACCAAGCCCATCCAGTCCGATCAATCCATTCCCATGACCATTATCATTGGAGGTAGGAGCCATGTCATAAATGGCATTAACCTCCTCCAAAGAGACCATCATTCCTCCACCAACCCCCATTAATCCATCCATAAATGGATCCTCACCACCATAAATAAAGGATGATCCACCAACCTCTCCACCATTTATGAACTCACCAACCCCCTCATTATGGCTAGCCATAATAAATCCAAAAAAGGGGAGAGAAAGGGACAAAAGAGGAAGAAGACAAGTAAGAAGAACAAAAAGAGAAGAAGGAAGGGACAAAGGGAATGATCAGAGGGCGTGGATGGACGAGACTGTCCAGAAAGTGACTAGAAGAATAAACAGAGAAGGGGAGTGGTCGCTGGAAGAAAAGATGGACAGAGACAGTAATTGAATTACCGCTAGCGGCACTCGGAGTACCGTTGCAGGTACTGACACCCCTGTATCACTGCTGCACCTGACAAGACAGGGGAACGAAATCAATGGTAGGGTCCAATTCCGAGACCCCGGAGCCCAATTCATCTCCGAAAAAACTGTTTGGGCCATCTACAACAATGTTTCAGAGTCTGAGGGCAGAGAAGATAGGCAAGAATTTTTTATATATATATCTGAGAAAGATTGTACAAACAAGCATATAGATCACATGATACAACAGAAGCTAGTCATCCTCATCGGGTATATATTCGTCTCTACCCTTTCGGCGGACATGGGGACCCAGGAGACCTCCGCCGGCGAAGCGCGCACCATCACCGGGAGCATAAGCAGGCTACAGTATGGGACCAATACCATATTACTCGCACCAGGAGCTGTACTCCCTCACTGGGTCGACAAAGGCGTTAGCATCAAAACCCTCCAAAGCAACAGCCAGCTCTCGCTCAGGCATCGCTCTCCAATCAGATGGAACAAATGGTGGACTGAACGGGACGAACGGACTCCCATCCAACTTCCAGAAGAGCCTCTCGCCGAGGTACCACTTTGTCACTCGCGGGTCTTCCATGATACGACACCGCTTCGAGGCGTGGAAAGCCTCCTAGGCAGAAGGAGTAAGGGCCACGTTCAATCGAAGGTACGACTGAGTATGAAACTGTGAAAACAGAAGGCACACATATATCAAACAGTACAGTGCAAAACAACACAGGGCAATACGAGATAAGGGCAGTTAGTTACATCATCAGGGGCCAGGGCATCTATGTTCAACCTCCAAACAAGATCAGAAAACATGCACGTGCGGCTGTGGTTATCCTTGTACCACAGCATCATGCGAGGAAAAGGAGGCAAATGATCAATCAGAGTGGGCGTCAAGTGAGGAAAATGGTAAAAAAAGCACACCTGCATGCGATCACAGTCAGAAGCTGACTCCAATCATCCCAAAAGCCGAAAAATGTGAAGGGACTGATCCAAAGGATACCTCAATGACCGGATAAAAGCCAGTCAGAGACCTTCCGACGCAGCGGCTAGCCTTGTCCAGTCCTTCATACGGATGGGTGAGGAGAGCCGCATTCCAATTGTATGGTGTAAGGAAGGTGATATCTGCCACCAACATCAATAGACAGGAATTCACCATCTCGTTCCCGTGGCAAAAGATCATCGCCTTCATAGTGTACAGTGTCAGGGCGCGGGCCTTCACGATGGCTGCGGCCTCGATCTCAAGAATACGCCGAGCAAAGTTCGATGATAGCCAGAGCAACCTGAACCGATGGCTGAAAAAATCCGAAACATCCGGCATCATCCCCAGTAAACTCATCGAATCATCCTTAGAAGGTATCATGAGATCATCCCCAAAAGGGACAGATCCCCAGTCATACCTAAGGCCCAACTGCTTATAGATATCATATGGGGTGATCACCCACCCTCCGAAGGGCAGATGAAAGGTATAAGTCCCAGCGTGCCATCGCTCCGTCAAAGCCGACAGAAGAGACATGTTCGTCTTGCTCAGACGAACCTGGAACAAACTGGCAAATGTGGTATGCTCCAGCACATCGAAAAATAAAGGTTGAGGGTCATGGAACTAGTCTGACCAATGGGTCTTGACTCCTCGACCCCTCAGGATCGCAGGAGCACCACCCTCACGGGCCACATCAGAAAAATGGCGACCCTTGGGAGGCACGAAACACGGATGGCTAACTGGTGGGAAGATCTAGCGTCACTCCTACGACGAGGCATGCTGCACAAGCAAAACCCACAAGTAAGCACCTCCTTACTGTCAAACCTAATTTTAAGGCCCATTCTCAAGGCCCATTTTTCAAAGCCCATTCGTAAGGCCCAATGTCAAGGCCCATTTTTTCAAGGGCCCAATTTCAAAGCCCATTCTCAAGGCCTATCCCAAGGACCCATTTTCCAAGGCCTATTACAAAGATCCATTTTCCAAAGGCCCAATGTCAAGGCCCATTTTTCAAGGGCCGAATTTCAAAGCCCATTCTCAAGGCCCATCCCATAGGGCCATTTTCCAAAGCCCAATCGTAAGGCCCAATGTTAAGGCCCATTTTTTAAGGGCCCAATTTCAAAGCCCATTCTCAAGGCTCATCCCAAAGGCCCATTTTCCAAAGCCCAATTTCAAGGCCCGTCTTTCAAAGGCCCAAACCATTTCTCAAGGCCCGTTTCCCATAAGAGTCCATAAAATCACATCCAGGGACCACATCTCCAAATCAAGGTCCACCTTAACTTGGAATCATGATTTGGGGCCCACTCAAGGAAAGTCATCCATACATCAAATCAAATAAATCACATGGGATGTACTACAAATGGCGGGCCGCCATCAAGATCCACACCATAAAAAATGCTCAAGTGGGCCCCAGATCATCCATCCTAAGGTCCAAATCGTCTAAAAAATATAAAAATATATAAAAAGATAAAAAAAATTCTAAATAAAAGAGTGGGGCTTCCTTTCTTATCACACCCCACTCTAACAGACATTATTATTATTATTATTTTAAAATAGAAAAATCCAGCCAGCTCTTTGGCCCAAAAAAAAAAAAAATCCAGCAAGATCTAACGGTTGAGATCTTGCCCAAATGGTCAAGTGTCCTGATCATTGTTCTCCTAAGCCCAAAAGGAAGATCCAAACCTACCAATGGATCCTCCAAGAAATGATCCAGCAAAAATCCAACAAAAACTCCTAAGCTTCAAATACATGATCAAGTCACCTGAAAATGTGAGAAGGAAAGAAAATACAAGAAAAAAAATCAAGAAAAACACCACCAAGGAGCTTCTAGGGACCACAATGGAGTCCCTAGACGTCCAAGGGCCGGTTTCAAATAGAGGGAGAAGCCCCACCGTCCAGACTAGTGCACAACCCGGACCACCAGACAAAAACTCGGACCGACGGTAATCAGTCTGCCGCCCCTGACCAAAATTGCATGGGAAAGCGGGCTTGTCCCCTATGATGAGATGGGATGCTCGGACCTTTCTTTGGTCCACTGGATAATAACCCAAGAAAAAAAATAAAAAAGGGAAAAAGTAAAAAAGTTAAGATTCTCTTTCAAAATCTCGTGATAAATTCAATTTCTTGTGAGAAAGTGAGAATCTCTATAAAGCATATCTTAAAAATTGCTGAAAAATACACAAAAAGAAGAATAAAACAAAGAAAAATGCAAATAAATGGTATTTAATGCTCCATTAATTTATTAGTGGAGGCCATCCACCATATAATAAAAATCAGACGATCACGACCATCCGTGATATCGGACGGATTTTTTTCTTTAATCTAAAAAATATTTCAAACCTTTAGCCCCATTAATTTATTAGTGGAGGCCATCTGTCAATTTAATGTGAATAAAAACTGAACGACAACGCCCACCCGCGAGATCGAACGGATATTTTTTTAAAAAAAATTGAAATATTTTCAAATAAAATCTCCAAGGAGTCTAGTTCCAAAGAGATTAGTTTTCAAAATAATTTTTTTTTTTAAATCACACACAGCACATAGTACACTGAGGAATCTTCCATATTCTTCAGTTGCGGTCAGTGCAGACAGATAAATAAGATTCGATCCTTTTCGGTTTCCCAGGAGGATGATCTAATCCATACACGATACTGGTACAATTAACCCGATCTCTATATTTGAACAGTCGTATGAATGCTAGTAGAAATGAATGGATCTATCTCTTGAAAGAATAATCAAACTCAAAGTGGCGACAATCCATTGTAACCAAAGTATCAGAATCAGCAGACTGCATGGCAAAGGATTACCTGCGCATACCTAGTCCGGGATGTTTGGAAAGTTTGATCGAGTCCAAGTCGGCGTAGTGAGTTCCTCGTAAGGCCGCACCAACGTGCAGGGTAGCTAACCACTTTGACGATCAAACAGAACGAATACTCCTGGGGTGATTACGTAGTAAAGGAACGACAAACCTAACAGTACGGGAATCCTCGTAAAGTCGCACTAACGTGCATAGGCCCTACTTTTCAGACTTACCCTCCAATGCTATTAACAATCTGACGAGAAAGGGTTGTGATTGGTTACCCGTAATGCCACACCAACGCGAAGGGACAATCACAACATTTTCCTCAACCCTCATGATATATGAGGTCATCTCTTTTCCAAACAGTCAGTGACAATGATACAATGGTAGTAAACAGATTTAAATCACTATTCTTACTGACCAGAAGGGTGGGGTGTCCAATCGCTTTGACCTTCGATTGCTCTAACCTCAGCCAAAGAGGGGCATCTGTAGACACCCCACCCAGGCTAACATCTTGAAGAGGCAAGGATAATCCGCGCCATGATCAATCATACCCAAACCCGAAACCCTAATCCAAACCATAACCAAACCCGAAGCCCGAATCCAAACCCTACCCGAACCCAAAACCCTAATCCAAGCCCTTAGAACCCCCCAAACCCAGCCCGAAGTCCCAAATCTAGGACCTATTCAGGCCAGGTCAGCCATTCAGGCCAGGTCAGCCTAGAAATACACTCGGCCAAGCCAAAAACCTGAAAAAAGGACCAACGGATAAACCAGCGTGCCACACGAGGACTGCACGTTCGAGCCCAGCCCGGGCGGTAATTTGACTACCGCCGGCGATACTCCGATTACCTCCGCTCACCGAACACGTGTGTCCTCCGAGCAACATCTGGCCCAACATCTGAAATTCACCTTTAACCCCTATCCGACTTTATTTACTATTTCACCAACCCCAAGAGACAATGGGAGTGCGCCATGTGGTGTTCCTCTCCCCTCAACCACTCACAACTTACCACGTCATCTTTTACCCTTTCCAAACCCCACATTTACCATAAGACCATTGGAAAAGGCTATAAATAGCCCTCTCTTCTTCACATTTTAGGAACAACACATCCACATCCAAGAGGGAGAGAAAAAAACAGAGAGAGAGAGAGAGGAGAAGAGAGGGAAGGAGCTCCCAAACCTCCAAGTTCTGATCTTTTAGCCACCCCCTAGCCCTACCTCTTAGCCTTTTCAACCCCCAAGCCTAGCCCAGATTTGTCATGGTTTGGTCCATGTCTTAGCATATTCAAGTTCAAGCCAAAGATCAAATCATCTCATACAAGCATCCACCATCATGACATCTACCCTTCTTAACCCCCCTGCTGTTCTAGACTTCTAGCGAACGTATGCTCTGTGACTTGCCGTACTCCTGTCACATCAGAAATTCTTAGTAGTCTAGTCAGATTTTCTTATCCCTTTGCATAACCATAATCACATCCGCCTTCTAGACACGTTGTTGGACGTATGCTCTGTGGTTTGCCGAAACTTCGGATATTGTCACATTAAAAATCTGCGCGTGTGTCTAGTCCCATTCCGACCATAGCATCCATCTTCCTTTGAGAGTATTTTATCACGCCAAGTAGAGACCGTACATTTGTATAGGCAGAGAGGGTGCCTAACACCTTCACTCTTTGTAACCGAGGTCCCTTACCCAGAATCCCAGATCGCAGACCAGGAGTCAACCTAAGGTAGGAGAGTCTTTGGATTTCTCCAACCTTACGTATTCCGCGGTTCTAGCCGACCGTGGGATTCTGAGATTATTCGGCTAGTGACGACTCCAACATCCATAAATTAGCCTAATCACCCCCATTGCAAAAACTAAACACCCAAATCAGTGTGGGCGCCAAATTTCAGTGTCCACACGTACTATCTGAAAACATAAAAAATCATGCCTAAAATATCTAAAAGCACTTAGTGGGTCCACTTGAATTTTGGAATGGCTAAAAATTCCATGAAACCCTCATCCAAGTGGGACACACACAATGCATGGGCTAGATGTCAAAACCAAATCTCAACGGGCCCTATGTACAATCAAGAAGGTTTTAATAGGTAGGAATCCTCTCCCAACTGTTGTCTATGATAGGACCCATCTAAGTCATGGATTGCCCAGATTTTTAGGACCGTGGCCCACCATAGAATGTTGCATCTGATTGATAGGGTGGATGTCCATCACACATCAAAGTGGGCCCCACACAGCTTGATCTCACAGTTGACCCACAGGCTGACCCTACCCATTGCGACCCCCCACTTAAAATATACGTTGGATTTATGATTCTAGAAAATGTTTTTTTTTTTTAATCATTTGCCTCTTTCCCACAAAATCGAATTATGTACAACCACCTGTTGGTGATCAAAATCATTTATTTAATGAGCCTAGTGATGGATTGAGCACGGCCCACAAGCCTCCTCCATCCGATGACCTGACCATCTGATCAGGTTCTTGTTGAATGTGAATGATTCGTTTTAATTCCATGGGATGGCTGGGACCATTTATGGGAGTATTAGGCAAGGCCCGGGCCAATCAGATCAATGGATTAGGCTTCTAAAAAGTGGGCCCAACTGTACCATTGATTGGTTAAACAAATTTTGTTTCTTGGGAGTGAGCATTTTTCACTGCTACACATGCTCTTCTGATTAAAAACCAATTGTGTTAAGGAGAAAAGCTCCAATGCTCTCAGAGCACTATAAGTTATAGTTGCATTGTACACTTTAGATCATCTAATCCATTGATCTACATTGTTCATTAGGTTCAACACTCATTTCCTGGGCTGCCGTGCAAACATCTTACCGATTTGACAATCTTAACCATCTTATCAATAGCATTTACTATTGACGATCAGGATCATTTACACACAAAAAGAAGGTAAAATCAGCTATTTGATCCATGTATTTGTCTCCTAACCATCCCATCTATGGCTTAGCAAAAAAAACAAGGCTAAAAAAAGGCTAATTTAGGATCGATTGCATTATATGATCAATGTAACTCTTAAATGATAATTGGTGAGATGTGTTACAAACTTAACAGGCAGTTCAAATCCATTGATTGGACTGTCCTGGTGATCCAATGTAACTAGGAGCACTATAACTAATGATGTTATGGAGCCTTTTTCTTTGTTCCTTTTTTTAGCTTCAATAGTTCCAAGACACTGAGGGTTAAACCTAATTCCTTCAAACGCAAAACTCTCTTCTAGCTTAACTAACGAGCACTGGTGCTTTAAGATATTACTAAGAAGAGATACTCCCTTGCTCTTAGAGTTTGTAAGGGTACTTGTTTGTTAATCAAGTGAGTTAGTGTGTCAGTGAGTTGGTTGAACCCTTGAAAGCTAAAGACCGAAGACATATGAGGACATAAAGCATCAAGGAATAAAGAAATAGGTAAATTAAAGTGCCTTAACGACCTTAACTTTAAATCCCTTTAGGTCCAAAACAGCCTTTGCATCTAGACGAACCATTCTCCAAATAGGTAAACATTTATAACTGTTAGATTTTCTTTATAAAATGGCATTCGATCTTTGGACAAATTGATGGGCTTTTCATGCAAATAAAGATTAGGTGATTCTTCATTCTTAATCCCTCTCCTAAACTACATACCAAAGAGTTTCATGTGATTAATCACTTTAATGAGCATTATAAGCTCCATTATTAAGGTGTACATGAACTCCTTAATGTTCTAGAAATTAGACATAATCCTGTAGGTATATTCTTGTCTATATCTTTTAGAACATGTACCCATATAGGTGAATCCCTAATTGGAAAATAACTATCCCAATAACGGTAGGAGATTCAACCATCCTTATATTGCCTTGGTAGCCTCATAGGTGCATCATATGCAAGGTCGCCGATTGTAAGAATTGAAGTATCCGCATTAAAGATTGGGGAAGTATAAGAGAAGCGGATTCAAGAAGAGAAAACGTGTTTCAAAAAGCTGCATCAACGGGGCTCGACAAATAAATAAGGTTGTTGTTTTAAAATTCATTAAGTTTGAGATCCAAACTCATCTAGGCCCTTGTGTAGGACCATCTCCGGTGGGAGTGTACATAGGTTCTTTTGTAAGACTGCCACTGGACACGGGTGCGTACATGTTAGTCTCAGTGGGAACCTTAGCGAGAGTATATATAGGTCTTTACATTAAGATCGTAATGGTTTTTAGTTAGTTGATAGAAAATTAAGTAAGTCTCCACGGGAGCCACCGACACATGTGGAGACGTGTTCCACCAATATGGGTGAGTACGTGTAGGTCCTTGTGTAAGACGATCACCGACACGGGTGTGTATGTGGTCCACTTACATGGGTGTGTACATGTAAGTTTGTGGTGAACCCGTAAAACCATTGTAAAGGTTATGGGTGAACCTATTGAAAACCTTCGAGATAGTGAAATCTAGTACACTCGATGAGAGTGTCCATCGGGAGTGGAGTATGCAATTAGTCAAACCACTATATATCATTGTTTTTGCGATTATGATTTGTGCATATTTTTATTTATGCTTATAAGTTGAATTGTTGTATATGAATGTATGAATATATTTATGCTTAGTATTTAATTCAATTACACATTTTTTTTGTTAGTTTGTTAGTACACCCCACTGTCAGTTCACACATCACTGTTAGCCACCCCCACTAGGGAATCAATACCAAGACCTCAGTTTTGAAACGAGGTATCCTTCACTCAGTCTACCACTTGAGTTATGGATCATGGTGTATTTAATTCAATTACACACATTTGATATATTTATCCCACATGGACTAGTTGCTCATATAATTGTATTATTTGTAGTGTATGTACTTGTCCCACTTGGCTTGAAAGCCTAAGTGTTAATTGGTTTTAATTGGCGCATATTTTAAGTAGTCATATCCCCCCCCCCCCCCCAAGGACTTAGCCATAATTATAAGCTCCGTAAGCTTCCGCATAATGTGGTGTAATGTTAGATAACCGACACAATTTCAGAGTCCTAACTTCATTAAAAAACTTAGACAATCAATCTACTGACTTAGACTCTTCATTGGTCAAATGCACATTGCATGGGCTACTATACAAATATTATATTGATTTGACAATCGCTTTAATATAAAATGTTGATATCATTTATGAAAGAATAGATTTGGTCAATAAGTTAATCCATTTATTTACGAGGGACCATCATGAATTGTTTTAATTCCAAAGATTTATTTTTATTAGGCAATCCTAACCATCTCACCCACAACTTAAAAACATGATCTCTGCAAAAAAAAAAAAAAAAAAACTAATCGAGGACCACCGATTGGACCATCATGAATTGTTTTAATTCCAAAGATTTATTTTTATTAGCCAATCCTAACCATCTCATCCACAACTTAAAACTTGATCGCTGCAAAAAAAAAAAAAAAAAAAAAAAAAAAAAAAAAAAAAAAAAAACTAATCTCGAGGACCACCGATTGGAACATCATATCAGTATGATTTTTTAATGGTAATCGGTGAAATAATAGAGGTGTTTGTTAGGAGTAGGAGTCTTAAGGTTAAAGTCATTATATACATACATGATGAAGTATAAGGTAATACATATGATATAAATTTGGAATACGAGAGATCTTCATGTGTGTGTTTTGTCAATTATTCTTACATGTGGTATCAAAGCTATAGTGAATGTTCTTAGAAAAAAAAGGCAAGGTGAAAGAAAGCAATTCAACAATTTAACACATGTATGTGGTTGTTTTGATATAAATTCGTAATAATTTAACATAGTTTTTGTGATTATTCTTGGTAAGCATGTTATGTAAGACTCCATTAGGTGGGCCACACATAATCATCAGTTTAAATCTAACTGTTGGATTATTCAAATTGAGTGATTCAATGGGCCCCACTACAACTATGATCATTATAGATAGGTTTGGGGCGGATGATCGTGGATCTTCCCCCTAAAGGTCGTTATGTCATGCTACTTGTGAGGCATGTCTTCTATAGGAGTTATTTACCGAAGGAAATACTAGATTAGTGGCAGCTTCAATTTGATTTGATTTAAGTATAAATATTGAAGTTCTCATTTATTTTAACGATTTTGTTATTCAATTTATATCTTGCTTCTCTTTCAGTGTGCTCATTCAGTTTTGGGTAAGGACTTTGGATTGTGTTTCGTTATATACACATTCAATTGGACCACTTGAAGATGGGCACGTATATTCACATTATATGTGTAATCTTCATACCACACCTCATATCTTTGATTCATATAGTTAAGGTTATTGGTATTCATGACTGTGATTCGTCATACTTCAACAATATTAAATGTTATGTTAAATACCACAATCCAGTATCAGTGGTCTTGATGGACTGGATTTGACAAGTGTTGCTCATAATTAGCCAACAATGATGTTTTGAAATTCAGTAGGGCACTCATTAAGAACTTTTGAAACAAATATGTTTTATAAAATATTTTTTCAAAAAATATATTTTTTATTTTCCTTCAAAGATTAGTGTAGCCTAAGTTGAAGAATGTAAGACTCCATTAGGTGGGCCACACATGATCATTGATTTAAATTTGACTATTGGATTATTCAAATGAGCGATTCGTTGGGCCCCACCATAGTTGTGATCATTATAAATAGGTTTAGGGTGGGACGCTTGAACCATGTTCCCTATACGTGGTTATTAAGATGGATATGGAAACGTACAGTGTGGAGACCCTATAGGGGAGAAGTGTGATGTGTAAGCTTATCTGGCCCTCTTCTCTATAAATACATGTCTTGGTCCCCTCACCCATATAGGCAAAAAACTCTAGTCTCATTGAGAGGTGAGAGATTTTTCTAAGGGTGTAAGGTGTGGAAGACCAAAGATCCCCTCTCTACAACATCTTCGTCACAAGATACGCGCTAAAATTATAGTTTTGGAATCTCCATTATTGATGCATAGACGATTCAGTTATTTCAAATTTTAGTTTTACATCTTAGACCTAATGATTTGTAAATCAGGAACTTGAAAATCAAATTTAGTAGTAATAAGTTCTACGAAAGAGATATTTAATAGCAGTTATTTTGAATATGTTTTAAATGGTTATTGCTTTAGCTATGCAAAAGCTAATACTTACTAGTTACATGACTAAAAGAATCAAAGGATGTGTGTGTCTCCAAGGGTGTGGGCTTTGGGAAGTAATTAATGGAAACAAGGTCAAGATGCCAAGGAATAATTGATTAAGTAAGATATACAGATAGAAAACTAAGAAAACACTTGCAATTTTGAAAAGAGAGTGCCAAAGTGTTTATAGAGAATTTTGTTTATCTATCTCATAGTTGGAATAAATGTGAATAACTTTCTTTGAAAAGTAGTGTTTCTCAAGTGCCATTGGATGACTAGATAGCCAATTTTGAAGTAGATGAGTTTAATAAAGATAAAATTACCAATCTTTATCTTGGAGATTGAAAATGCTAGCTTAAGAAGTCCTAGAGGGGGGGGGGGGGGGGAGTGAATAGGACATGCTAAATAAAAATTAAAGTGCTGAAATATTAAATAAATCAAAAACCTCAATCGCACTAGTATCGAAATTTTGATTCAAACTAATTCATAGGACAACTTACACCCAAACCAAGTTCAGGTAGGACAACCTTATTTCACGAATGTTTGTAAGAATCAAGATCTCAAACCAAGCAAGAGAAAATAAAGCTATCGATTACAAACATTCACCACTTTTACATAAATGAAATTATAAACATTCTCTACAAATGCAAAAAGTAAACATTCACCACAACACCAAGAATTATAGTGGTTCGGTATGTACAACAACTGTTCTCAAACAGCCACACCTACTCCACTCCCAATAATTACTATCCACGTGATATTGGTTTTCCCTATGAACAAGATTTTCACTGAGTCACCTTAAAACCTGATACAGTTGTGATTTTAAATGGCTATTACAAACAAAAACCCCTCACTAAGATTTTCTAGCTATATTAGGAAAACCAACAAATGAGATTTTCTGGCTATTTCAATAAAACCAAACAAATAAAGGTAAAGAATACTTATCTTATCCTTTGAAGATATATCGGTCGATGTAGTCGTAGAACCGCTTCTCTTATAGTAGATTGTTCAATGTTCAATCGTAGAGAAAAGGGTTCAAGGTTCTAGATTGATTTTGAATAGATTCAAACTAAAGGCAACTTGTTTGAATTCCTTAAAATCTCAAAGAAGAGTATTAATTACTCTCTTTATACAATAGAATTTAAAGAATAAGAGATCAATGAATTGAAACAAATAAGTTATTAAAAATATAAATAAATACCGTGCAATAGCTTGACAATAATGGGGACCTCTCTCTCTCTCTCTCGATGAAGGATTTTATGTATTTAAATTTTAATTTCAGATTGAGAGAAGGCCTTTATTTATAGGTTAAAAAGTTGTTGCTTCAACTCGTCTAAGGACTAGATTCCGTTCCAACAAAATTTCAAATTTAAGTGCGATAAGATAAAACGGAACTTCGACTGGTCGAAGGCCCTACTCGACTGGTCAAGGGCCCTGTTCAACTGGTTGAGCAAGGACTTCGACTGGTCGAGGGTGCCTAAAATCCAAACTGATTCAGTCGCTGGACTTCTAGTCGAGCAACCCTCGACTGGTCGAAGGCCCATCTTTGACTGGTTGAGCAGTCTGCTCGACTGGTTGAAGAAGTAACGGAAAAATTCATTTGTTTGAGTTTAAACTAGGACTAGTTGAAAAATGCTTAGACTAGTTGTGTCACGCCCCAAACTTGGAAAACGAGCTCACAAAATTTCCGATCGCCGAATCCGGTGCTGACAGCCTCCGTAGTGCCCCATTCTCGGCTCCTGGCATTCATATGCCAAGTTCCGATCCTGAGATCCTACAAGGAGGATTTTCGGTATGAATTTTTTTTTGTAATGGAGCATAACCACAAGCATTACCAAGTCACAAAACAACATCACAACATATCAAAAACTTTTAGTACAATGCGGAAAGAGAAATACAAGGTGATCAAAAACTCCAAAATAATCCAACGAGCACTCCTGCCTCAGCGCTGCTGCGATCCAACGACACCTGCATGCAATGGTCGTGCATAAGCTTATAAAAGCTTAGAGGGTGGTGTAAGTGTATGCGCAAGGCGAGTGCCAAGTATACAATATCAGAGTAATGCGAAAATATGCAGGTAAGTCCATGAATACTATCAGTCGTACCAAGGCTATGCGATGCAAGGCATAAATGCTACTAGTCATACCAAGGCCATGCGATGCGAGACCTATGTAGCCAAATGTCATATACGAGATACAAAGCAAGTATGCTAGTCCTCACCAAGTACACATATCAGTACAGTTCCTCTCTGAGATATCACCGGGGTCTAATACACTTCACACTGACTGCCGCCTCCCTAGCCACACAGTCCAGCAAGTGGAAGAGACCACACTATCCGCCTGACCAGTAGACTGCCAATACCTACCCGGCTCATCGATAGTAGACTCATTTATGAGCTGGTCAAACTCAGCCTAGCTTATAAACCCTTCACTCAGGCGGATAAGGCCACACCCCCTTCCAATCGACCATGACATAGTGGGAGACGCGGCCTACTGGTATTCGGCACTCCTGTGCTCGTGTATCCACTCAATCTAGACAGTAAAGCATCTCCTAGTACCAAAAGGGTTCTGGAACTCTCACCCAAGGACATCCTAAGTGTCCACAGTGCTAGAACTAAGTATTTTCGGTATCCGATACGGCCATCCACGATGTGCTTGTGGAGCCACGACCCTAATGTCACTAGGGCGTACAATGACATGACACACAAATGCAAGATGCATGAATCACACTGTCAAATCATGCAGCAATCCAGCGTATACCACGTGATCATGTGGGGCACTCTGTCTCATAAGGAGTCCCATAAATGTCTCGGCCCAACCGGCTTATGTTATGATCAAACATTCCTCATATCAAGCATACAAATGATGCATATGGGCATGAGTCATGGAATTATACTAAGCATGTTATAAAGTAATGAACTATCCTTACAATGCAGATGGGCCTAGACGGCCTACACACAACAAGTATGGGCCTATCAATGGGCCCTAAGGAAAGTTACAATGCATACATTTAACCAACATTATACTTACAATGTGGGCGTCAAACCATCATTGCTCCCAAGGCATAGCCCGCTATAAAGGTCAATACATAAACCACAGTGGAATCACATTACAATGGGCCTTATATACATCCCTTTGGACCTCGACCCATGGGCCTCCAATACATCAAATGGCCTCATAACAGGGGTCTCATATATATTAAGGTGGGCCTCAGCGGATGGGCCATAACTACATCAAGATGGGCCTAATCATATGGGCCTCACATATATACCAAGTGGGCCTTGACAACGAGCTACAAATACATCAAGATGGGCCTAATCACATGGGCCTTATATATATACCAAGGTGAGCCTCAACGGACGACCACACCAATGGGCCCTATAAATATCAAATGGGTCATACCCAAATATAAGTGGTGATAATGATTTCCACCATTAAATTCCCAAGGCCCACCATAACATATATTTCTCATCCAATCTGATCATAAGGTCACACAGACCTGAATTAAGAGGAAAAACATATTTCCTACTGACCCAAAACTTCTACATTCCCAAAGGATTTTAATGGTAGACATTCAATCCTCACTGTGCAGTGTGGTCCATTTGATACATAGATCGGTCTTATTTTTTATCTCAAGCCTTAAAATTATCTGTCAAAATGGTTAGATGGTTTGGATGCAACACATGCATCATGGTGGGTCCCATAAGGATGGATGGTGTGGAGAGAACACCTACATCATTGGGGGTCCCACCGTCCAGTGGTGTGGACGGTGTGGAAAGAACACATACATCATTGAGTGGGTCTCACTGTAAGCCCCGTGTCTTAGTCCGTACCCTTCCGCGATCTTCCCGGTCGAATTTCGACAACTTTCAACCTTTATCCACGTTTGTCACAACTGAGTTACACGTCGTGTCATCACTCGAGCCGAGACTTCGACTCGACTTACACCCATAGAGTACCAGCGCGCCCGCGTGTCGCCGCAGTTTCGATGCCGCGTCTCGTGCGCCGAGGCGATACCCATGCCAGGAGATATGGGCCCGCATTCAGTTCGAGAAAAACGCCGTGCATTGTAAAATTCAAGAGAATCTCTACCGAATGCCACATCCATCAATCCATCAATCTCATTAAGGGTCAAGTACATGTCAAGTACACATCACCTCACACCTATCCCCAAGCAACCCCATAAGTCAAAAAGTTCTTACACCACTCATACCTTTCTTACACAATCTACCCCTAAAGTCAAAAGTTTCTTACACACCCATCACTCACCACATCCATCACTCCATCACCCATCTCTCTCTCTCCCTTTACAAACCTCTCTCTCTCATTCTCGAATCACTTTCCAAGCAACCCAAAAACACCACACGTCCAAGCCATTTCACCCTCCAAGAGAGCTTTGTGTGTGGCCCACTTCCTACCCTCTCGTCTCCCATCTCAACCATCAAAACTCCATCTCTTCCGTTAGGATCGAAGCTAAGGAGTAAAGGAAGCCAAGAGAGCAAGAAGAAGTGGATGGTGAGTGATCTTGGACCCACATCTTTATCTTTTGGTGATTTAAGGGCCCACTTGTTGTGGGACCCACTTGATGGATGTATTGTTCAAGGGAGGGCCCAATAGTGGCGGGGTCCCTCCCCTACACGTTCTCTTTCCTCTTTTTTCTCTCTTTCTCCCTCTTTTTGTGTGTGTGATGGCTTGTGGCCCACCTTGATATATGATATCATCCGCGTCATCCATCCATCTTAAAGCGACAAGGTGGCTACTATATTGTCACCGACCAAGCTATGGTCCCTACCATGAATACATGTGTTTTATTAAATTGTTCATCCATTTGCATGGGTGTAACGTCCCGGAAAAATCCGTACGAAGACCCGAGTACCACCTCAGGCAGAAATCACTCAGGACTAAATCCTTTAGAAATTAGACGAGGATTAACTAGTGTTAAACTAGATTACATGTGAAATCAGTACTAATCACTTTAAATACGATCTGCAAGACCCAAAACTTGTAGAATCATTGACGCTAGGTTACCCTAAAATCTAGGATCAAACTCTATTCTCGATTGCTCTTGGGAGCACATTGAAACTCCGTATCGAATCTGGACCGCACGTCGAAAGTCTGATTACTACGAAACCATACGATTACTTTTGCCTTACTGGGCTTGACCACCACCTCGGAAATCAAGTCCAGATAGTATTCCGAAGCTATTCGCTTGAGCCCGGAGTGAAGTGTGTGAGAAATGTGGATATCTTTAGAAATAAAGGTAATTTGAGACTTGTCCCTTGTGGGCCGAATATAAGGATTCAGACCGTCAGAATCTTACCCAAATACACCCTCGGATCAGGAGAAAATTTTCATACATGATAGTGTACTTGTAACCCTGATCGAGTTTTGGTGACCGTTGAACTGAAACTGGTCCGCCACATGCGATCTGGAAACCCGACTGGAACGAAAACTTAATTTGACCTAGATCCAAGGTCAATCAGCTTAAGTCCGACCACACGCAGAAAAGGGGGCTCCGGAAGTGCTCCGTTGAGCTGAAACAGACGCTCTTTGGACATAACCTAAGTATACCTTAGCCCTGAGGTCATTCCCATCAGTTCTGGGCCTATATAAGGACCTTAAACCCTCTCCCTCTCACTTCACATGAATTTTCTAAAACCTAAGAAAGAAAAGAAAGAAAAGAGAGAAAGAGAGAGAGAGAAGTGGGGATTTTTCCTAGGATTCGATCCCGCTACTCCACGTGCCTTACCATCACTTCTATATCGCTCTACCGGTAATACTGATCCCATTCTTAGGTAAGAAAACCTAACCCTAATCCATTCTAGGGTTTCAAATAGTTGAAATGATGAAATAGCTAACCTAGTTCATGCTATAGATTGCAAATCCATCGTTGATAAAGACTTAACGTCTAAAACGACTCCATTACGCATTTATTGGCGTAAGGTGCGGACTATAGACATATAGGTTATAGTTTTCAAGGCTTTCAATGTCGGTTAATGATTTATTCTTGACGTGGGTGTTATTTCACATGCAAAATGTGTCGTTTGTTTCGCTTTACGATTATATATGAGCTATGTTGCATATAGTGTATTCTATGTATGTATTGAAATGTTTGAATACGTATGGAATTTGGATTTGTGTCTAACATGATTATTTGCCGTGACTATATGCTTGTTATGTATGCGATAACTCCCTAGCGAAAGGACTTGCCCTAAATCACGCCACGGCCAATATACGTTATATATGTTAAAGTGTGTAGCCCGTGTGTTTGTGAAAATGATTAAATGAGTATGAAACCCGGATTCGTGCATGCCATGATTATCCGCCTGGGGTATAGGCGTGTGGTATACGGGGTAACTCCCTAGTAAAAGGATTTAGCTTAATACATGTATAACCAACATACAACCTGTATGAAGATGTGTGTAGTCTAAGTGATTGTAGAAATGTCTGAATAAGCTAGTTGTTACTAAGGAATACCTTGTATGAGGATTGAGATATGCTTCTCGGTTACCTTAATTATGTGTATGATTTCCTCCATGTATGTGTACATTATGATATCTGTTTTATTTATGGAATAAATGTGTGTGAAATCATGTTTGTGTTGCACTTCACAACATGCTCATATGATTGCAAGAATAGAATTATTCGTTCATTACTGTTATGACTGTCTCCTATGATTACCTGTTGAAATGGAATGAGGTTGGGACTATGATATAGTCCAGGCAATCGGTAACCGACCCTGATTTGGTGGTTGAGGTTGTTTCACCACACGAGACGTGCTTAGCGAATCCGTGCCATACTTCGGTTGGTGACAGTGGTTAGGCCACGTGGAGTACTTACGCACTTCATGTCGTTCAACTTGTCGTGCGCTCGGGCTAGTCGAGCTGGTCAAGTAACCCGATTGACCCGATGTATGTTCACCACGTATGGACGCCACTGCCTGAACCTAAGGTACCAAACTCACCAGTGAAATCCTGTTTAACCTTCGTACCTCGATCCGCTAAGACTCATGAGCCGGACATGGTGGTATGGGACACTGTGGTCGAACTGACGGCTTATGCTGGGGCGGTGAGCCTCCCCGTAGTGACCAGTGAGCAACCCAGACTCGTGAGCCGAATACAGTGGTATGGGACACTGTATTCGAGCTGTCGGCCTACACTGATCAAGTGATGAGCCCTTTGTAGTGACCTCGAGCGTACTCTAAGTCTACGTGGAAGCGACGACCCTTCCGTAGCAACAAGAGTATAAACTAGGTCTGCACTGATCAGGTGACGAGCCCACTGCAGTGACTTAGAACCGCAACATCGTATGAGATTTACTAGGACTGACGACCCTAGAATGGATCCTTGTTTGAGAATGATATAAGGAAGGTACCTTAGATTACCAATCCTGCTGTATGAAAGGAACTAATAATAACTCGGTAATCACGCTCATAACATCGTACTACATGTGCCCCGGGTTGAAGAGCGTAGAGGGAAGAAAGCATGCCGCGACTGTAAGTTGGTGTCGCATGAGGGAGTGTAGGTGAAGGCATGCATCATGAATACATTTCATCTTTGCATTAATAAGAGTATCTATGAATGTCTAATATGTCTGCTTTATCATTACTGCTTGACTGAATTAATAACATGTTAACCTTTGCTCTATGATTCCACTGAGTTGATCACTCACTCCCATGTTCTGGGACGGTGTTCTGAACACCCACCAGACCCTGTCTTAGTTGCAGATGACAATGCAACTCAGGAGGCGAAGCCTGATTACTATGACGATCAGGACGAGTTCTCGTATATACAGTTCTCCGGTGGTTTCGCTTAGGTCGTCCGGATCGACGGGGCTACAGGACTTATTGGTGTAGTTGAACTATTTTTGACATTTTAATTTTTGAACTATTATATATATATGGCGACTCAGTGATGTATTCATACTCTGGAGACCGGTCATGAACTTTTGGCTCTCATACATGTCTATATATACATCTTTCAGTCTTCCGCATGCGTTATATTAATTGATCTGGAGTATGAATTACTATTTTGGTATAATCTCACTCATGATTAACATACTAACATGGACAACATTCAATCATAAGCATATATGTTGCATAAGTGATGTTTTAGAACTCGAGAGTTGAGTTGCTCTCGACCCTCGATTTTCAGGGCATTACAATGGGGCCCACCCCACACGTGTGAAGGTGAGGCCCACCAGATGCATGTGTTTCTCATCCAGCCGTCCATCCAACAGGGATGGGACAGTGGACCACAGGACGTATGTATTTTGTCCAGCGTCCAGATGAACGGCTGGACGTTGCTGCTTTAAACCCACATATAATATAATATAATATAATATATATGGTATGTATATGTATATTATAATATATCTTATATTATGATATATAATATAATATTATATTATATTAATATAGGCATGACGCTTATATATATTATAATATTATAAACATTTGTACGTGTGGGCCCCATGTGAGACCCACCTGTTTGGGAAAAAGGATTGGCTGGTGTGACGCTGGTCAGCAGCCAGCCAAGTGGCTGCTGTACGCAGCAACCTCTGGTGGGCCACGCAACGTGGACCTCACCAGGATGCGTGTGTTTCATCTGCACCGTCTATCAAGACGGTGCCATGCACGACCCGATGCCCCACCATGGCGTGTGTATTATATCCAAACCGTCCATCCGTTTCCAGATCCAAGCCGTTCAGAGGTTGGGACCCGCTGGCTTCTCAACGTCAGCAGGCTCTGTGGGTTCCACATGATATCCATACCGTTCAACTGGTGGGACCCATTGTCAATTCATGTCAGCAAGGTCTATGGATACCCACCGTAAAGTATGTTTTGTATCCAACCGTCCACCATCTGTTGGACATAGGTTGGATGCCGGTGGGCCACCCACGTGGCACCACCCCATAATGTATGGTGTACATCCACGCCGTTCATATCACGGTAGACCTCACCACGTTTGGACGTGTGGTCCCCACCGTCCATTGCTTGGATGGTGGACCACACCAATGTATGTATTTCATCTAGCGGTCCATCTATTTGGACGCTGGTGGGTTTGATCATGAGTGGTGTGTCATATACACACCGTCCACCGGTTTTAAAACCAAACCGTCCATCTACCAGGGACGCGGGTCCCACTACACATTAACGTCAGTAAGTTCTATGGGTCCCACATGATGTATTCGTGCATCCAAGCTGTTCTGGTGGTGGACCCACCTGTTGACGGACGTCAGCAAGTTCTGTGGGACCCACGTGATGTATATGTACATCCCAGCCGTCCTGATGGTGAGACCCGCTGCTGGACACAGTTTGGATGGTGCTGATACACATGGACAATGTTTAGATGGTGTTGATGCACCTGGACACAGTTTGGATGGTGTTGATTTATATGGACAATGTTTGGGCAGTGTTGGTCCTCATAGATGGGCCATGAGCCCCATGGATTGATAGTGTACAGTGATACACATTTTACACCTGCAACTATTTAAATGATTTTGGTATGGTCCAAGCCACTTGAGGACCATTGGTATGGCCCATCCATGAGGCCCATCATGATGCATTTTGGCCTATGGGCAGGGCCCGCCTGTCTGTATTGTTAAGCCCAGATACGTGGCCCATTTGGTGCATACGAGGCCCAAGTATGCGGCTCACTTGTTGTATATGAGGCCCACGTGTGAGGCCCATGGTGATGCACTTGATCGGCCCATTTGATCAGCCCATTCAATTCGGCCCATTTGATCGGCCCATTCAATTCGGCCCATTTGATTCGGCCCATTCGATTCGGTCATGCCTTGGGAACAATGATGGTTTGACGTCCACATTGTAAAGAAATGATGGTTAAATGTCCACATTATAACTCTCCCCGAGGGCCCATTGTTAGGCCCATACTTGTAGTATGTAGGCCGTCTAGGCCCATCTTCGTTACGAACAAGAATTCATCGCCATATAACATGTTTAGTATAGTTCCATGATTCATGATCATACGCATCATATGTATACTTGATATGAGAAGTGACTGATCATACCATATGTCTTCGGGCAGATTGTTTATGGGCTCCCGGATAGGCGTTGTTGCCCTACATGAGTGCACGATACGCGCAGGATTGTTACATGACTGGATAGTGTTATTCATGCATTTCGTATTGTGTGATATGCTTACTATACGCCCTATCGACATCAGGGTCGTAGACACCACAGGCATATCGTGGTTGGCAGGATTGGATACCGAAAATCTTGTTCTACATAGCGTGCTATAGATATCCTTGGGTGAAAGTTCCTAAACACTTATGGTACCAGGAGGTTGCTCCAATGTCTAGACTGAGTGGGTGCATAAGCGTCGAGTGCTGAATACCAGGAGGTCGTGCTTTCCACTGTGCCATGGTCTGTTGGAAGGGGGTGCGGCCTTACCCGCCTGAGAGGAGGGGGCAAAACTAGGCTGAGTTTGACCAGCTCGAGGAATAGGTCCGCTATTGATGAGCCAAGTTCGATATTAGCAGGCAGATAGTGAGGTCTCTTCCACTTACCTTATTGCGCGCTATGAGGCTGCAATCTAGTTTGACCCCGGTTGTATTTCAGAGTTGAGCTGTATTGATATGTGGACTTAGATGAGGATTTGTATACTTGAGTTGCATCTCGCATCGCATGGCCTTGGTACGGCCGACATCATTCATGCCTTGTATAGCATAGCCTTGGTATGGCTAATGGTATTTATGGATTCATCAACATGTTCTGCATTACTCTGATACTGCATAATTATATTACTACCTTGCGCACACACACTTTCACCACCCTCTAAGATTTCCATAAGCTTATGCATGACCGTTGCGTGCAGGTGACGTTGGACCGCAGCAACGCTGAGGCAGGAGCGCTTAACAGATCATCTTGGAGCTTTTTGTCCATTATCATTGTATTTCTCTTTATGCTCATTGTACTTATAAAGTTTTTTATCATAGTAGAAATGTGATGGAGTTTTTGGTTGTTGTTTGTGGGTTATGCCTTTGGTTATGCTTATTACGAATCAAACTGATGTTGAAAATCCTCCTCGTAGCATCCCAGCATCGGAACCTAGCGAATGGGCGCTGGGAGCCGAGAATGGGGTATTACGGAGGCTGTTGGCGCCGAATTCGGCAATCGGGAATTTTGTGACCCCGGTTTCCAAGTTTGAGGCGTGACACCCACCATCCAGTGTTATGGACGGTGTGGACAAAACACATACATCATGGTGGGTTCCACCGTCCACTACCGTGGACGGCATGAGTAAAACACATACATCATTGGTGGGTTCCACGTGGGGCCCACCATAATGTTTATTTTCATCCAATTTTTTGGTAAGGTCACACAGACCCGTATGAAGAGTAAAAACAAATTTCATATGATCCAAACCTTTTGTACCGACAAAAGGGTTTCAATGGCAGACGTTCGTCCACATTGTTTCCTGCCGTGTGGGCCACCTGAGCTCGTATACGACTGATATTTAGGAAGGGGCCCGCAGCCAGGAGGGGCCATCAAATGCACGGTGGTGATGTGGGTCCCAGCCCCCTTTCACGTCCTCTGGACAACAGCAGTGCCTACTACATACATTTAAAAAAAAATATATATATATATATATATATTTTTCTACGGTTTTTCACAGGTGAGGCCCGCATCAGGAGAATCTGACCCGTCCACTGGCTCCTATGACTCAAGACAAGTCAAACAAGCCCACTATTGAGCATGTTTCGGTGTATAGAAACATCTGAGTGGCTTTCAACGGTAACAATACTATTTTTTATGCTATGGCCCGCCAGAAAATCGGATCAGCTTCATTTTTCAACTCAACGCCTAAAATGAGTTGGAAAATAGGATGGACGTCATCGATTGAATTCATACATCAAGGTAGGGCCTGTATGAGTGGCCCTTCCCAAAAGCTTGAACCAAAGCTAATATTTGTGTTTGCAGTTGATGTCTAGCGTCCCTAGATGCTGGACGGTTTGGGCTTACCATGAATATAAGGTGGGCCCTACTCAAGTAGGCCACCAAATGGTGGATGTTGTGGATAAAACACATATAAAGTGGGCCCCACCTACAGATGGCTTGGGTAAAATACATGCTTCATGGTGGGGTCCATCCGGGTGGGCCACACGGCCACACATCACATACAATAGAAAAAGAGAGAGAGAGAGAGAGAGAGAGAGAAGAGAGAGAGAGAGGATGTGATGATGGAGGGACCCTGGCACTATGGGCCCTCCCTTGCATGACTTACAACATACATCAAGTGGGTCCCATTTCATATGGGCCCACCAATCAAAATCAACGGTGGAGATCCTTTCTCCACCGAAATGGAAGGTCTAGATGACCCTATCCATGCAAGGAAAAATAAACATCATGATGGGGTCCATGGGAAATGGCCCCATCATGGAATGATCATGAGAATCAAGATGGGTCATCGGCCACGTCTAGGGTCCAAAGTGAGATCCATACCATCAATCGGTAGGCCCCACTTGGTCCATCATAAAAATATGAAAATTTAGCCTATAAAGCTCCCACCGTTCGATCTTCTTGGTCCGTTGGAACGCCGATCTACTTGTGTCTCACTTTGATGGAAGGTGATGAGGATTGAATGGATAGGATGAATGATTTTGGAATAGGAAGTGAGCCACATACATCACACTTTTCTCTCACTTGGGAAAGCTTGGATGTCCACTCTTTTCTCTCTTGGAATGGCTTGGAAAATGTGTTGAGAAAGAGAGAGAGAATGGTGGTTGTAAGGGAGAAGTGGTGGATGTGAGTGATGGATGTGAGGTGATGTTGTACTTGACTTGAGAGTTGACTTGGTGGTTGCTTGACTTGGGGAGAAAGAAAGCATGGGTTGTAAATTGATTGATTGATTGATGGGATGGGTTGTAGAGATTCTCTTGGGTTCGTAAAAGCGCGGCATTTCTTCTCGAACTGAACGCAGGTTCACATCTTCTGGCCAAGGTATCAAATCGGTGGGCGAGTCGCGGTGTTGGAACCGCGGCGACAGTGCGGTTGCAATGATACAAGTCTCCGATTAAGTTGACTCAAATTTATAGGATACAATTTAGGATCGTGCGTAAACGTTGATTACAGGTCGTGGATTGCCGGAATTCAACGGAAAGGATCGCGGGATTGTACGGAACGGTACTTACTAGGACACGGGTCTTAAGTTGAACCTAAGCTTACACTAGTCGAACTTTAGCCTAACATAAGCATAAAAACTCATTTATGTTTATGTTTTGAAATAACCTAAGCCTAAGGTCTTTCTAGGGTTTGTTATATCTGATATGACTGAACTTTGAATTAACTTAAACTTTTTTGGAAATTGTTCTTCTACTTGAATCTTTAATAGAACTTGAAGTTGAAGATAGAGCTTGATTTTCTACTAGAACTTTAGTAGAACTTGAACTCAATCATCTTAAATATAGTAGAATTTGAATTTTCCATCTTAATCTTAAACTTCAGTAGAGTCTCGAACTTTCCATCTTGATCATCTACTTGACTTGAACTTTAATAGAGTCTTGAACTTTTCATCTTAATCCACATTAGAAAGTCTACTTCATAAGCTATTTTGTCTAAATAAAATTTGACAAACAAATGTGTGCTTTATACAATATAACATTTACAATCTCCCCCTTATGTCAAATTTGTGACAAAACACAACTTTAGTAGAACTTGAACTCAATCATCTTAAATTTAGTAGAATTTGAACTTTCTATCTTGATCTTAAACTTAGTAGAGTCTCGAACTTTCCATCTTGATCATCTACTTGACTTGAACTTTAATAGAGTCTTAAACTTTCCATCTTGATCCACATTAGAAAGTCTACTTCATAAGCTATTCTGTCTAAACAAAATTTGACAAACAAATGTGTGCTTTATACAATATAACACTTACAATCTTCCCCTTATGTCAAATTTGTGACAAAACACTTATTATTACAACAACTAGAATGTCATCATATATTCTTGATCTCATGCTGTAGAAGATTTGTTGCAGCTTTGATGAATGTGCAAAAAGTTTATTACTCCCCCTCAATGTGAGCTTCTTCTATATAGTTTTTCTATTCCAATTCCAATGCATACTCTAAGCATAATAATGTAACATTCATTACATCAACATTCTCCACACACATCTCATAATATGTTATGCATCAACATTCATCATTCATATCTTAACATTCATATATATCATTTATATCTCAACATTCATATATATCATTCTACCAGTAATAATTAATCTTCTCTCCATTTTTGTCACATTATGACAAAGGAAAAAATAATCATGTAAATAATCATATCAAAAGCAGCAAAATAAAAGGAAGAGAATATCAAGAGATATCCATATAAAATGTCAAGTTGAGAGAGTCATCAAGATAAGAAGCATTAGAGGTGAGTAGGGTATGAGAGAGTAATCATCACACACACACACACACAAATTTATAGTTATACAAGCCTAAATGTATATAAGAAAAATACTAAAAAGAGCCTAGTCGGATCCAGAAGAAGAGGGAGGAGGTATGGAAGAATCAATCTGGTACAGTCCCTTGGCAATGCAATGAAAGTATTTTCGCATGTATTTCATAGAGGACTTGTGACTTTCAGCCAGATTGTCTTGAGATACCTTCAACTCAACCACCTTTTCCTCTAAAGATTTAAGCCGATCATCAACCTGGGAAGGTTAATAGTCTAGATCAGTTTCATCATCCGACTCATCAAGCTTGGCAAAGATGTCATCCATAGATGTGTCCTTTGGTAAAGGTGCGTCTTCTTCTTCATCTCTCTGGCCGGGAAGGTATGCCAGGTTCATTTTGTGTAGATTTGTATTATTAAAGTGTAAAACTGACTCCGGTGTCCCGATCGAAGGAATGACAACATTGCAATAAAGAGCAATGGAAGTTATGAGATCGGCAAAAGGAATCGATTCATGACCAGGATGAGTTCGAAATTGAATAATCAAATAGCATACTAAAGAAGGAAGACAAATAAGAATACCAGAAACAATAGATTGAAGGGAGTAACTTCAAACTTATTCATAAATCGTGGATACACATTGGATATAAAGATGCAATGTAAGACTTGGTATTTGGGAAGCATCTGGTTAGCACAGAGGGCATTGTCAGACTTCCATTCGGCATCAAAGCGACATAATTTCTGAGTGATCGCCCGTTACTCAGAATGAGTCATTTTCTTAGTGAGAGTGGCAATGGAAATGCCATCATCATTAACGTGTACATCAAGCAAACCTAAAATCATGTAGCAATCAATAAGGACTGTCCCTTCTCGAAATTTAATTGTAAATGTCAGATTTTTTAGGGACAATTCGCTTACGGATGCGTACATCCCTTGTGCTATGGATCGGTAAGCCGTTCCGCCCTAACCAAGAATATTTTTCAACCTATAGCAGTTAGGATAAGCAAAAGATGATACAGTGCAATGTGATCTACATTTACAGTCCTTTCAATAATAATTTCCCTAGTGCGAAAATCTCTAACATGCTCCGAATCTTCTTTAGGAGATCTTAGTGTTCTCACGCTAATGAGAGTCGACTTAGAGGAGCCACTAGGGCCCTTACATGTAGCCTTCCTCCTAGTACGATACTCTATTTAGAGATTGCAAAAGAGAATATTAAAGAAGATAGAAGGGCTGAGTCTAAATAAGATTTTTGCTCAAAATCCACTAAAGAAAGGTCGTAAATCACAAATACACCACAAATAGAAGATAAACTAGCAAAGAGGAACCCAAATCTATAATAAAAATGAAAATAAACTACTTACAACGAAGATTTGGAGATGGGTTTGTCGACGGAAGCACCGGCTAGTCGAGGAAGAATGTGGAAAATGAAATAGAAAACTGATTTTTCCCCCTTTATAGTGCAAACCCGCGCACCTCGACTAGTCGAGTATGGTCCTTGACCTATCGAAGGTCGACTGGTCAAGGATGTACTCGACCCATCGAGCAGTCCAAAAATTTTGAAAAATTTTTATATTTTAAATTTTAAATTTCTTTACATGTTATGCATTTAAACATTATAAACATATAAAAAAATGCATAAAAACATGATTAATTAATTAAAAGTATACAAACCAATATCATGTTTTAATTTGGAATATTTATTCATGTCGAGCGGTTTAGTTATTATATCTGCAATCTGCTCTTCAGTTTGAATATATTCCAATGAAACACTTTTGTCCTCAACTAATTCTCGAATATAATGATATCGAATATCGATATGTTTCGTACGAGAATGTTGAATAGGATTCTTTAAAATATTAATTGCGCTTGATTTATCACAATATAATATCATCATATCTTGCGCAATTCCATAGTCAGCTAGCATCCTTTTCATCCAAATTAGCTGGGTGCTAGCATTACCAGCTGTGATATATTCGACTTTAGCTGTTGAAAGTGATACAAAATTTTCTTTCTTGCTGAGCCAGGAAACTAAACGATTCCCTATGCAGAAACATCCACCACTAGTAGATTTTCTATCATCAATGTTTCCTGCCCAATCTGCATCGGTATATCCAGTAAGTTGTACAATTGTATCATGCGAACACAATAAACCTAAGTTAGCAGTACTTGCGACATATCTGATTATCCGTTTAACAACAATTAGATGTGATTCCTTAGGATCAGATTGATATCTAGCACATATTCCAACACTAAAAGAAATATTAGGTCTACTAGCAGTTAAGTATAGAAGACTACCAATCATACTCCGATATAGACGAGAGTTTATACTTTTACCTGATTCATCTTTAGAAAGTTTGAGAGTTATACTCATAGGAGTATCAAACTTTTTTCCATTCTCAAACCCAAATCTTTTTACAAGATTCAAGGCATACTTGGTTTGTAAGATGAATATGTCATCTTCCTGTTGTTTTACTTGTAATCCAAGAAAGTTATTTAGTTTTCCAACCATACTCATTTCAAACTTGGATTTCATCAGATCTGCAAACTCAATGGACAAGTTAGTGCATGTAAATCCGTAAATAATATCGTCAACATAGATCTGTACAATAAATATATGTTCATTATATTTCTTAACGAATAAGGTTTTATCAAATTTCCCATAATAAAGTTGTGACTTAGTAAGAATTTAGTCGACTTTTCATATCATGCCCAGGGAGCTTGTTTTAAATCATAAAGTGTCTTTTTAAGACAGTACACATGGTCGGAAAGTTTAAGGTCCTTAAAACCCTTAGGTTGTTCAATATATACTTCTTCATGTAGATCACCATTTAGAAATGCACTTTTGACATCCATTTGATATATTTTGAATTTCTTATAGTAAGCAATTGAAATGAATAATCTAATGGATTCAAGGCGAGCAACTGGTGCAAAGGTTTTATCATAGTCAATTCCTTCTACTTGAGTGTAGCCTTGTACAACTAGTCGTGCCTCGTTTCTAATGATATTCTCCATTTCATCAGATTTGTTCTTAAAAATCTATTTGGTTTCGATTATAAGTTTATCAGAAGGTCTAAGAACCAAGTACCAAACATAATTTTAATGAATTGATTTAATTCTTCTTGCATAGCTAATATCCAACTTTCATCGGTAAGTGCTTCTTTTACATTTGCCAGTTCAATTTGAGAAGTGAAACAGATGTAATTACAGATATTTTCTTACTGTCTTTTTTCTGAACACTAGTACCAGGGTTACCCAATATTTGATTAGTCGGATGATCTTTGACTAATCTTAATTCAGTATTATCTGATTTAAATGAAGAGTCAGGTTTATCTATGATGTTGACTTCATCATCATCTTGACTTGGTATAGGTGTGATCAGGTGATCGTTAATTAATACGTTAATAGATTCCTGAATCACCCATGTTCTTTTATTAAGAACACAATATGCTCGACTATTTAGAGCATAGCCAAGAATATTCCCTCATCACTCTTAGCTTTGAACTTTCTCAAATTTTAGGTCACGTAAAATGAAACATTTACTTCCAAAATTTTGAAAGTATTTGATAGTTGGTTTCTTATTAAACCATAACTCATAGGTTGTTTTATCTTTGTCTTTTCTAACATACACACGATTAGCAAGCAGTATTAACAGCTTCAGCCCATAAGTTTTTGTAACGCCCTGAAAATCGGGGGGTCGAGCAGAAGCTCAGCTCCCGAGTTTCAACGCATCACTTATGCAACATAGATAATGATGATTGAATGTTGTCCATATTAGTGCATTAAACATGAATGGGATTATACCAAAACACCATATCATACTCCAGAGACAGTTAAATGACGCAAGCGAAAGACTGTGATAGATATATAAAATACATAAATTGTTGTAAGTCTCCAGAGTGTGAACATGTTATCAGGTTAAATATATCAATGTATACTCCAAAAATGAACAAAATGAATATACAAGGGTGTTCCAAAAGTGCAAAATAAAGTATAATGGCATCTAATCAGCAACCCTGTAACCCCATCGATCAGAATATGGTTTACATAGACCCGCCTGATAGTTGCATATAGGAGAAACCATCCTCAACATCATAAAAGTCTGGCTCCACTTCGTAACCATCGCTATCATCTGAAACTAAAATAAGGTCTGGTTGGTGTTTAAAACATTGTCCCATAACGTGAGAGTGAGTGATCAACTCAGTGGAGCTATAAAGCAAAGGTTAACATGTTATTAATTCAGTCAAGTAGTAATGATAAAGCAATACAATCAAACATCCCTAAGTACTCTGATTAATGCAAGAATGATATGAAATAATGATGCATGCCCTCGTCTACGCTCCCTCAACGACTTCATCTCACGATCGCGGCATGCAACCCTTCCTCAGTGCTTGACTTGTTACGTCAAAGGCACACATAATGCGGTGCATGCTCGTGATTAGCCAGGTTCTTACTTAGGTTTATTCATACAGCAGGATTGGGAAGCTAAGGTACCTCCCTTATATCATTTCCCAAACTATGATCCATTCTAAGGTCGTCATTCCTAGTAAATCTCATACGATGTTACAGTTTTAAGTCACTACACAGGGCTCGTCACCTTGATGTAGTGTAGGCCTAGTTTATACTCTAGTTGTTATAGAAAGGCTCGTCGCCTCAACGCAGGCTCAGAGTATGCTCGAGGTCACTACAAAGGGCTCCTCACCTTATCAGTATAAGCCGACAGCTCGAATACAGTGTCTCATACCACCATTTTCGGCTCACGAGGTTGTGTTGCTCACTGGACACTACGGGAAGGCTTGTCGCCCCAACATAGGCCGACAGCTCGACCACGGTGTCCCATACCACCATGTCCGGCTCATGAGTCTTAGCGAATAGAGGTACCAAGGTTAACGGGGTTTTCACTGGTGAGTTTGGTACCTTAGGTTCAAGTAATAAGCGTCCATACATGGTGAACATACATTAGGTCAATCGAGTTACTTGACAAGCGCGACTAGTACGAGTGCACCTCAAGTTAATCGACATGAAGTGCGTAAGCACTTCGTGTGGCCTAACCACTGTCGACAACCGAAGTATGGCTTAGATTCAACGAACACGTCCTGCGTGGCAAAACAACCTCAGCCACCAAATCAGGTCCTGCTACCGATTGCTTGGACTATACCACAGTCCCAAACACATTCTGATGTAAGAAATATGTACACATGATAATCATACAGCATTTAACGGCCAATGTAAACATTGAAAATATTTAAATGTATAATGAAACACATATCACATGCCTTTCTACATATACATATTCTACACAAACCGCACTATCTAGATTATAGTGACTAGAAGGAATTTATGTATATAACCAAGGTAGTTGGGAATCCTATCCCAACAACCCTATTAAGTACAGTTCATCTAATAACTACTCATACAGACATTTTATTGAACACTTGTACTACACTTATCAACATACACAACATATGTTGGTTATAACATATAGGTGGACAAATCCTCGCAACAAGGAGTTGTCACATACACAACAATACATGTATTAGCATTCCATAGACCTGATAGGCACAACTCATAGTTCCATGTTCATTCAGACATTTTAACAAACACATAGACTACACACTTTAACACACATGCATTAGACTAGTTCCAACATATATCCTGGCAAGCCCTTTTTCAAAAGGGTTGCCACAAACACAACAAGCATATATTCATGGTTAATAATCATGGAAAGCATAGATCTAAATTTCATATTCATTCAACCATATCAATGAATACCTGGAATATATTATATTCAACATAGTTCATATATATGTGTACGGGAAACGTCGTATCTAAGCATGTGATAGCAATCAAGTCAGTCATAAATCATTAACTAACATTAAAAGCCTTGAAAACCATAACTAAACATTTATAGTCTACACCTTTCACCGGTAAACGAGTAACACACTCAGTTTGTATACCGAGTCTTTGCCTACGACACAACGGCAACCTATATCATGAAATAGGTTAGCTATTTCATCCCTTACACTATTTGAAACTCTAGAACAGGTTAGGGTTAGGTTTTCTTACCCAAGTACGGAGTCGGAATCGCTAAAAAAGCGATACAGATGTGGTGGTTAAGCACGTGGAGCGTAAGAGAAGAATCTCATAAGCAAACGCCAACTCTCTCTCTCTCTCTCTTTCTTCCTTTTTTCTCCCTTTTCTCTTCTAGGGTTAGGAATTCATATGGAATGAGAGAGGGAGGGTTTAAGGTCCTTCTATAGGCCCAAAACTAACCGGAATGGCCCCAGGGCTATGGTATACTTAGGTTATACCCAAAACTTATCTGTTTCGGATCAACGGAGCACTTCTGGAGGCCTCCTTTCTATGTGTTGTCGGACTTAAGCTCCCTGGCATTAGATCTAGGTCGAGTTAATTTTTTGGTCCAATCGGATTTACAGATCGACCGTGGCGAACGAGTTTCAATTCAACGGTCACCAGTGCTCGATCAAGGCCACAAGTGCACTGACATGTGTGGAAAATTTCTCCTGATCCGAGGGTGTATTTGAGTCAGATTTTGACGGTCTGAATCCTTATTTTTGGCCCGCAAGCGACACGTCTCAGTTTACTTAAGTTTGGATTTTATTTCGAAAGATTTTCACATTCCTCACACACTATATTCCGGGCTCAAGTTCTGCGTTTCTAGACATAGTTAGAACTTGATTTTCGAGATGGTTGTCAAGCCCAGCAAAGTGGTCCTAACCGTTTGGTTATGTGTTAATCAGACTTTTGACACGCGGTCCAGGTCCGATACGAAGTTTCATGATGCTCCCGAGAGCAACTGGGTAATGAGATTGTTCCTATGTTATAGGGTAATGTAGCGTTAATGATTATACAAGTTTTAGGTCTTACAGTTCGTATAAAAAGTGGTTTAAGCAAATTTTACTGATTATTCAGTTTAGTATTTAATTAAATTATGCCCTAATTACGACAGAATAAGGTCGTAAGGCAGTTCTACGCCCCTTTCTGGCACTTTTAAATAGTATATTATTTTAATTATTTTTCTAGTATTTTTTCATCAAGTATAATTCATCTCGACCAAATTTTATTAGGTTTCATGTTGTAGAAAAATTCTACAAATTCTCGAAGCAGCAGCTGTCCAAACTGATGATTTTCAAACAGTTGTCACAACGACCTATATTTAACTATAATAAAAAATTTATTATATTTTTCACTTATTTTTATATGAAACTATACTTATCAAGATTCAATCTAGAATTTGAATCACCTAAATGGGAATTATGATGAGGGAGATATGATTTTTTGAAGTCGGACAAAAAGTGCAGGAAAATTACAGAAAACGGTCCGCACGGCCCGCCAGAACGGCGAGGTCCTCGCCGACCTCTGGTCTTTCCGATGATGGCTTGCTGGTGGGGCGAGGTCCTCCCCCCCCCCCCCCCCCCCCCCCGGGGTGCCGAGAACATGCGCGGCACACTCTGGGTCCCCCCCCCGATTTGTGTCGTTTGGCCCCCCGACTCCGTTTGATGTGGTTTCGTCACCCCATATTTTGAAATGGGTGTATTTTCCAATATGGAATGAGTTACGTGATGTACAATATATGATTTTAGGGTAGGAGAAGCTGTTCTATTCAAATAACCTATTTATTTCATGATACTCCAAAAGGTTAATGGTAAAATGTCTATTTTATTTATTTATTTACCATTTACAGTAAGTTTTAGTTTAAGTCTTGTTATTCATCATTTAAACTTTGGGATTAGTATCTAATGTGAAATTACTTAAAAAAATTTGAAGAATAAGGTGGTGAAAGGTGAGATTTTTCAAGAAAATGAGTTGAAAAGGGATTTGAGACTTTGGGATTGAGTTTTTGAGAAGTAATTAAGGTGTTAGGATCGACCCATTGCCTAAATATGTCTAACTCCAAGTTGGTAAAAATCTGGGGTGTTACAATCTACCCCCCCTAAAAATAATTTCATCCACAAAACTGGCTAAGGGTAATGAGTAAAGACTTTATTATTTCTTTTGCCTAAGTTTTATTGATTTCAAGGTAATATGTGTGGTAGGGTGTATACTATCTATGCTCGTCTGGCTCAATTTAGTCTACCCCCCTTAAAAATTATTTCTACTCTCAAGGCTAAAGATGTATGTCCTGATCCGTATGTCGGAATAAGGTGTAATTTAGGACCTATCCTTGACATGAAATGGGATACGATCTTCTAATACATTAGTCTTTCTCTCATCTATGATATGTGTTATGGCATTGATACCTATAGTTATAGAAAGGAGATAAAATGATGTGTGTTGAGGTTGATTTCTAGGACGGGTGTGAGTTTGTGGTAAGATGTCTTATTCTACCAAAGAGTTTTGTCACGGTCCAGACTTTCCCTCTTTAATCATGTCTAGTTTAATACTATAAGATAATCTATACATTATTAGTACATAAGAAATTTGGACAAAACAGGTTAACAGACAGAATATCTTTCTAAGTTCATATGCATATGTATGCCAGAATGGTCTGTGATTCGGGACCTAATCCCTAACTGTCTATTTCCCATTTGAGGAATTTCTGGGGTCTATAGAAAAAAGATCTCTATTAGCTATATGTTATTAACACTCCTCAAAGGTGAAGTAATAAACTTTGGGTGTAAGTGGTAGGGCCAACACGGAAGGAAAGTTGTGTAGTGGGTCTGAGCTGGATACATAGACTTTCTGCCTTGCGAGGACAGAAAATTTATCATATCAGTTCTTAATCCTAATTGATCCCGATCTTCTGCTTGATCAGAGCATAGAGTTCATTGGTAACTACCGGGATTGAGAATTCAATTCAAACCGCGAATACCTCGCTTATATATAGTTCTCTACTCCAGGTTCCCGTCGTAATAAGTCTTTGGGAAGGCAATTCTAAGGGGTGTAAAGGGTGTATTGATTTAACCTAACATTAAATCTAAGGGATATATAAGTAGTTTTCTCTGAGTGTGAATAGCTTCTAAGTTAAACAAGCTTCCTAAGAGTTACTAAACAAGCCTATAAGTATTAAGGAAAGTCAACAAAAGAATGAGCTTTCAATCCAACTTAATCAAGCCGACTAACTAAGTCTATCATTCAATTATCTTAGCATAATCGGTCTCTTACATTCCTTAGTGTAACCAGTAGCCTAGTATCAACTTATGAGTAGCGGTAATCCACTAGTTGTAATCCAAAGTCTATGCTTATAAGGAGGTCCTAGGGTTCATGTTATTAATTTATTGGATTTCCTTCACTGTCAAATTTTTTGAAATCTAGGAGTACCAACTCTAGGTCCTAAAACTCGAAATGTCCCAACTGATGGTCATTGTTTACAGACCAAACTACGGTGTTTGGTCTCGCCCGTCAGTAGAGAACGTTCTAACGAAATTCGAGGGTCGAGATCCCGTTTCAACCTTCGCTCAACGCTTGCACTTGTCTCAGCACTTGTCTGCTTCTTAAAACGACTTGGACGGCTAGGCCTGGCCTCGTCCGATGCCGCTCTCTTCCTTCCCATGAGGGAAAGGTGCGTAGGGATCGAGAAGATGGCTGCAACTAACTCAAAAAGAGCCATTGGGTTGAAAAAGCTTGTAGGGTGAGATGGGTTTGTGGGTTTGGAAAGTTATGAGACACAAAAGATGGGTTCTGTGCTCATATGGGTGTGAAAGGGTGGAGGGGTGTAAGGAGTTCGAAATTGTCAAGTACAACTCCAACTTGTCGACTATCGGTCTAAATGTGACTGAGATCAATTCACATGATCTCAGACGCACACGGACTAAACTACAGTAGTCAATCTCGCCCGCCGACGAAACTCGGGATTCTAATGTCGTCTCTAACTTCCATCGCTCCCTTCCTAAATCAGAGTGCGTCAGTGAGCGTTGTGTTACCATAAGTCAGGTTCAGTTTAATTCAAATCATGCTCTGATACCATCTTATAACACCCTGAAAATCAGGGGGTCGAGCAGAAGCTCAGCTCCCGAGTTTCAATGCATCACTTATGCAACATAGATAATGATGATTGAATGTTGTCCATATTAGTGCATTAAACATGAATGGGATTATACCAAAACACTTTTAAGTAATATATTATTTTAATTATTTTTCTAGTAGTTTTTCATCAATTCTACTTCATCTCTACCAAATTTTATTAGGTTTCATGTTGTGGAAAAATTCTAAAAATTCTCGAAGCAGTAACTGTCCAAACTGATGATTTTCAGACAGTTGTCACAACGACCTATATTTAACTATAATAAAAATTTTATTATATTTTTTACTTATTTTTATATGAAACTAGACTTATCAAGCTTCAATCTACCTTTTGAATCACCTAAATGGAAGTTATAATGAGGGATATATGATTTTCTGAAGTCGGACAAAAAGTGCAGGAAAATTAAAGAAAACGAGCCGCTCAGCCCGCTGCGGCCCGCCAGAACGGCGAGGCCTCGCAGAACCGGCGAGGTCCTCACCGACCTCTGGTCTATCCGGCGATGGCTCGTCGATGGTACGAGGTCCTCCCCCCCGGGGGGTGCCGAGATCATGCGGGGCCCACTCTGGGTCCCCCTGATTTGTGTCGTTTGGCCCCCCGACTCTGTTTGATGTGGTTTCGCCATCCGATATTTTGAAACGAATGTATTTTCCAATCTTGAATGAGTTACATGACGTACAATATATGATTTTGGAGTAGGAGAAGCTGCTCTATTCAAATAACCTATTTATTTCATGATATTCCAAAAGGTTAATGGTCAAAAGTCTATTTTATTTATGTATTTACCAGTAATTTTGAGTTTAAGTCTTGTGCTTTATCATTTAAACTATGGGATTAGTGTCTAATGTGAAAGTACTTAGAAAATTTTGAAGAATAAGGTGGTGAAATATGAGATTTTTAAAGAAAATGAGTTGAAAGGGGATTTGAGACTTTAGGATTGAGTTTTTGAGAAGTAATTAAGGTGTTAGGATCGACCCATTGCCTAAGTACATCTAACTCTAAGTTGGTAAAAATCCGGGGTGTTACAATCTACCCCCCTTAAAAATAATTTCGTCCCCAAAATTGGCTAAGGGTAATGAGTAAAGACTTTATTATTTCTTTTGCTTAAGTTTTATTGATTTCAAGGTGATATACGTGGTAGGGTGTATAATATCTATGCTCGTCTGGCTCAATTTAATCTACCCCCTTAAAAATTATCTCTACTCTCAAGGCTCAAGATCTATGTCCTGATCCGTATGTCGGAACAAGGTGTAATTTAGGACCTATCCTTGACATGAAATGGGATACGATCTTCCAATACATTAGTCTTCCTCCCATCGATGATGTGTGCTATGGCATTGGTACCTATGGTTATAGAAAGGAGCTAAAATGATGTGTGTTGAGGTTGATTTCTGGGACAGGTGTGAGTTTGTGGTAAGATGCCTAATTCTACCAAGGAGTTTTGTCACGGTACAGACTTACCCTCTTTAATCATGTCTAGTTTAATATTGTAAGATAATCTATACATTATTAGTACATAAGGAATTTAGACAAAATAGGTTAACGGGCAGACTATCTTTCTAAGTTCATATGCATATGTATGCCAGAATGGTCTGTAATTCGGGACCTAATCCCTAACTGTCTATTGCCCATTTGAGGAATTTCTAGGGTCTATAGAAAAAAGATCTCTATTAGATATATGTTCTTAACACTCCTCAAAGGTGAAGTAATAAACTTTGGGTGTAAGTGGTAGGGCCAACACGGAAGGAAAGTTATGTAGTGGGTCTAAGTCGGATACATAGACTTTCTGCTTCGCGAGGACAGAAAATTTGTCGTATCAGTTCTTAATCCTAGTTGATCCCGATCTTCTGCTTGATCAGAGCATAGAGTTCATTGGTAACTACCAGGATTGAGAATTCAATTCAAACCGCGAATACCTCGTTTATATATAGTTCTCTACTCCATGTTTCCGTTGTAATAAGTCTTTGGGAAGGCAATTCTAAGGGTAGTATTGATTTGACCTAACATTAAATCCAAGGGATATATAAGTTTTCTCTGAGAGTGAATAACTTCTACGTCAAACAAGCTTCCTAAGAGTTACTAAACAAGCCTATAAGTATTAAGGGGAGTCAACGAAAGAATGAGCTTTCACTCTAACTTAATCAAGCCGACTAACTAAGTCTATCATTCAATTATCTTAGCATAATCGGTCTCTTATATATGTGTACAACGCGGAAAACGTCGTATCTAAGCATATGATAGCAATCAAGTCAGTCATAAATCATTAACTGACATTAAAAGCCTTGAAAACCATAACCTCAACATTTATAGTCCACACCTTTCGCCGGTAAACGAGTAACACACTCAGTTTGTATACCGAGTCTTTGCCTACGACACAATGGCAACCTATATCATGAAATAGGTTAGCTATTTCATCCCTTACACTATTTAAAACTCTAGAACGGGCTAGGGTTAGGTTTTTTTACCCAAGTACGAAGTCGGAATTGTCGGAAAAGCGATACAGATGTGGTGGTTAAGCACGTGGAGCATCCGGGAAGAATCCCAGAAGCAAAAGCCAACTCTCTCTCTCTCTCTCATTTTCTCTTTTTCTTCCTCTTTTCTCTCTTTTCTCTTCTAGGGTTAGGAATTCTTATGGAATGAGAGAAAGAGGGTTTAGGGTCCTTATATAGGCCCAGAACTGACCGGAATGGCCCCGGGGCCATGGTATACTCAGGTTATATCTAAAACCCATCTGTTTCGGCTCAACGGAGCACTTCTGGAGGCCCCCTTTCTGCGTGCGGTCGGACTTAAGCTCTCTGGCATTAGATCTAGGTCGAGTTAAGTTTTCGGTCCGATCGGATTTACAAATCGACCGTGGCGGACGAGTTTCAGTTCAACGGTCACCGGTGCTCGATCAGGGCCACAAGTGCACTGACATGTGTGCAAAATTTCTCCTGATCTGAGGGTATATTTGGGTCTGATTCTGACGGTCTGAATCCTTATATTTGGCCCGCAAGCGACACGTCTCAGTTTACTTAAGTTTATATTTTATTTCGAAAGATTTTCATGTTCCTCAGACACTATATTCCGAGCTCAAGTTGTGCGTTTCTGGACACAGTCAGGACTTAATTTTCGATATGGTTATCAAGCCCGATACGAAGTTTCGTGATGCTCCTGAGAGCAACTGGGTAATGAGATTGTTCCTATATTATAGGGTAATATAGCGTTAACGATTGTATAAGTTTTGAGTCTTACAGTTCATATAGAAAGTGGTTCAAGATAATTCTACTGATTATTCAGTTTAGTACTTAACTAAATTATGCCTTAATTACAACAGAATAAGGTCTTAGGGCAGTTCTACGCCCCTTTCTGGCACTTTTAAGTAGTATATTATTTTAATAATTTTTTTAGTAGTTTTTCATCAAGTCTACTTCATTTCTACCAAATTTTATTAGGTTTCGTGTTGTAAAAAAATTCTAAAAATTCTCGAAGTAGCAGTTGTCCAAACTGATAATTTTTGGACAGTTGTCACAACGACCTATATTTAACTATAATAAAATTTGTATTATATTTTTTACTTATTTTTATATGAAACTAAACTTATCAAGCTTCAATTTGACTTTTAAATCACCTAAATTAGAGTTATAACGAGAGAGATATGATTTTCTGAAGTTGGACGAAAAGTGCAAGAAAATTGCTGAAAACGGGCCGCCCGACCCACTGTGGCATGCCCGGCCCGCCAGAACGGCGCGGCCTCGCCAAACCGGCGAGGTCCTCGCCGACCTCTGGTCTTTCTGGCGATGGCTCGCCAGTGGGGCGAGGTCCTTCCCCCCCCCCCCCCCGGCTGGGGTGCCTGGAACATGCGGGGCACACTCTGGATCCCCCCGATTTGTGTTGTTTGCCCCTCCCCCCTTCCCGATTCCGTTTAATATGGTTTCGCCACCCGATATTTTGAAACGGATGTATTTTTTAATCTGGAATGAGTTATGCAACGTACAATATATGATTTTGGGGTAGGAGAAGCTGATCTATCCAAATAACCTATTTATTTCATGAGATTCCAAAATTTTAATGGTCAAAAGTCTATTTATTTATGTATTTACCATTTACAGTAAGCTTTAGTTTAAGTCTTGTTCTTCATCATTTAAACTTTGGGATTAGTGTCTAATGTGAAAGTACTTAGAAAAATTTGAAGAACAAGGTGGTGAAAGATGAGATTTTTGAAGAAAATGGGTTGAAAAGGTATTTGAGACTTTGGGATTGAGTTTTTGAGAAGTAATTAAGGTGTTAGGATCGACCCATTACCTAAATACGTCTAACTCCAAGTTGGCAAAAATCTGGGGTGTTACAGTTTTTTTTTAGTAAATTCACGCTATTTAGCATTACATTGGCCATTTCCTGCAGTACTTTGTTCTTTCTTTCAACAACTCTATTCTGTTGAGGTGTCTTAGGAGCTGAGAACTCATGTGATATACCATAGTCAGTACGGTACTTCTCAAAAATTTTATTTTCAAACTCAGTACCATGGTCACTTCTAATTTTGATCACAGGTACTTCTTTCTCAGTCTAAATTCATTTTAGAATTTTTCTGACTTCATCGAGAGTATCTAATTTCTCTCTTAAGAAGGCTACCCAAGTATATCTAGTAAAATCATCAACAATAACCAAAAAATACTTCTTTCCACCTCTACTCTTCGTCTCGTTGGTCCTGCCAAATCCATATGGAGTAGTTCAAGAGGTTTGGTTGTGGCTAAGGAGTTCACTTTCTTATGACTACTCCTAATTTGCTTGCTAATTTGACAGCTTGCTAATCTGACATGAGCCACATATTTTTTCTATCTTTTTTAAATTGAGTAAGCCATGAATGTGATCTCTCTTACTCAATCTATTAAGGTCTCTAAAGTCAACATGTCCAAGACGTTTATGCCATAATTCTATTTCGTCTATTTGGACTATGTAACATGAATAGTTAGGAGAGCATGAGTCATCAATAATGTAACAATTTTCAGAGATCCTACGACCATTTAATATCACACTTCCTTTCTCATTTGTAATCTCACATCTGTGATTTGAAAATTTTACATTATGTTTGTTATCGCAGATTTAAGAAATACTTAAAAGATTACGTTTAAGACCTTTAACACATAATACATTCTCAAAAGGAGGAAGATTGGAGAGTTGAACAGTACCTTGGCCTATGATTCTGCAATTGCTTCCATCTCTGAAAGTAATTGAGTCATCGTTTACTTCTTTGAAATTTGTGAATATCGCTTTATCGCATGTCATAAGTCTTGAACATCCACTATATATCCAGGTACCATTTTGAATGGCTAGTGGCTTTGAAGGTTATGTGGGCAACAAGACATGTAACCTTTGGAACGCATTTCATTATGGTTCTAGGTTTAGAAATTCCATTTGATTTACTCTGTTTTTGGGAGTTGGAATTTCTCCACTTTTTAGTAACATCAAATTCATCTAAGTTGGATTTTAGAAGCTTTTTAAGTAAGTCCACAATTTTTTTAGCTAAAGGTGATTTATCATATCTTTGATTTCTATAGCCGATGGCATTATAGTTAATTTTAAGAACTTAAAGGGGTTTTGAATTTTTGAAATCATTTCGATCAAAATTTCTCAAATTCTTATCTTTAGAGTTTGAGGATTCTCCTTTTACAAATATAGGAGATGAATTCTTGTTTTTCTAAGAATCATTTTTAATATAGCCCAAACCTGATTTGTCACCGCATTTTCTATATGAGGTTAATAAATTTTTCTAGTTTTGGGCCTCCGTGGGCATATCTCCAAGTATCCTTAGAACTCAGAAGGGAAGAAACTTCGAGTTTTAGTTTCTCATTTTCAGTTCTAAGTTTTTCTAACTCTGAGGTTTTAAAATTTAAGTCTAGTTTTGTTTTTTCAAAACAGTTTGAAAGATGATATTTTTCTAAAACATTGTTTTCAAGTTCTTCTTTTAATTTAACATATTTGTCTCTTTAAATTTTTAGGTTGACAGCAATTTTACAACTTTCCCTGTATAGGGCGTTATAGGCGTCTTGAAGATCGTCTTCATTTTCATTTTCAAGGTCATTCCTGAGATTTTCATAATCAGATATGTTACGGTTATCTGAAGAGGTGACTATGGCTATAATCATTAAGGCTTTTACATCATTTGTATTTTCTTGTTCTGATTCATCAAACTCAGAAGAACTTTTAGAGCCGGATAATTTATCCCAAGTAGCTATCATACCCTTTCTTTTTTACTTATCCCTTTTAGGACATTTATTTGTCAGGTGCCCATATTCATGACAGTTGAAACATTGATTATCTTTTGTTTTTGTTTTCCAAGACTTAGATTTTTCTTTTCTTTTATCAGATGATTTTTGAAAATCTGATCTTTTTTTTATTTTTGAAAATTCTGTAAAATTTCTTAGCTAATAATGTCATATCATCTTCTGTATCTTTAAAATCGGAATTAACACAATTTTCTTTTAAAACAGATTTAGAAGATTTAAAAGCAATAGACTTATTTTTAGGATCTTTAAAGTTTAACTCATATGTTTGGAGAGAACCAACTAACTCATCAACCTTCATATTATCAGTATCTCTTAATTCCTGAATGGCAGTGACCTTAGAGTTGAATCTATCAGGAAGAGATCACAGTATTTTTGGACAGACCTTGCTTTTTGGGATTCCATCTCTTAGACCCCACATGGAATTTACTATATCATTAGTTTTGTATAGAAGTCCATGAAAGTTTCATTTTCTTCCATACGAATCTCTTCAAATCTAGTGGTGAGGAGTCTAACTTCAAGTGTCATTTCAAGAATATCCCAAGCTTGTTTGGCTGTATCGCATGAAATAATTCTCTTGAATTCATCAGGCGATAGAGCACAAGTTATGGCATTTAAGGCCTTAGCATTAGTACTACTTTCACTTTTCTAAGATCCAGTCCATAAGTATAACGCGATTTCCCTCATGGACCTGGTTCCATATTCGACTACTACCTCAGTCATAGGAGGTTTCCATTTGGTTGCAATGGCTTGCCACACACTTTCATCTAAGAATTTTAGAAAAATCCTCATTCTGGCTTTCCAGTATGCTTAATTAGAGCCATCAAAAGGTGATGGCTTGGTAATAGAAAGCTATCAAAATTTAACATTATAAAAGCTCTAGATCTTTTAACTCAAGGAATTTAATAAAAAAAAATGAGCAACTTAGCTTTGATACCACTTGAAAAGGTGAGCTTAAGAAGTCCTAGAGGGGGGTGAATAGGACTATGCCAAATAAAAATTAAAGTGCTGAAATATTAAATAAATCAGAAACCTTAATCGCACTAGTATTGAAAATTGATTCAAACTAATTCGTAGGACAACCTACACCCAAACCAAGTTCAGGTAGGACAACCTTATTTCGTGAATGTTTGTAAGAATCAAGATCTCAAATCAAGCAAGAGAAAATAAAGCTATCTATTATAAACATTCACCACTTTTGCATAAATAAAATTATAAACATTCTCCACAAATACAAAAAGTAAACATTCGCCACAACGCCAAAAATTATAGTGGTTCGGTGTGTACAACAACTGTTCTCAAACATCCACACTTACTCCACTCATAATAATCACTATCCACATGATATTGACTTTTACTACAAATAAGGTTTTCACTAAGTCACCTTAAAACCTGATACGGTTGTGATTTTAAAGGGCTATCACAAACAAAAACCCTTCACTGAGATTTTCTGGCTATATCAGGAAAATCAACAAATGAGATTTTGTAACTATCTCAATAAAACCAAACAAATAAAGGTAAAGGATACTTATCTTCTCCTTTGAAGATATATCGGTCGATGTAGCCGTAGAACTGCTTCTCTTGTAGTAGGTTGTTCAATGTTCAGTCGTATAAACAAGAGTTCAAGGTTTTAGATTGATTTTAAATATATTCAAACCAAAGGCTACTTATTTGAACTCCTTAATATCTCAAAGAAAAGTATTTACTCTATTTATAAAATAGGATTCAAAGAATAAGAGATCAAGGAATTGAAACAAATAAGCTATTAAAAATATAAATAAATACCGTGCAATAACTTGACGATAATGGGGATTTCTCTCTCTCTTGATGAAGGATTTTATGTACTTAAATTGTTAATTTTGGATTGAGAGAATGCCTCTATTTATAGACTAAGAAGTTGTTGCTTCAACTCGTCTAAGAAAATCTTCGACTCGTTAAGGACCATATTCCATTGTAACAAATTTTTAAATTTGAGCGCGATAAGATAAAATAGAACTTCGACTAGTCGAAGGCCCAGCTCGACTGATCGAGGGCTCTGTTCGACTGGTCGAGGGTACTTAAAATCCGAACTGATTCAGTCGCTGGATTTGAGTCGAGCAACCCTCGAGTGGTCGAAGAAATAACAGAAAAATCCATTTTTCTAAGTTTAAACTAGGACTAGTTGAAAAATGCTTAGACTAGTCGAACCACAACTTAGATTAATTGAACCTAAGCTTAGACTAGTCGAACTTTAGCCTAACATAAGCATAAAAACTCATTTAAGTTTACATTTTGAAAGAACCTAAGCCTAAGGTCTTTTTAGGGTTTGTTATACCTGATATGACTAAACTTTGAATTAACTTGAACTTCGTGGAACTTGTTCTTCTACTTGAATCTTCAATAGAGCTTGAAATTGAAGATGGAACTTAATCTTTTACTAGAACTTTAGTAGAACTTAAACTCAATCATCTTGAACTTAGTAGAACTTAAACTTTCCATCTTAATTTTGAACTTCAGTAGAGTCTCGAACTTTCCATCTTGATCCTCTACTTAACTTGAACTTTAGTAGAGTCTTAAACTTTCCATCTTGATTCACATTGGAAAGTCTACTTCATAAGCTGTTTTGTTTAAACTAAATTTGACAAACAAACGTGTGCTTTATACAATATAGCACTTACAATGATGATGTTATAAGCTAAATGAGGCGACGCACACGCTTGCATCGTTTGGATATAATTTTGGGCCTCAATTTTGGAACAAGTGTGGTACAAACTCAAAATGATACATTAAGTGACCTAAAGTCGCCACTAGCCAATAAAGCTCTAAATTTGCAGTCAGCTAGGTACCATAAAATCACCTTGGGTTGAGGAATATGAAATTCCCAACTAAGATGACTCATAGATATGGTTTGTGGTCGGAGATTTTGAGTAAGTGCTTCAGTGATACAGAATAATTGAGTTAGGAATCCTTCTCTGCCCATGCTTACAAGCAGTCTCTACTTTACATGAATTTAAGAGTTTTTGAGGTTCCAAATTGTTTTATTAGCTAATCGGTTGTAGGTGAAACTCTAAACTAATTAGAGAATTATAGCTTGATTCAAAATGCTATATGGGATATTGCAATTTCTTGATCTTGGTAAGAACTTGAAGAGTCGGTATTTACAAAAGGAAAAATAAATAAAGTAGCATAAAGAACTCAAAAATAAAAAGGATCAAATGACTCTGGATTTCCGATACGCTAGAATTTGAAGATTTAGCAAGGTATAAAGCATACACTCAAGAATCACTGAAGAGTGTCTAAGAATATGTACGATATAAAGAAAGAAAATCAAATGAACAGTTGGGTCACTGCTTGTGCACATGGAGATGTAAGAGGAGAAATGAGAGCGACAACACTCATAAGAGAAGATTATCGCGAATCTCAAATCCTAACCTTACTTTGATCAAATTGAACCATTGAGATGGCTTAGGTGGACGCTTAGTTATTTTTTATGGTTGAGATTGATGTATGAATGGTTGGATGGCTTGGATAAATGGGCACACTCTTTCTCACTCCCCTCTTCTACTCTCATTCTCACTCGCTTGCTCTTAAGTATAGGGAACCAAGTGTGTTTTGTGTAGATAAAAATACATTGTATATGAAATGAAAGGGTGCATGAGTATTTATAGAAGAGCCCATGGTATTTGTGTAATAAGTGAGAACTAAAAGGATGGAAATGTCATGTTAAGAGCTTAGGTTGGCCAAGGGACATATGGCATTTCTAAGTTAGCTTGATAAGTGATAAATTTTGTAATTTCCCCCAGTTTAGATGAGTTATTGATTATTTTTACCATTAGGCATTAGGCAGTGGGCCAAATCTTAGTACAGCTACCTTAGAATTTTAGTTTGCGCCACTCAATAGAATTTCTTTGGTACATTAGGTTTGTAGTGCGCTATCCATAGAGTACGATCGTTCATCATATGATTTCGATAGCCCATACAGGCCACCTTAAAACCAAACATCAAAACCACACTACACTTTCTCCTCAATCGGAAAGAAAAAGGAAGGAAATTTTAAGGAGAGAATTTTATGAATTTTTGAATATGTATAAAATTCAAGAGGCGAAACCTTACTTAAAGACAGATAGAGAGAGAGACCTAATCAGACTAGGACATCACTATGACATGTATAAAGGCCACACGTATGGAGAGGCAATTCATACATATAGAGACCCGCCACACGTGTAGAGACAGGTTTTAAAAAGTGGGCCACTTCCCATCAATTAAAAGATTAATTGGTGTGTACACACCTGAGTAATTAGTTTCCAAAGATATTTTTTATTTGGACTATTATCATGATTATATACAAGCTAAAGTATAATGTAACACTTTTTTAAAAAGTTATGTAAAAGAAGTCTTTGTAAACGTTTGTACTGGAAAAGGTGAAAATTCACTTGAATGTTCTCTCTCCAAACTCCAATGTGTAATTTTTGTTTAATCTGGGATTGAATATAGACCGAAAAGTATGCAGATTAAACCATCATAGCCATCTAACTAGAGAGTACCAATGGATGATTACAGGTTGATCCAATTCTGGCAGGTAAGATTAGATGGCTATTATCATCATATTAGCATGTTTTCATCTAGAATGATTTCAAAGATAAAGATAGCCATGCATATATACAACATGTACCACAAATGACTAGCTACCATTTAAAAAAAAGAAAAGCTAATATGCAGTTTGCTATATGAAACTTCTTTTTGAACTAGCTTCTATAGTACTCTGCCATGGTGATGGGACCATTGATCCGGAGGGCTGTCATGGGAGCGGATTAGGTGAGACCCTGGATCCACCAAGCTGGGTAGGACCCTTCACTTTGGGGCTCACAGTGATGTGTGTGCCTTAAATCCACACCGTCCAACCATTTTGAAAGCTCATTTTAGGGCATTATTCAAAAAATGATGCTGACTTAGTGATGATGTAGAGCGGGTCGCGGACAATTACATGGCAAAGATGGATCAGAAAAGGCCCGGTCGGCGACAGAAGTGATCTGGACCATCAGACCTTAAATCAGGCGTATCTCGCAATCCGGGATGAGTTAGCGGACGAAAAATATATGATTTGGGGGGTAGAACGAGCTACTTTAGCCAACCAACCCAGCTACGCCGGGTTGCGACGCTCGGAATTGCGAGAAACCCCTGATTTCACGGTCGTTTCCCTGTTTCAATTTCGTTTTTACTATAAATAGTAAGTTTTAGTTTGCTTATAACTCTTCATCCGTCGGGCTTTAGGAGTTGCGCCCAACGTGAAAAGAGCTTAGAATAATTAGGAGAACGGGTTGGTGAAGCCAAATAGGACACTTACTATTTTTGGCCGAAAACCTTGCGCACTAGTAGACATCACGACCGTCTATAAATAGTAAGTTTACTATTTATAGTTTTTATGAATTAATTAATCTATTTTGAATTTATTTAGAATTTATTTCTATTTTCTGCTCTCTTTTCTCGTGGATTCGAGAAGTCTCTGTGAGGAGTCCAGAGAAGTTCCGTGGATTCGGAATATTTATCCTCTTGAGGAAGACGGTGCTCGACCTCACTTCCTCCCCTGCGTCACTTAGGTATACCACACCACAGGAACAGTCGTGATTGAATCCTCACCATTAAAAACTTCATGGATTTCACAAGAATATTTATTTTTCATCCAACCTAATGATAAGGTCACAAACACCCAGATGAAGTGACCACACAAATATCATCTTAATTCAAAACTTTTGTGGTCCACGAGAAGTTTTTAATAATTCATCACCGTTGTTTCCTGTAATATGGTCCATCTAGGATTTAGAACTGCTTCACTTTTTGGATCATACCCTAAAATGAGGTTGAACACGGATGGACGGCGTGGATGTAGTCACATACATCACAGTTGGCCCTTCAATCAAGGGTCGCACCTAATCCGATCCCGGCTGTCATTTGGATGGTTGATGGACCCAAAGTTGAAAATTGCAGTGATAGGACACCTCAAACCATCCGTTTGTTGGGATTTTCTGCTAGTAAAATGTAGATTGTTACTCTATTAATTCATTTTTCTTGGCATATTGATATGAGATTGTCACAGGTTAGTGCCCTTAGTTTCTTTTATGGTGGATGGATGGGAAAGCCCGTTGGATTCCATTTTTGAATCATTCCATAGAATGATCTGTTAATAAATATGGACGGCATGGATAAGACGTTTAGATCACGGTGGCCCCCACAGAGCTCTGCCCGTACGGATTACCGTCGGGGCGGGGGTAAGACGCAATCCGCTTCCCTATTAAATATACACGAAAATCTTATCCATGATCACGGACGCCGATGTACTGCTAAAGCCTTTTGCGGGAAGTTCCTCCGCAAGGATGATCGGTGGGGCCCACTGCAATGTAGGTGAGAAATCCATTCCATAAATCAGTTTTTCGAGATCATTTTAGTACGTTCTACAAAAAATGATGTGGATAAAATACTCAAGTGGGTCACAGGAGAGGGAAAATTGGGAAAAGAAACATCTACCGTTGAAACCTTCCTCGGATGTTTATATGCTATCCAAACCGTTTATAAGGTCATTTCCAATGGGATGTAGTGAAAAAACTAAAAAGATAGCCTGATATAAAAATTCATGGACATAAGAATGCTTCAACGGTGATCACTGAATTCTCACTGTTTCCTCTTGTGTGATAGACACTGGATGCGGATTTCCTGTGAAAGCCTTCCGCACGAAGTTCCTCCGTTGTGAACCTAGGTGGGGTCCACCATGATGTTGTGTGAAATCCACTCCGTCCATAAGTTTTTTGAGATCATTTTAGGACATAATACTAAAAATGAATTGGATCCAATACTCAACTGGGCTGAAACCGTTAGGATTAAATTTCCACAGTTGAAATATTTTTGGGGCCACAGAAGTTACGAATCAGTCTAATATTTATTTTTTTTCAGTTCATCCCAGTAGTAATGACGTTATGAACGGTATGGATGGCATGTAAACATCAATGTCGACCCTTGGGAGCTTTCAACGGTACAAATTTTCATACCCACATTTTCCTTTAGTGCGGCTCACTTGATTATTGGATCTTACTAACTTTTGGTGTCAAGTAATTAAATTATCTCTAAAAACTAATGGACGGGGTGGATTTCACACAAACATCACGATGGACCCCATCTAAGTTTCCAGTGCAGGAAGCTCCTGAGAAAGCCCGCGTCCCGAAGAAGCCAACGTCTCAGAACATGTGGATGCATGCATATATACAATGGATAGAAGTCCACATAACATTTGCTACAACCTCCTCAAACAGCTTCCATGGAATTCCAATCCCTTTCCATTCCCCTCCTCTTCTTGATAATGATCAAGAAAGGAAAGTGGCCCACCACCCAAATTCCCAAACTTCCCCCTGGCCCACCGAAGCTTCCCATCATAGGCAACATCCATAACCTATTAAAACCACTATACCCCACCGTACCCTTAGTGACTTAGCCCTAAAATACGGGCCCCTCATGCACATAAGACTGGGCCACATCTCCACCATTTTATAGGCAAGAAAGAAATGAATAGATGTGAAAGTTCACATGCAACCATTGTATGTAATCATTTCTCATCTATTTACTCGCTTTACTCGCTTGAAGGGAACTTCATGGAAGCTGATTGCGTCATACCCTAGCCTGGACTAAATCAGTCCAGTCTGAGCCTTTGTGGGGCCCAATGTAATGTATGGATTTTATCCACGCCGGTCATACATTTTTCTATATCTTTTAAGTACATGAACTCAAAAAATGAGGTAGATACAAAGCTCAAGTGGACCACACTACAGGAAGCTGTGGTGACAGTGATGCCCATCGTCGAAACCTTTCTAGGGCCTGCTGTGATGTTTATTTACCATCCAAAGTGTTCAGATGGTGACATGAATCTGGATGACGGGAAAATAAAAATGTCGGCTTAATCCAAAACTTCCGTGACTCCTTAGAAGTTTTTAACGGTGGGCATTCAATCTCCTGTGTGTGGATTATTTGAACCTTGGATCTGCCTCATTTTTCTAGTTTATAGCCTAAAATAACCTGAAAAAATGGATAAACAGCATGGATAAAATCCATAAATCATGGTGGGCCCCACAGAGCCACTGCCTTGATGGATACGGTTCAAGCGGGGAGATGAGCACCATAAATGCACTGCTAGTACAGGCCATGAGATGCCTTGGCCCAGCCCAGCTCATCCCTAACCTAACTTAGGACCCGCTTATCTCATGGGTCCCATCGAGATTTTTCCCCTTATTGAAGTACAACCCATATTAAAATTCTCTTAAATTTTACACGAAAATACGTGTAAGATCATCATACTTGCTGACCATGGATGAACTTGAACCATTATGTATTGAATAGAGACAAAAGCCTCTATAAAAACTCATATGAGATTGTTGTAGCCTAACCCAGGTTAGCCCTAGTCTAACTTAGGACCCGTTTATTATTGGGTCACGTCTTTCCGCTTTGTCCAGGCTCAACCCGCAGTCTCCTATATTTTATACAAAATACATGTAGGATCATCATTAGGACTATCATAATATCTTACCATCGATGAACTAATCGGATTAACCAACCAAAGTTGGCTTTGATCATTATGTAATGAACGAAAGCAAAAGCCCCTGTAGTGATCAGACGATTGTAAAAAGTCATAAAAGAATGTCTTGATCTAGCCCGATTCAACCCCAACCTAACCTAGGACCTATTTATCTCATGGGTTTCGTTTGGATCTTTCTGCTTTGTTGAGGCTCCACTCACATCCTCTTGATCACTTTTACATGAAATATGCATAGGATTGTCATTGAGACTATCATACTTACTGACCATCAATGAACTTATTGGATTAACCAACCAAAGTTGGCTTCAATCATTATGTATTGAATGAAGGCAAAAGCCACTGTAGTGATCGGACAATGGTAAAGAGTCATAAAAGAATGCCTTAATCTCACCCACATCCTCTTGACTTTTATATGAAATATGCGTGGGATCGTCATTGGAACTATCATACTTGCTGACCATCGATCAACTAATCGAATTAACCAAACAAAGTTAGCTTCAATCATTATGTATTGAACGAAGGCAAAAGCCCTTATAATGATCAGATGATAGTAAAAAGTCATAAAAGAATGCATTGGCCTAGCCCAACCATACTCCAACTTAACCAAATTAAGACTTGTTTATCTCATGGGTTGCATTTGGATATTTCTGCTTTGTTGAGGCCCCACTCACATCCTCTTGACTTATACATGAAATATGCATAGGATCGTCATTGAGAGTATCCTACTTATTGACCATGGATGAACTGATCGGATAACCAACCAAAGTTGGCTTTGGTCATTATGTGAACAAACGCAAAAAGCCCTTGTAATGACCGAACAATAGTTAAGAGTCATAAAAGAATGCCTTAAGCTAGCCCAACTCAACCCCAACCTAACTTAGGACCTGTTTATCTCATGGGATTTTTTTATTTTTTTTTTGCGTTAGGTTGTTAGTACACACCCATGTCAGTACACACACTCCGTGTTAGCCACCCCCACTAGGGATCGATACCAAGACCTCAAGTGTTGAAACGAGGTATCTACACTCAATCTGCCAGTTTATCTCATGGGTTGTGTTTGAAGCTTTCCACTTTGTTGAGGCCCCACCAACATTCTCCACTTTTACATGAAGTATGCATAGGATCATCATTGGAACTATCATACTTAATGACTATTAATGAAGTGGTTGGATTAACCAATCAAAGTTGGCTTTGTTCATTATGCATTGAACGAAGGCAAAAGCCCGATAATGATCGAACAATAATAAAAAGTCATAAAAGAATGCCTTAGCCCAACTCAACGGCAATCTAACCTAAAACCTGTTTATCTCATGGGTTGCAATTGGATCTTTCAACGTTGTTGAGCCCGGCCCATATCCTCCTAGATTTACATGAAATACATAATAATTGTTATCAAGATCATCATATTTAATTACCATTAATAAATTGTACGACTTAACCAAATAAAGTTCGCTTCAATCAATATGTATTAAAGAAAGGCAAAAGCCTTTATAAGGGTCAGATGATAATAATACTAGCAAGTCATGTAAAAATGGATTGACTCAACCCAACTCAACCCCAACCTAACCCAGGACCAGTTAATCTCATGGGTCAGGTCTGGATCTCCCCACTTTTTTTAACCCTAACCCTAACCCCAACCCTAACCCTAACCCTAACCCTCCCAGATTTTAAAGGCTAGGTTTGGGGTGAAATATAGACTCATTAAATGAATTAGATCCGACTCCCCCTCACCACCTAACCTGACCTAACCTTTAGGACCCCTACCTGGAAATCATCCATATTTGATGATTTCAACCATTACATAGTGGCCTATGAAAGAACGACTAACGTCAATCATTTAATTAAAAAGAAAAAATTAAAAAATTTGAAAGGTTAGGATCTTTCATTCTCGTATATTTCTTGGGGATCTATATCTACAAGGGGGTCCTCAAACTAACGGTTAGGATCACTGAATCATAGTCTGCACGTGTACAGAATTTGATGCGTCAGTAAACTATGTCTTTGCAATGGCATTTTTGTAGTTTTCAACAGCATAGTGTCTCGTGGGTTGAGCGGACTCTTTCAGGTGATCTTAAAGACACCGGGAGCGGATTAACTTGTTAGTGGGTGTTTCCCTGACCGTGGGGCCTACCTTGATTTATGTTTTATATATCCACTTCGTCTATCAGTTTTTATAGATCATTTTAGATCATGATTCCAAAAATTAAGTGGATCTAAATCTCAAGTGGACCACACCAAACGAAACAGTGGTCATTGAACACCCACCATTAAAAAATTCCTAAGGCCCACCGTTATGTTTGTTTTGATAAGGTCACAAGGACCTGGATGAATGGAAAACACAAATAGTATCTTGATTCAAAACTTTCGTGGCCCCCAAGAAGCCTTTAATGGTGGGAATTCAATCTTTACTATGTGGTCCACTTGAGATTTCAATCTGTTTTATTTTTGGGAACATGGAGTAAAATGATCTTTAAAAACTGATGGACGGAATGGATATACAATATATACATATAAGTGGGCCCCACACTCGGGGAAATACCCACTGACGTGTTACCCGGGCAACACGTAATCGGCCCGAGGACACCGACGGAGAAGGGCAAGAAACTCGTGAGGGCGAAGGCAGGTAGTCCGCGTGACAAAACCAATTAGTGATCCTCCAATCTCCACCGCACACATGGGTCCCACTGTGGGTCAAAACATCTTAAATGCTAGGGACCCAAAGGGAAACCTGAAAGAGAAACCCAAACAGACAAGACGATCGTAGATACAATGAATAGCTCTCAAAGATAAGATGACTTAATATATTTAATTAAGTAGGTTGCCAGTAACCCGGTTTACAGGGGAATCAGATTATAGCGTAGAACATAGCACAGTTAATACGTGGCTAAACAGACTCTGTGGGGCCCACCTTGATGTATGTATTTTATCCAGGCTGTCCATCCATTCGTAAGATCAACCCAAGAATGAGGCAGATCCAATGTTCACGTGGACCACACCACAGGAAGAAGTGGAGATAATAATGCCCACCACGAAAACTTCTGTGGGCCCACCATGATTTTTAGATTACACAGACATGCAGGAAGGGAAACACAGGTATCAGCTTGATCTAAAACTTTTATGGCCCCAAAAAGTTTTTAGTGGTAGGCGATGAATCCTCATTATTTTGATCCATGTGATGTGGTCCACCTGTGTTCTGCTTATGCCCTAAAATGATTTGGCAAAATAGATAGATGACATGGATAAAACACATATATCATGTATAGCCCATTGGGTTTTGCACCATTGTATCTTATTTCTAGCTAATAGGAGGGTGGTACTTGGCATTGCATGAGGAATAGGAAGCTGAGAAAAAAATGTTCAAAATTTTGAAGCGTTTTTTGTAAGGTGCACCGGGCATAAAGCTAGCACTACATATAAAATGGTTGGTCCACAGAGTATTGTAGTCTATATACAAAAAGCGTGGTTAAGCGATCAACATGGAAAGATGTGGAGCACGGTCGAGCCGTTTAAGATATAAAAGGTGACCGAGAGCAAGTGAAACAATGCATTGGTTGATAGAAGTGAAGTAAGCGGCCGAAAGGCATTTAGAAGCGAAATGGGCAAAGGGACATGTCAAAGAAAGAAGGATTTGGAAAACTACATAGTAGTGGTTCAAATGTCATGTTAAAGAGAGAATCATTTAAAAGAATTAATATTACATGTCATCAGGGTTTCCACCATCTGTTCGGCTTAAAACTTCATATATCGACTGAGGACCTTAAATTAACCGTACACGTCGAAAATCAACCATTGGATCTTTGTGAAAATGGCCCAACAGATAGATCAGCCCACAAATCGTCAATCTGGGGCCCACCTGATCTCTGGATATGCCTCAATTTTGGACTGGACACCTTAAATGAGATGATGAGACAGATAGACGAAGAGGATTTTTCACACGCACACAGTGGACCCCACGTCAACGTGCATGTACATAGCACACCCACACGCGAGCCGCACCGGACCGGGAATCCCGGTCAAAGTCAGCTGACCCGACTCCTTCCGCACCAGCAATAGCGGACGGACAAGCGTCCGCCGGTTGATCGTAATGGGGCCCACCCATCATCCAAATGGATGATCTGGACCGTCCATGTGATTCATAGGGGGGCCACACCCCTCGCCAAGGTCGCCTTTTGGCCCCATATGCACGTAAACACATCTTCAACCGTCCAACGCAGGATGAACGGTGGAGTGAAAGATCTCATGAGCCTCATCAACAGCAGGTTAAAACCATCCATTTCCGATCAGAATCTCGAGCCGCATCCAATAGACGGAGTGGATTGATCCTTCGACTTTGATCATGGGTCTCACCAATCAAACAGCCATACGCAGTAATGTGCGAAGGCTCTGTTCTGCGAACGACCGAGAAAATCGAATATTCCGGCGTGATCAGTGACCAAGAAGCTGATCCGGACCGTCCAGATGGCAGCCAGCAGATCACGACCTTTCGTATGGAGATAGAATGGACGGTGTTGACGGTATCTTCCCTGAAAAATGGATCAAACGCAAGAAGTTTGCATTTCTTCGCTACACAGAGCAGAAGCAGTTTCTAAAAATGTGTTACGCACGCAAGGGAGTGCGTAAACTCCAGCCGACCTTACTTGCAACCGACCTCTTCATGCTGACCGACTTCCATCAGCCTATAAAAGAAAGGATGAGGGAGAGAGTAGAAAATCAATCTGATCTTGGATTGTGGACGTGAGTGCAAAAGAGTTTTCTTTCTAGTTTTTTTGTTTTAATTTTTCTTTTCTTTTCTTTTGAGAATTAGTTAATCATGTCTGTGGTTAGCTAACCTCTTAGCTAGGGCTAAGAGGTGAAGCTTGTGGAGTGATGAGACTGATTTTACGGCTTTGATTCATGTTTGGACTAAATTTGATGCTAGTTTTATTTGAAGGAATTTCTCTAGTTTTTAATGGTTTGTTGTGACTGAAATTACAATAAATCTGCGATGGCTTTGAGTATTTCCTTTCCTTATTTTGATTATGACGTCAGGAAGCCCTGTTGTTCACCATCGTCTCCTGGGCATGGTCGGATGACGGTACCCTTCCTGACCTTCATGCATCTTATAATTGGTTGTTAATTAGTTTAATTCTGTTGTTTGCTTTGTCTCCTGGACATGGTTTGGTGATGGAATCAATTCTAATTCATATACCTTTCATCTCTTGAAAACTATATCAAAGAAAGTTTAGTTGATTTTCATGATTACACCCTTCAACTGGATGAAGATGGGACTCTAAGTCCAGTTGAGTTCTTGAAACAGGCATAAGATATCTCTGATCTCTACAAGTGGATTCTCTGAATCCCTAGTTTCCTTTCCCTGAATTCTCCTAATTTTAGATAAATATTTCACCATTATTCCCTCAATTTCATCTAATTTAGATTTCATCTTAGTATAGTTTTAGTTCTACTTAATTTCAGATTACGTACAAGTTTCAGTCCCTGTGGATTCGACATCGGTCTTACCGAGTTTATTACAACATCACAACCCTATACTTGGGGAGTGAACACGCTCCCACCATCTGACATCTTCATGTTGAATAGCTTTTTCATAAGATGAACCTTATTGGATGCTAAGGGTTTTTCATACATCATAGCTAGGGCTTCCATTAATTCTTTTGTGGTTTTCACCTTGGATATATTGAAGGCGACGCTCTTAGACAAAGAGAGTCGGATCATTCCTAAAGCCCTCCGATCCAATAAAAACCATTCACCATCTGTCATCTTCTCTGGTTTCTTCTCTTTTCCTCCTAGAGGAATATAGAGGTCCTTCTGATACAGATAATCTTTCATCTGCATCTTTTAGAAAGCAAAGTTTGAACCATCAAACTTCTCAATTCTAGTCCTCCCTTCTTCCGTCATCGCTCCCAATAGAACTAAACCAATAGCTTTTATACCAGTTGTTGCGCAGCACGCCAACAACCTAGTAAACCGAGATCCAATTTCCGGTCTCACCCACAAACAATAAACAGAAAAAAAATATAATCTAGAAGTAGAATCAAAGCATGTCAAACAAACCACAAGACAAGATATACGTGGAAAAACCTCAAACAAGGGTAAAAAACCATGGGTGCAAACTTCCACTATAAAGAAAATGAGATTAGAAGCAATATACTAACCTTTTCTCTTGGATGTATAAAGAAAACCATTTGCCCACACTTTAGAATTACACCCATAACCCTAGAAAAGTCCTAGGGACCCCTATTTATAATTTAAGCAACTTCCCTTTCGCACCTCTGCAAAAACTGACTCAAAAATCCACAGTTCGTGCAAGATCCAGAAACGAATCTGCATAACCTCGACTGGTCGAGCAGGCTGCTCGACCGGTCGAGCGGACCCTTGACTAGTTGAGCAGAGGCCTCGACCGGTTGAGCACCTCAGACCCCAAAAAACATTACTCGCCGGACTTTGAGTCGAGCCAGTCCTCGACTGGTCGAGTGGGCCACTCGACCGGTCGAGCAGGGCACTCGACTGGTCGAGCGGCCCTGTTTAGATGTGACTCCACATCTCAACACCCACCCCACCTCCAACCAGAAATCCAACAGCAGCATCACCCGATTAACGAGCTGAGTGTCCAAGTTAGGTCAAGGACTCCACCCCACCCCACCTCCGACCAGAAATCTGGTAGCACCACCCCACCTCTCTTTCTCTCTCAATATCTCTACTCTCCTTCAAGCTTTAGCTTCAGGTATTTTTTTTTATTGCAAATCGAGTGGGTCAGGGACTCAGGGTTGCGTCGGGTTGGGTTTAGGATTTAGGTCGGGTTGGGTCAGGGTCGGGTCAAGGTTGGGTTAGCGTCGGGCGGGTTGGGTCAGGGTCGGGTTGGGTCAGCGACTCAGATTCAAGTTAAGTCGGATTTGTGTTTTATTAAAGTAATGTACTTGGATTGGATATGATTTATTAATTTTTTATTTTAATTACTTGAATAGTTAAATTTAATATTATTTAAGAGATTCTAAACTTGTGTATACTTGTATTTGATTATTGAAATTGATTTATGCTTAATTCAAGTATTCAGCTAAAAATCATATATTAAATATATGATTTATAGTTGTATACTTCAATAAAACAGAAATCAATTAGTTTAAGAGCGACTTCACTTGACACTTGACACAGTTGACAATAATCTACTTACCCGTTTAAGAATTCATATACAATAAATTACATTTAAATCAATTATTAGTTTGATATTTTTTATATATAAGAATTCTTAAATTGTCCATGTTGGGCAATTTGGTAATATATCATGTACCTTAATGTTGCTTACACAATTTACATGGAGTTCAAGATTCGATGCATCAACCCAATTTATTTTCTGAATATATGGTTCTCAACTTGTTGATTGTCTCCAATATGTGAATAATAGATAATGGTGGTGACACTCAAACAGTAGAGAATTTTTACATATATTTGGAGAATTATGGGGAGATGTTGCTGAATTTTCGAGTCGCGTGTAAATTGTGTGAGTAGATTACATGATATATTACTGAATGTGATAAAAAGTGAAATTAAAAGTTATAAGACGTTAGAAAATGCCTACTTACAAATCACATATTACAATCACACCTTCGAACTTCACATATCTTACACGTGTTTTCCTATTTTCATATTTAAAGATGGCTAGTGAGGATGTCTCTACTACCCTTTGTATTGGTGCATCTGTCACATCCCCTCTAGTTGTTGATGTTGAACGAGATGAGAGAAACTTAAATTCGGATACGTCGAATAAAGGAAAAAAAAAAAAAAAAAAAAGATCAGCAGTTTAAGACGATTTTGAAGAGGTTAACGTGAAAGAATGTTCTAACCGTATTATGAAGGGTAGATGTAAGCATTGCAAGTCAACATTCGCAAAGCATTATGAGGGATCAACTTCACATTATCGCAAACATACGATTAATTGTGTTAAGAGTCCAAAAATCCCACGTTCAGGCCAACAATTGCTCTCATTTGCTTCATCTGGAAGAAGCGACTCTGACATGCAAGCTGCTCTCATCACTCATAAATTTATTTTTAAAAAAAAAAAACAAACTAAAAGAGTGGTTTGCAAGAATAGTTATTATTGAGGAAAAACCATTTAGATTTATAGAGAGCAAAGTTTTTAGCGAATACAACAGATACTTTTATCCAAGATTTGAGAAGTGTTCGTGAGTAATGGTGAAAAGAGAATGCATGAAGATGTATATGAATGAGAAGACAAAGATGAAAGTCATTCTATCATTAGTCTCAAGTATAAGTCTTACTTCACACTTGTGGATGGCATTGAACCAAAGGAAGGGGTACATGCCGCTAACTGCACATTATGTGAATGCAGATTGGAGTCTATGTAAGACTATTTTAAACTTTCGTCACCTTCCTCTCCCTCTTGTCAGTTTGATTATTTCAGACTGCGTATACAACTGTTTTCAAGAGTGGGGGCATCGAGAGTAGGATATCTTCAATCATGCTATCTTCAATCTTGTTAGATAATGCATCTACAAATGATGCTGTGATTTCTTTTTTGCAGAGCCAATTCAAGATAGCCAGGAATCTCTTTTTTTTTTCTTTTTTTTTTTGGGGGGGGGGGGGGGGTTGGATTTTTCAAGTGAGATGTTGTGCTTACATTCTGAATCTAATTATGCAAGAGGGGCTAAAAATAATTAACAGCACAATTGAGAACATAAGAGAAAGCGTGAAGTATATAGGGGGTCACCATCAAGACTTAGCATATGAAATTACATACTCCAACGTTTAAATGTTAGAACTCAAAAAATATTGAAGTTAGATGTGTGCACCCATTGGAATTCAACATAAAAAATGTTGGATGCGGTAATGGAGTTGAAAAATACATTCTCAGAATTAGCAGTTCGTGATAAAGCATATGCTTGGTTACCTAGTGAAGATGATTAGAGAAGAGCTGAAGATATTCGTAGTTTTCTTTGAATTTATTATGACTGCACGAAGCTATTTTCCGAATATAAATATCCAACGGCAAATTTGTTTCTTCCAAAGCTTTGGAAGATTAAGGATGCTCTTCAGAGAAGTGTCACAATAAGTCCAGATCATATTCAGAATATGGCATTAAGCATGCAAGTGAAATTTGAAAAGTACTGGAGCGAATGTCACATATTGATGGCTTTAGCTGTTGTACTTGATCCTCGCTGCAAAATGGGACTGGTTAGTTACATTTATAAGAAGATTTATCTGTTTGATAAGGCTGTCATTGAAACATCTAATGTTCGTGTGGCAATTGAAGAATCGTACTCTTCTTATGTGGGTAATTCTTCCAGAAGTCAGGACACACAACTTATGCATGAATGTAGCTCCATTTCGTCTATAGGTGATGACAATTTTCTCGACGAATACTTCTCAGCCTTAGAACAAGATGAAGCAAGTCAACAAATAAATGAGTTAGAATTAGAAGTATATTTCAAGGAGCCAGTCATGAAGGTCTTTAGCCAAGACTTTGACGTTTTAGACTGGTGGAAGACTAAAGCTCGTGAAGGAAAATACCCTACATTGTTGTTGATCGCTCGAGATATTTTATCAATTCCGATAACAACGGTGACATCAGAGTCTGCATTTAGCACCGGTAGTAGGGTGGTGAACAAGTATAGAAGCTCTCTTGCACCTAAAACAATTGAAGCGCTCGTTTGTACATAAGATTAGTTACGTCCGGTTTGGGGTGTCAATTCATTTGATGAAGAGAATGATGAAGAGGACGAGACAAAGAGTCTAGATGAGACTGGTACTGCACCTTCATATGTTTAAAGTTTAAACATTATTTTAAATATTTTAGACATCTTGATCTTATTACTTGTTCTGTAAGACTTTAATTTCTGTTATTTTTGGAGTAGAATACTTGACATTGTCATTGACATTGAAATTTTGAACGTACTATAATTTATTTCTTGAAAATTATATTCTCATAAAAATGTTATTCTTTATTAACAAAAATCCTTTATTACTAAAAATCTTTGTGCAGAAATGTCGTCTAATAACTCATCCGTGGACATTTGGGATTATGGTACCCAAGTTTACTCCCCAACATCTGGAAGAATGAAGATTAAATGTTGTTTGTATGGAGACAAATTCGTCAACAAAACAAATCGACTAAGAATCCACTTATCTGGTCAGGGAGTAGATGTAAAACCATGTCTTAATGCCTCACAGAAAATACAAATTCTTTTCCAAGCTCTCTTAGACTCAAATAAGAAAACTCTCACCTCCTCCACACCAAATTCAACTAGTCACAAAAAAATATCATAACAAGCCTATTATAATAGATGAAGATTCAGAAATAGAGAGAGTGCAACAAATTAGTAAGAAATAAGAAGAGGAAAATGCCGTATTAAAAGCTATAGAAGAAGAGCAACTGAAACTTGCCTTGAAGATAAATAGGGAAGAGGCGGAGGCATCTAGATATCGATGTCCTCTAAGACAATATGACGTCGAGGCAGGGCCGATCATGGACACAAAGAAGAGCCACAAAATATCAAAGTTTCTCTCCAGGCTCTCATCATTCTATAAGATGTTGAAAACTCCTTATAAATCGGCTCATAAAGAAGGATTGAAAAAGTTAGCTAAATCTATACAGGAACATGATGGTGAAGTTTCACCACCTTCCGATTCATAAGAAGTAAACAATTACTCTGGAGAAGTTAACACATCTGAATCTGCAAACATATTTCCTGTCGACGAAAGTAATGTTGATGGATCGAGTTCAGATAAAGGTGATTACTCTCTTATCCGACGGTTGGGAAGGCATTCCTTATATGGACCATATTAACAAGATGCCGATGAATTTTGAGTGAGTTTATGGTTTTCTTATAACATTTTCATATTTTTATTTGCTAGCTTGTATTAACTTGTTATGCGCTGCCATTGCACCTGTCTCTGTTTTAACAATCTTGATTTTTTATTATTTTAATTATTTTATAATAATTTGTAAAATAATATTAACTCGACTCGACTTGACTCGAATAGCTTGCTTGACCTGACTCGATCCCAGCTCTACTCCACTCGAACTAGCGAGCTAAGTTGAGCTAAAGGGGTGAGCTCGAAGACCGAGTTGAGCTGAGCTCGAGCTTAGGTCATGGTGGGGTCAAGCTGAGCCGAGCTTGGCCTAGCTCGATTTGAACTCGACCTGTGTACAGCTCAACACTTGCGGGGCGCAAATCAGGTGAGGCAGGGGTAACTGCTATTGTGTGAGGCACTTGACTGTGGGGCCCACCTCAATGTATGTGTTGTATATTTGTGCTCTCCATCTATTTTTCTAAATCATTTTAAGGAACGACCCAAAATGAGGTGGATCCATATCTAACGTAGACCACACCACAGGAAATAGTGCCGATGGAACGCCTACCATTAGAAACTTCATAGGCTCACTGTAATATTTATTACCATCCAACCTGTTGATAATGTTTGGACATGGATGAAGGTAAAACACAAGTAGCAGGTTTATTCAAAACTTTTGTAGCCCTACAAAGTTTTTAATGGTGGGAATTCAATCCCTACTATATGGTTCACCAGATATTTTGATCTACCTATTTTTTGAATCTTTTGCTAAAATAATATGAAAAAATATTTAGATGGCATGGACATACAACACATACTTTGAGGTGGGTACCATTATTATGGCCTTACCACTAAGCTGTTCCGAGACACTAGAGTTCTTGCCCTATAAACTTAGGCGGGGCCTACCTTGATGTTTGTGAGAAATCTACCTCGTTCATCTGTCTTATGAGCTCAGTTTTGTGAGTTCATCTTAGAACCCGATACCAAAAGTGAGCATGATCCAAGACTCAAGTGGGCTGAAAAGTGAGTATTGGGCGTACACAATTGAAATATTCATGCGGCAACAAAAGTTTTGAATCAGTCTAATATTTACGTTTTCGGTATGAATAACGTTAGTTATTGACGGTATAAGGTATATATGGATGGCACGTAAACATCACTGTCAACCCCAGAGAGTATGAGCTCATTAAAAAGTTGTACGGATAGATTTCTCACAAACATTACAGTGGGTCCCACCTAGGTTTCCGGGGACAGTAACTCCCCTGCGAAGGGCTCTCCCAGGAAATCCGTCCGCTGTTACCCATGCCTCACCTAATCCGTGCCCCGCCGGCATTGCTTTGGTTGGAGAACTCAAGCCGGAGCAGACTCGGCTAGACACCAGATCTACAGAGGTGGGTGGGACTCTTGACTGTGCAGCCGACTGTAATGTATATGACTACATCTATGCCATCCATCCACATTAAAAATCTCATTTTATGCCATGATCCATAAAAATGAAGCAGATCTAAATCTCAGATGGACCATAGTACAACAAACAGTGGTGATCGTTCATTAAAAACTTCTCATGGCTCACAAAAGTTTTGGATCAAGCTGATAATTGTGTGGTCTCTTCGTCTAGATCTTTGTGACCTTATCAAAAGGTTGGATGACAATTAAAAAATTTTGTGTTCCCCATTAAGTTTTTAAAGGTGAGGATTCAATTACTACTGTTTCCTGTGGTATGGTCCACATAACATTTGGATTTGCTTCGTTTTTGAAATCATGCCCTAAGATGAGCTTTCAAAACGGTTGGACGGTGTGGATTTAAGACACATACATCACTGTGAGCCCCACAGTCAGGGATCCCACCCAGCGTCTCACCAAATCCGCTCCCAACTCAAGCCTGCGAAGCACCTTAGCTTGTCATGCAGGAAGTGTTTTCTATGAAAATGGTAGGTCTACCGTTAAGATTACCTAGCATTAAAATCATGCGGGTCCCGCATCATGTGGGCCCCACCGTCTGAATCAGTGCACTTTCTGACTCAACTTCCACGTGTGGTCCATCACATGAGTTGATCGATCGGCATGATTATGTCACATATTGACAGGAAAATGACTCTTCTCACACGGCTCACCATAAATTATGGTGCCGCGTGCCTTCTGCATCATAATTTAAAGAAAACTAATATATAGGTAAAAGTTTTAATATTTTAAAAATATTTATTATTAATTAGTAAATATTTTTTGAAGGGTTTTGCTAAACTCCTACTTAACAATATTGTTCTCAAACCTTTTAAATGGCACATATGTGACCTATTGTCAATTTAAATTATTCATTGCTTCATATAATTAGAGTAGGACATTATATAAAAAATATGTTAATAGAGTGATGCTTAGCTTCTTATCAATAGCATAAAAAGGTTCCTGTTAAAATTGATGGAAGAAAAATAATAAGTTCAATCATCAGTTTTTTTTTAAAATTTTTTTAATTTTTAATTTTTTAATTTACACACGCACACACACTCACGTTGGTGGAATTTCACCACCTATGGGTACTCGAACCCTTGACTGGGAGTTGAAACTCCTGAGAGTCTACCACCCGAGCAAGAGTAAGGACCCAAGTCCAATCATTAGGGGTGTACACAAACCGGGCTAGCCCGGTTAGCTCGCTCGACCCGGCCCGAAAAAGTTCGACTCGGCCTGACCCGGAACTGAGTTCGGGTCAAGACGGGCTAATTTTCTAGGCCCGAAACTGAGTTCAAGCCGAGTTCGGATACCTCCCAGTTCGGCCCGACTCGGTCCGAAACCCGACTCGCCCCGGCCCAACCCGACCCGGCCCGACTCGGTCCGAAACCCGGTTCATGATATATATATATATATATATAATATATCTATATATATATATATATGACTAGTTCTTGTAATTGGAAAGGTTTAAAGCCATATATGTAATTTCTAAGTAATTTATAATTGCGCATGTCTCATCCATCACTCTGCAAGAGTATCAAATCATTTCTTCATGAAGATTGTGAAGATGATTTGCAACATAGCAAAATGTCATGTGTACAAGATCTGGGTCAGTCATCAGGTGGGCTAGCCCTAGTTCCCACTTATCAGTTGGGCCACATTTCTACCAGAAGAATCAATGGTTGGAAAAGCAATAATGACTGATGGTGAGTCTATCATCCTATTTTTTGGGCCATCGAATGTTCAAAGTGGGACCCAATAAGGACTGGCCTAGATGTGAAACACATGTGCCACATTTCTTGTCTTAATATGGATTAGAAAAATGAAATCTTAGTTCCATCCGGTTGGATGTACTAATTAGATCTTCTGATTCGAAAATCAGGCCGGTAAACACCTTAGGTTGGCCACAGATATAAAACAAATAAACGGCTAAAACAAATTCTCTAGTCACCCATTTGCTTTGGGCAGTATGGTCACCGGGAGGAATTGAACGTTCCAAGTCAGGAGATTTTTTGTGGAGTCTATAGTTCAACTATCTAAACCGTTGATCAAGGGCCTTGTAAATTAATGGAACATGGATTACCTGCCAAAGCCCTTCCCATGAACTTGCTGTAAGGTTCGAAACTGCCTCGAACTCAGGTTCGAAACTGGCCCGAACTCGAAGGTTCGAAACTGGCCCGAACTCGCCCGGGCCCGGTTCGGACTGGAGATGTTGGCCCGGTGACCAGGCCCGGTCGGGTTCGGACCTGGTGTGGCTGTTGAACGGGCCTGGATGAGCTGAGGCCAGTTCGACTCGGCTCGACCCGTGTACACCCCTACCAATCATCATCTTGAACCATTTATTAGATATATCCGGTCTTGTATTTCTTATGACTCTAAATAAACACTTTAATTTCATGATTTAGCCATGTGATTTATGGCTCGTAGACAATAAACAGATGTAACAAATTGGCCACAATCAAAGGGTTAAGATCATCCACTCGGCGTGATTCTTGCACCATGACTTGCTCCCTATCATATGAATAAATGAATGGACCAAATTGGTAATAGATCAACTCATGCGCAGTCTAAACGGCCATGAAGATGGAAATGTTTGTGAAACCCTTTTTAAAATTATATATGTATGTGTATAATGAATGATTTGAAAATTTAAATAAATTTGTATTGTTATAACAATAATTTTGCAATAAATTATTGAAAATTGAAGATCGATAAGATTTTAAAATATTGCCATATTAACATGGTATCTTTTGATTTATTGTGTATTTGGTTGCACCAAATTCATGAAATTTCTTAAGATTCCATTATTAATCAATTTAATTTAATGCAAAATATCATGATAATGCAACTAAATACATTCTATTTTATTAAAAATATTGTGATATTTTTATTGAGAAATATTACAAGAATTCTAAAATATGCATGATATTTGTCATAAATGGTTGCTTATAGGTGATATTAGTTCTCTTTTCTGGTAGGGAATGTAGATGGTGGCATTGCCTGATCTTGGGCACATGTGCCCATAAGATTCAATCCGTCGATCATGCTAGCTCACTTGTGCCAACAATATTTTGATCTTGTACACCTTTATTGGTAACCTAATGTGGTATTGTATTGAAGAAAAAGGTCCCGAGGATACACGTAAGTTGTGGAGTTTAATCCAGTATATATAGGATATCTATGCATAGACCATGTTCTCTAGATGACCACGTCTTGGAGAATTTTTATACATTTTTTATTGATGAGAATAATAAGAATATATAAAAGATGTAAATTAAAGATTTATAGATATTTTAACAAATATAGATGTATACATTTATATAGTCATCTATAATATGAACAGTTACACATATACAACTAGGAATAAATATCATATAATCTAATAAAAATCCAAGATATACCATTTACAGTGAAATTGATGCTATACCTGATAATTTTCACTCAAGGTTTTGGACAAAATATCAGCAACGCCATTAGCCACCCAATAGATGTGGTGAGTTGTCTACTTTCTAAGGCCTCTTAGCGTCACTCAGCAGCCTCAGATCATTTGTCCGATCTTCTAACATACGTTCAATTGGCCGCATGATATTGCCAAGGAAGAAACAATGATGAGAATGTTCGAAGAAAATTGCCTTTAATCTCAATATGTAAAATGTCCAATGAGATTGCCAACTTCAGCACTAGCAGCATGGCAATACTTTTAAGGCCTTTTTGGATACCATCAAATAACTTACTTTTTCTACTTACAACAATAAATAACTTATTTGAAATAAGTAAGTTTGGTTTATAATCAAATGTAAAAGTTTGGTTTATGATCAAATATAAGTAACTTTTTTATTTAAAGTTAATCACTTCAGTCTATTAAATAGATATCAAGATAAGCTATTTAAGACATAAGTAACTTATCTTAAATAACTTAATTACATTTCAAATGCCTCCCTTAGAAACATTAACAGTATAGTTGAGAAGCTGGCTAAGAAAGATGTGACAGCTTAATAAGAGCCGCTGTTAATAATATCACCTGCCTCACAGCTGCTGTCACCATCCATTGCACTATTCAAAAATTAAAATTGAAGAAATCTAGCTTTAAAGTTACCCACTTGACATTGACTCTATTGGATATAGTGCGAATCATTCCAATCTGATTCTAGCTCCCTAGGAGATCATATTCCTCAAATGAATACACCTTCCTGGGGCTATGGTTTGTAATGAATGGGTGCAATTGGTTGTTGAAGATGCCATTGTTCCAAATCAAATATTAGTATGATTTTTAGTTTTATGGAAATAAAGGAGAGAAACTTTGATTATGTAGTAGAATGAGATTGATGATATATAGGTGCTTAGAAATTATTCAAATTTCTTGCAAATTGCAAATATATGGTTGGCCTACCTAATAGATGATGAGATTCTCAATCAATTTAATTGAAATTTGAAAAGTCTTTCTCACTATTTAGAAGAGTGGAGCTTTCGATCAAGATACTCTCGCATCCCGTTCTGCCTCTCACTCAAATCGAAACTATGTTGGTAGGCTTTCAACTCAATCTAATAGCCTACAATATGAGTAATTTAAAATGAACTACTTGAATTAAGGGACTCTGACTAGAATGTTTTATGGACTAATAGTTAGGTTATTAAATTATCTAACTATCGGATTGGTGGATATTTTATTAGATATTTACAAGTGTCTACTAATCAAAGGTTATGATTATTTTTCAACCACTTTGATTTAGCAGTAGTGGGTTCATAGTTTTGTTGGTTTAGTTTTAAGTTAATATATGACCCATTATAATTTCTGAGTGCCTGTGTATTAAGTTCATGCTCTGCTAGAGTATCAAGTAATTCTCCAAGAGATAACTGTTGTAGCAAGAAAGGGTTAAGCAATAAAGAAATTCCATTCGAAGATCAGGGACGTTTGGCTGGTGACCCCAACACCAGCCAACTAGCTGGTGTCAAGGCTCCACGGCCCCACCATGATGTATGTGTTTTATTCATGCTGCCCATTTGTTTTCAGTTGATTTTAAGGCAAGACCCAAAAAATGAGGTAGATCCAGAGCTTTAAGTGGACCACGCCAAGGGGGGAAAGTGGGGATTGAATGCTTACCATTGAAAACTCCTTGGGGATGATAGAAGGTTTGGATGAAGCTGATATATGTGCTTTCCCTTCATCAGGGTTATCTGACTTTATAAATCAAGAAGTTTTTAATGGTGACCATTCAATCTCCACTCTTTCCGATCATGTAATCCACTTGAACTCAGGGTCATTTTTCTGGCAAATAAGTTTGCCTTATTTTCCTAACTCATGCCCTAAAATAAGTAGGCAAAATGAATGAATATAGGCCTACAGAGCTTTGACCACAACTAGCTGGCTGGTGTTGGGGTCATCAGCCAATCCTCCCCCTGGATCACATCTGAGTAGGACCCATACACTAATGACCTGTTCCCACACTTTTTCTACCCTTAAGGTGAGATTGGCATCCTACCCTTCCTAACTGCTTATTTAAGAAGGGAAATCCAACTAATTAGAACTTAAACCAAACAGTAGGGATTGCCTACTGACGCTGTCAATAACATGTGCTCTGTAGCCCCCACCATGATATATATATATGTTTTATCCATGCTGTTCATTCATATTTTAAAGATTATTTTAAAACATGAGATCAAAATTAAAGAAGATCTAAATCTTAAAATCACTAAAATACAGTGGTGATTGAACGCCTACCATTACAAACTTTCTAGAGTTCATTGTAAAGTATACTTGCAATCCAACATGTTGAGTAGGTTGCAGGTTACCCAAGATAAAACACATATCAGTTTAATCCAAAACTTTTGTGGGCCCAGTAAGTTTTTAACGGTGGGCATTTAATCACCACTGCTTCCTCTATTGTGGTTCACCTGATATTTAACCGTGGGCATTTAATCACCACCTAAGTTTTTTTTTTTTTTTTTTTAGCTAATGCCCAGGCAAACCTCCTAACCAAATCAACCAATTTCTTAATTTTGCTACATTGCATGGAAGGTATGATAGAATGGTCCATGACCTGGCAACATGATCGGGACCGTCCGTCCGGTGGATTCCACATGGATCAACGGTAATTGGATGGAAAAAAGTAGAATAAAGAGGCCCACGTGATAGAAAAGAGGGAGATGATATGGTAAAGTAAGATGGACAAATATATGGTAGAGCCATCTTTCTATAAGTACACGCGGTAGGTTATGCGTCATTTGGGACTGTCCATTTAGTGGGCCTTATCAGAAAAGGATTGGCTACTCATGGCTAGTGGTCGGTGCTCTTTGGACCCCAACATAATGTATGTGTCACATTCATGCCATCCATCCATTTTTCTAGATAATTTTATGTATGAACCCAAAACTAAGGTAAATCAAAATCTCAAGTGGGCCATACAGTGTTGATTGAACTCTCACCATTAAAAATTTCTTAGGGCTACAAAAGTTTTGGATCAAGCTGATGTTTGTTTTTTTGCTTTCTTCGGGTCTGTATGACCTAATCTACAATGTCAAATAAACATTACAATGGCTCTAAGAGTTTTTTAATGGTAGACATTTAATCACTACTGTTTTCCCATGGTGTGGTCCACCTGAGATTTTGATCCGCCTCATGTGTACGAAAATTATTAGAATGATGCGTAAAAATGGATGGATGGTGTGGATAAAACACATACATCATGGTGGGCCCACAAGGCGAGTGGCAGCGTCACTAACCAAACCGCGTCCGGCCTCATCATAGATGGCTGATGTTTTGAAAATCACACGTACCAAACGATTATAGCCATCACTTTCCTCAGTTTCTAGCAATTACTACTGCTACATTGATGGCTGAAATTAAGATGCCTACGGTCATCCCGTATTATCTAATCCATAGTAGGTCCCACCAGATGGATGGTCTTGATTGACACATCAACCTTTCTGAAATATGGCACTACGATATTCCGGTTCTCTTGTCTCCACGGTATCATCTCTGCCTCAAAAGATGGGAAGCGGATGGAGACTGATTAGGTAATCAGGCCCGCAACACCTCCAGTTGCGGTATCGTGGGGATGCAGTGAGATGTGATTGGTGCGGGCTATGCACCACCAGAGATGAGCATGGCTGTTTTTGGTGCGTGTTTGGTACGTGGAATTGAATGGTATTGAATTGTATTAGATGAGATTAATATCATTATTGCATAGTGATTGCATGTCAGGAAATACCTTGGCATCGTAGCAATCCAATCTGATGTTTGGGATAAAATTTTGCCATAGAAGACACTCAATTAGGCAAAATCATGTTTGGTAGACCATGGATTTGTAATCGTCAGACCAAATTCACAACAGGTATCGTTCACTTGTATACATATATAATCAAAATGCACTTGTAAATGGTGTACATGGATGAACGGCATGGATAAACGCATGCATCAATGTGAGGCCCACATGTGTAATGGATTTCAAAATCCAAGGAAATACCTAATGGGACCAAATGTAATTCCATGGGACTAAATGCAATTTCTTCCCACTTAATCCCCACCTTTCCCATCCTCCCGAGATGCTGGATGGAATTGCACGGCACCAAATGCAATTCTATCCCACCTAATTCCCTTCTAATACTCTACGCCACACAGATTTTAGGCCCATCATGTACTCAACTATCTTAGATGGCATATGCCTTGCTAATCACATCTTGCCATGTCACCACACCACCAAAGATGGTGGTGCCATATGATTTACCTAACCTGCATCCCAAAGCATGTCCCAAGTGGAATGGACGCGGCTTTCCTGTGAAAGCCTTTCGCGGGAAGTTCCTGGGAAACTTAGGTGGGGTCCACGGTGATGTTCGTGATAAATATATACCATTAGAGGTGTACACGAACCGAGCTAGCTCGGTTAGCTCGCTCGACTCGACTCGAAAAAACTCGATTCGAAGCTAAGTTCGAGCCGAGTCAAGCTAATTTTTTTAGCTCGAAAATGAGTTCGAGCTGGCCCCAACTCGACTCGACTCGGATCAAACCCAACTCAAATCGAACTCGGATTGAACCAGTTCAGTGACTCGGTTACTTTGATTAGAGCTGTACACGAGCAAATTAAGCTCGGGTACTCGCTTGACTCGACTCGGAATACTCGACTCGTGTGAGTTTGAGCCAAGTACGAGCGGGTTTCTAAGACTCGTTTATATTACAAGTAGAGTACGAGTTGAGAGGTACTCGACTCGATACTCGACTCATGTGCTCGACTCGGTACTCGACTCGTACTCGACTCGTGTACATTATATATAACCCGCCCCCCCAAAAAAAAACCCTACTTCCGGTCATTTTTAAATAGTGCCCATTCGAAAACCCTCTTTCCTTCCCTCCCAGCACCCGTTCGAAAAAATCTCCCCTCTCTCTCTCTCTATCTCTCTCTCTCTCCTCCCTCTCTTAGCGTCCGTCCTACCGTCCCTTTTCTTCTCTCTCTCTATCTCTCTCTCTCTCTCTCTCTCTCGCCCCCTTTTCCCTGTCCGGCGGTGCTAGACCCTGCCGCTCGTCCTTGCGGCCTGTCTGGTGCCCCTGTCCGGTGACGGAGTTCATCCCTGCCACTCGTCTGGTGCCTCATCTCATCCCTGTCAGGCTACCACTCGTCCGTCATCGCCCTACCCTGCACGCAGCTGCCGGTCGTTCCTGCCCAGCTCGCCCGGTAATGCGTGGGGTTGATTTTTTATTTTTTATTTTTATAAATTGTCAGAAATTGATTTATTATTTATTTTTTGAAATTTTGTGTGGTGTTGATTACTTGATTTATTATTATTATTATTTCTGAAAATTTATATCAATATCATATATTAATATTGCTAATATATGTTAGAAATTATTAATATGTTAATATATGTTGGAAATTGATTTCTGCTCGTACTCGAACTCCTCTCGAAAACTCGGATTCGACTCGACTCGTTTTCTACTCGTACTCGGCTCATACTCGGGCGAGTAGAGTACGAGCAGGGAGTCCATGCTCGTTGTCCGAGTAGAGCCGAGTACGAGTAGGGCGATACTCGGCTTAGCTCGACTCGTGTACAGCTCTAACTTTGATATTGATGTTGCTCACCAAGTGTTTGATGAAATGACTCAACGAAGTGTAGCTGGTGGCAAGGAAGGTATGAGTCCTTACTCTTGCTCTAGTGGTAGATGCTCAGGAGTTTCAACTCATAGTCAAGGGTTCGAGTACCCATAGGTGGTGAAATTCCACTAGTGTGAGTGTGTGGGGGTGTGTGTGCGTGTGTATAAAATTAAAAAGAAAAAAAAAAAAAAAGGTATGTATATAAAACAAATACCCTTTTCTTTTTCTTGATTTTTATGTTACTTAGAAGGTGTTTAATAAAATACTTGTAAAACTATTGCTGTTGTTTTACATACAGTGAGATTTTAAAGGTACAGTCTAGGTGTTTGTGAAAAAGCTGCACAGGCGAACTCAGATCGATCTTGGCTCAAACTCGCCTAAGCTGCTGACCGAACTGAGCCAAGTTGGCCAATCAAGCTCGAGGACAGAGCCGAGCCAAGTTCGAGCTAAGGTCAGCTAGTGGTCGAGCCGAGTCGAGCTGAGGCAAGCTCGACTCGATTCGACTCAATGTACACCCCTATATATACCATCCATCCGTTTTGTGAGATCATTTTACTACTTGACACTAAAAATGGAAAGGATCCAACACTAAGTGTGCCACACTAAGTAAAAGGTGGGCAGGGCGGTTGAAACCTTCCTAGGGTTGACAGTGATGTTTAAATGCCATCGACCGTTTGTAATGTTATTTCTACTGAGATGAACTGAAAACACAAATATTAGCCTGATTGAAAGCTTATGTGGCTCCATGAATATTTCAACTGTGGATGTTCAATCCTCATGTTTTTAGGCCACTTAAGTACTTAATCCAGTTTAATTTTGTTCCCATGTCCTAAAATGATCCCAAAAAATTGATGGATAGGGGGTGGATTTCTCACAAACATCACAGTGGGTCTCACGTAAGTTTTTGACACATGAACTTCATGTAAAAGGCTTTCCCGAGAAATTCGTGTCCATGTGGAATCCTTTGTGACCCTCCCAATGAGGAGCATATTAGGTATTACGTACGTTAACACCTTCGTGGGTGCTGCCCCTATCCTGGGCCCACCTTGATGATGCGTTGTATATCTACACTATCCATCTATTTCTCTAGCTCATTTAAAAAATTATGTAGATCCAAATCTCAAGTGGACTATATAATATTGGTGATTGAGTGCATCACCATTAAAAAATCCTAAGGGCCTATCAAATGCTTTTTGCAATTTCCAAAGGTTCGTAGTAAGGTTTTTGTAATGTTTATATCTCATTTATCTTCTTGATAATGCCAAGAGACATGGAAGAAGTAAAATAAAATAAAATAAAAGTACAAAGATTAGCTTAGATACAAAACTTTGATATACAACAAATATATCAACATGAGCTCCAAGCGGTTAGGGTAACCGGGTAACAGTAAATCGCACCCCACGAGGGGCATCTTAACATTTTATTCTTTTCCAGGCTCATTTCACGGCACGAGTTAAAAAAAAAAAAAAAAAAAAAAAAAGTCATTCCAATGCTCAAGTAGATCACAACGCAGGAAAAATAGGTATAATAACATTCACCGTTAAAACCTTCTAAGTCTAAGAAATTTATTTGCCGTATAACCAATTAATAAATTCTCACAAATTTGAATGACCGAAAAATACAAATACCAGCTTAATCGAAAACTTGTGCAGCTCTTAGGAAGTTTTTAACCACAAGCATTAGTTTCTTTTAATGTGGTCCACTTGAGCTCTTGATCTACTTTATTTTTAGTCCCAGGCCTTAAAATGAGCTGCTAAAAAAGATGAATGGCATGGATAAAACACATACATCACGGTGGGCCCCACATCAACTGCCACCACGAATATCCAAATGAGCTGCCAAAATGAATGAATGGCATGGATAAAACACATACATCACGGTGGGCCCACAGCACCTGCCACCAGGAATATCTATGGTGGGAGGTTCATCAGACAGTCCACTTCCGAAAAATGGCCCTCTTACTAAAATGCTCGGACAGTATATACAGTACAGTCTACAGCGCCGGTCCCAACCGTCGGTGCCGCGTGTTTACCCGACTGCCAGCTAAGCACCGGATGAGGAAATCTGGTGCGCGGCGCTCACCTTTAGATCTCCTGGTTTTTTAAAGAGAAAAGCTTTTATACTCTGGCGGATTTTGACGGATGATGCACATGCACTTATAAATTAAGAATTTTATGCTTGGAATGCAAGTAATTCAAATTAAACTGTCCAAATTATAAGTTCAGATTAGATGTTTTATGAAGCAGAAGTTACACTTATTTAATTAACTGACTTTCGGATTGGTGAACATTTATTGGACGGTTGGAAATGAAAATATTGAAGGGTCCTATTTTAAAGTACGATTGTCCACGAATCAGAGGTTAGGAATATTAGACTAATCTAATTTTGGGATTTTAGTACGAAATAGAATTTTCAAAATTTTATTCGGTTTAATTTGTGTTAAATGTGTCTCGTGAACGATTTCTGAGTGCCTGTGTATCAAGCGTGACAGGGAGTCAGAATATCAAATAGCTCTCCTTTATAAAAAAGTTCGTTTTGCCTCTGCTGCGACTAAGATCGTAAAGTGTGTCGCCACCATCTGGGCCCCACATGATGAGCTCTACAATCATCATAACGGTCCATATTGTATAATTTATTATACACCGGGATTTTTAAAGAACAGATGATTGGGTTGAATTTAGAACCATGAAAAGAAAAAATTTTCAATGATTATCATTCAACTCTAAAATCAAAGGTCAGGATCATCATTCAATTAAGAGTACGGGATAATAACTTATTTGTGATAGTACAGAGAATACAGACGGTTCAAGTCATCAAACCATCTCAGAAAGTGGACCCAAGTGGGTGGCCGCACACGCTAGTTTACGACTCGCGGCGGAGGCAAAAGATCTCTTTTAAAAAAATTTAAACACAGTGATAGACATCTGTGACAGTTAACCACCACTTCTAAAATGGTGGTGACTCATCCTCCTCACACGTGGCACTCATGTAGCTCCATCCAAACCATCCAAAAATCCGGCCACATTGTAGAAAAACCATATGTCCAAAACTACTCTGATCAATAAATCCTAACCACCCAATTGATTGTCATCAGATAGATGATAAAAACTAAAAAAATGAACGGTCCAAATCCCATTGACAAAATCAGATGGTCGCTTTCATCTTATCAGCGTACCTTTTTCTTCTTTCTTTCTTTTTTTTTTTCCTTAAAATATTACGCTCCATCCACAATCGGGTCAGAAATGTGGACGGTCTGGATTTTCGAACAGTCACCACCATTTTATAAAAGGTACTAGGACTTAAACAGGATTCAAATAAAACAAATGCCAGTTACTAAGATCTGAAAAAGTAGAAAAAAGAAAGAAATAAAAAGAAAAAAAAAAGAAAAAAAAAGAAGAAAAACTCAGGAAGTGTACGGACTGAATTCGCATTCTCATTTCTTACTCACATTTCTCCTCTCTTCTCGTACCCTCAGATATAAAAGGCTAGAAATCCTTCTCTTTCTTTCTTTCATTTTCCTCTCTTGAAATGGAACCTTTTTATGCAAATGGCGATTGAGAGCAATCCCATCGCTCTCAATGGGGAAGATCGAAGAAGAGCAGTCCCTTTCTACTCCTGCAGTCGCCGAAGTCTCCGAAGGAAATGCTGGGCCGCCACGGTGCCGGATCGGGAGATTCGTCGGGTTCCGGTGCGTGGCCGCGCTCATCCTCGGTGTCGCCGTCTTGCTGTCGGCGATCTTCTGGCTGCCGCCGTTCTTGAGAGCCGATCGGGGGCGTCTGAGCCTGGAAGAAGGTGAGTATTGATAATTCGAGCCTTGCATGACACGGCATTGCTTTGAATTGCTGGATCTTGTGCTGGTTTTAGTTAGTTTCAGGGTTTTGATGGTTCTGGGGTTTTCTTTAGGGTCTGTAAACAGTGGCATTGCTTTGAATTGATGGGAATTTGAGGTGTAGGAGACTGCGTCTCGAAGCAGCACAGTGTATGTGATGCTGCTACGGCCGGATGCTGTTCATTTTGCTGACCTTTCTCTGGCCCATATCAATTACCTAAAACTGTCGTGGTTCTCAGAATCTGCACTAATCACAGCAGAATGATTGACCATCTGTTTCATCAAAAACATCCATTCGGCTTGCAATTTGGGTTAGTACCAGTAGGGTTTTTAGGGTTGTAGGTAATTTGTGGGATATTGAGTTCGTTTTATGGTTTTGGGATGATTTCACGGTTGGAATGTAGTATCATCGCTTAGAATTGACGGATCTTGGCTTGATGTGAATTATGGGTTTTGGTTTATTATGAGTGCTTTTCGGATTCCTGGGATGGTGTTAGTGTTTTTAGGTGGCTCTGTTGTTTCCATCTGATGGAAATTGAGTTATCGGGATGATTTTCGTGTTTCTCATGATTTTAGGATTTGTAGCTAGTGCCATTTCTTTGAATTGTTGGATCTTGGTTGGGTTGTTTTTGGTTAAGTGTATGGATTTGGTGGATCCTGGATTTTCTCTTAGGGGTTTTAGGACAATTTAGGGCTTGCTGTAGAGGCATTGCTTCGAATTGAAGAGTATTGGCTTGATTTTGGTGAATTACAGGTTTTTGATGGATTCTCAATTCTTTAAGGGCCTGTTTAGAATAGTAAATTGGGGCGTGTTTACCATGAAATACGCAATGATTACTTAAAATAGGTGTTTTCCATGCTGTCATATACATTCCATTTTCTATCAGTCAAAATCCCCCTGAATTAGTCAAACGCCAGTCGTTCTGTTTGAGGTAAATGCAGGTGGCGTAATATCACTCAGAGACCATTTGACCAAATGTGTGAAGGATCAAAATGGTTGCAAATGTGTGAAGGATAAAAAAGGTTGCAATTCCCTCTTCTATAATCTGTATGCAAACAGCGTAATTCTATGTAACTCCATGGTCAAATTCTGCTGACATCAGGGTTGAAGTAAAGCATGTTGTTATAATTGCTTATTTACCATATAGTTCCTGTATAAATTAGTGATCCAAACAGGCCCTTAGTGGCTGATTGGAAACTGGAATGGGGTTGGAACTGCAGAAATAGAAAGCCAACTAAAAGACTCATGGGTATAGTCTGCCTGTTGTTTGCTTAACATAATATGCTATCCTAGAACAAATTGAACTTTGGTTTTCGGGCATAGTCCATCCACCATGCGGTGTGAAAAACCAATGGTCTGAATTAACTAGCTGTTTCAAAGTGTGACTTGCCCGAGGACTTGGTTGAACGCCTGCATTAAATCCTGACTTGGTTGCCTAAGGAGTGTTTGAATTGAACTTGTTTGATGGACTGCTTTAGTTCCATGCTAGTTTGTATAGAGATGGCTTATTTGTCATTTAGCTTGATTACTTGAAATGGAATTTTAAGGGAAATGGGTCAGTGCGCCTTTTGGGGAGCATAGCTAAATTCTTCTTCTCAGCCAATTCCTTGTTGCATATGGAATATGTGGTGAATGTGGTATTCTACTATTAATTTATGCTATGCAGTACCTTGGCTTCCCATTTGCTCCATTTGAAGGAAATCGATTGCTTGTGCTATTCAGCTTTCAGGGAGTGACATTTTGTATTTGAGTGCATAAGGCTTGATTGCGGGTGGAGAATGACATTGCTAGTATTCAATTCTTCTTCTTCTTCGTCGTCGTTGCCGTTGTCGTCCTCCTCTTCTTTTCTTTCACAACACTTGCATAAAAGATAAAGAACTACATCATGTGAGAGGGGATGCTTTTCCAATTCAAAAGGCCACGGGCTGCCCGCTCAGTCCCAGCTACGCAATTGCCGATTTCATTGGCCACTCTACCAATATAAGCAGATGACCTGTTTAGCCTATCTTCTTGCTCAATAGATTCCCTCAAAATGAAAGAAAGCCTCTGTCTGGTCAACAATTTGGGTGTATTTTTAAGGTAGAGAATGATAGGATTTTGCTATGTATTGTTACATTTTAAGTGTTTTGGAAAATCCTTGTTCTCTGCCTGCTCTTGGTTCTGATTTCTGAATGAGTTGCCATAGGCATGTTTATGCATTTTTCCCTTTTCAAGTGGGGTTAAAAGCATTGCAGATATATTGCTTGCTAATAAAACTTCTTCCATAATTAACCTCCAAATATGGGAGGTCCTCGGCTAAAACATCATATATGCATGTTGTTGGAAAATTGGAAGAGCATACTTAGTTTCATGAAGCTTTTACCTGTGTGCCTCTATCCCTTTGGATAATGCACCGGATTCACTCTCCTGCTCATGCTTCGTGTCTATACTTGCTAACATTTTGAAACAGATGCCTTCTTGCTCTTGCAGCCAAGTGTATTGTAGCTTCCCTTCATGCTTTGGTGCAGTATAGGAGAATATGCATGTGTGGTATTCTAAAAGCATCATGCCACTACAATGAATTGTATGCATACGATATGGCTATTTGGTTCAACTTGTAGCAATGATGAGGGAGAGAGAGAGAGAGAGAGAGAGAGAGAGAGAGAGAGAGAGAGAGAGAGAGAGAGAGAGAGAGAGAGAGTTGCATCGTTATAATTAGTTGCTTTCTTTCTTTTCCTGTTCGAAAAATCTGCATTTATGTTTCATACATCCATTAGATTGTTTCTAGTCTTTGTTTGAAATCTCAGTTAGTGATATTCTGTAAAACAGATTTGCTAACATCTTAAGGATACATGCATCCATTAGGAGCCAAGGCTTTTAAATGCATGTGGGGTAGTTGTGGCAGTTGAGCGTTATAACAGAAGGCGTAATCCTTAGTGAGTGAATTAGCAGAAAGTTTAAAAAAAGGAAAAATGGTAAAAAAAAATAGAAATATTTGTAATGAATTGGAAATTAATTAACAATTCCATTTTAAATAGTGAAAGTAGCTTTCAAATATCTCATTCTTTTCTGATGGTTAGTTAATTTTTAGTTAAAATCTGCTACTCTGTGGAATGCCCAAGTGAATTGAATTGTGAACGTATTTTTTTATTCTACATGGATGATCTAGAAGTTGATATAGATAGACTTTGGTGGCGTATGGATACTGTTGAAAAGCAAAATATTTCACAATTTTCATTGATAACATCAGGTGAATGAAACAAAAATGAGTTCTTTTGGCATTTTCCTAAGTTTGGGAAGGTGATTGAAGTGGTAATTCTTGTCAGTTGTCAATCTAGATTCAGCCATGGGTTTGCGTTTGTTAGATTTTTAGATAAATCTGAAGCTAAGGCGGCCATTGACAGCTTAATGGATTAATCATTTCTAAAAAACAAATATCAGGTTGGTTTTGAGAAATATGAGTTAGTGGTGCTCCAAAGAAGGTATGGGGCAGCAAGCCAGGAAAAGGGAAAAGGGTTGCTATTTTTGGAGGGATAGTTGGCCCTTAGTAGGGCTGGTGTTATTGGAGGAAAGTAGAAAATGAGCCTTTAGGAGTATAGAAGAGGTGAAGTGCAATTGTAGTAGGTGATAGATCCTCTACGAAGGAACAAATTTCGGTCCAGTCAATGCTAATGAGATGATAGGAGGTGGGTTGAAAGGCTAATGAGGAGGAAGGAGTCTGGCAAGCATTCAAAAAGTTTGGGTGGAGATAAAGCCCATGCCATGTTGGAGAAGTTGGATGGAGTGCATAAGTTTTGTTTTGTTCTTGGTGTTAGTAAATGGCTTCCCAAAAAGGTTTTTCCGGGTGCAAACATGCTTTTTTGTCAGTTGGATCTTTTTTCTTTCTTCTTATTTGTGGTTGTGGCTAAAGTGATGCAGGACCAATGCATGAAATCAAATAATGTGTGATCAATCAGCAAAATTAAATTAATTAATAAAAATCACAAATCCTGCTAACATCATTGCAAATATCAAGATTCTAAGAGGAAAGCATGCATAGTTTAAGCCTAAGTTGTCGAGCATCGTTCTACATGATCATTAGACATGGAAAACTAGGATCTAATGGATGTAGAGACATCCAAATAGTATAGGGTTAGGTCAATTGTAAAAGGGAAGGTATAATACTACGTAGGGTTTACTAGATTTAGGTGTGGGTGAAGCTAGGGTTAGGGAAGTTTGGAAAAAAATGGTGAATTAGGGCTAAGTTGGGGAATTGGACGAATTGATTAAATGATTTAGGTATTATGAGATGGGAATTAGGGTTTTAGATATAGGAAAATTATGGATTTTAGGTTAATTGAAGGATTTAGACATCTAGGGTTTAGGAATTTGGGGTTTTAGGGTGGGCTAGGGTTAGGGTTTTGGATGAGGGATGATGGGGTTTTGAGGGAAGGATCAAAAGATGTAAGGGGGAAGAAAAGGTGGGTCGTATGGACCAGCTGTGGGGTTCACACGTGTGGCTGCACGGTCACACGTGTGGGCCCGAACGGGTAGGGTTTGGCCCGTAGTAAAAAGGTTTGATGGGAAAGGGTAATGGGGAAGAATGGAAGATGTTTGGAAGAGTTCCGAATGACTTGGGGTGAATAAAAGAAGAGATTTCAACAAAATACCTCTAACAAAGAAGGAAGATTAAAGGTGGATAACTGAAAGCCTTACAGTCCCGTGATTGAAGATAGGCATCGCATCATCTTCATTCCAAATAGCATGGAACTAGTCTTCGCATCTCATGAAGAAGAGAACAAAAAGACTTCTTCTTCTTCTTCTTCTTCTTCTTCTTTTTTTTTTTTCGTTTTTTGGGTGAGAAAATCACTTTTAGTGAGAGCTTCACCCCACCCCCCGTATATAGTCTCAAGAGCTTTAAGAAAATTACAAAATAGTCTCTGCTTTATATCTTTTAACCAAATAACCCTAGTCTAAGAAAAATATATAAAACCCCCTCATAAAGTGACCAAAACCATAAATCAAATATAAAACCATATCCTAAAACATATATGTCCTATGATGAAAAATGGTCCACGATCAATGGCCCGCTCATGTACTCCATGTGATCCAACGGTCCGATCATCGCGTCCCTCAAATCCAACAGTCCAATTTACTCCCTAAAGCAACCCATATGCATCTTCCCAGTGTGGGGTCTTCCAGATGCTCGTACATGCACTATGGGGTCTTCAACACGGATATGCGCCTAGCCACAGAGAGACTAGGGCCTGCCTCCTACTTTGATACGTGTGCAAAGGCGTGCGTGATGTTATGTCCTCATCACTAAGGCTCTTAGTAGAATGTTGGAGATGGTTATGGGAAGAAGTGGTTAATGGATTCTCGTTGTAAAATGCTAACTTCTCTATGACTTATCTTTAGTTTGTCGACTATATTATCTTATTATTTTGTGAGGCCGATCATTCTCAAGTTGACAACATGTGCAATGTCTTCCAGTGTTTCAAGGTGGTATCTATGCAAAAGATTAATATTTAAATGAGAAACTTGTCAGATGTTAAGTTGAGTGATAATGAAATTGATATATATGTTAGGTTTATGGGTATAAATTGCGCTAGCTTCCTTCTACATACTTGGGTTGTTTTCTCTATATTGGAAAACTGGTGTAACATGTTTGGATGTAGTGGTGTAGCTTTTGTCATTGGGGGTTGTATCACTTTAATCAAGGTGACATTACCTAATATGTTGATTTATTTCATATGTATCTTCTGTTGCTTGGATAATGTCACTAAAAGGTTGAAAAGAATGAGGAGGGACTTTCTTTGGAGAGGTGGGGAAAATAAAGTAGTTTCAGCTTATCAAATGGAAAGAGGCTTGCAAGCCAACGAAGTTTAGGGGACTTGGGATTAGGGTTCTCATACCTATGAACCTAGCTTTCTTGTGATTATGGTTGGAAATCTAGGGAGGAAGAGGATAGGCCTTGGACAAGTGTGATTACACAAAACTATGGGTTGGATGGAGGGGGTTGATTTATGCTTTAGTCATCTCAATATAGGGCATTGGGCTTCTTGAAAGCAATCTTCAAAGTGGAAAATTGTTCGGGGAGAGAATTTTTTTTGTTCGAGGGATGGTTCCTGTATTTGCTTCTGGTTGGGTAGGTGGTTCATAGACACACTTCTTAGTTTGTTGAATCATCAGTTTTGAAAGGAATAAAATAAAACTTTATTCAGAAGAGGAGAGAGAATCTACAAAGAAGAAACAAATCAAAACAAAACTATACACATTGTCTCCCATCTACAATAGAAAGTGAGATAACGACACAATGCTAGCCTCAACTTTTGCCAATACATTTGTTGCATTATCCTATTCACCCTAGAGTAGATAACAGGCTTTTCGCGTTTGCCATTTCTGCAATCAAACTTGCCAATACTGATTTGACGTTGGTATTTGTTGAGAAACCTAAAGCTATTTATTCTCCTCCAGAGAGGAGATTTCTTCTCCCATACAATAGAGGGGGGCCTTGAGCTATTCTTATAAAAAGGATAATGTTTTCCCTCTGCAAAAGGCAATTGAAGAAAGATGCAACTAGGGTGATCGTCCACTCATCACACTGACAAAAAAGAGAACCCATTCTCAGTACGATGCATCTCCAGATTAGTCTTTAAGTACTGATTGAGAAATAATAGCTGGGGATGTCAAATGCAAGTTTGATGGGGAATCTAAGTGATGTAGGACTGATGCATGAACTCAAATATTTTGTAAGATCAATCAGCAAAATTAACTTAATTAATAAAAAAAAAAACTTGCGATCATCATCACAAATACCAAAATCCCAAGAGAAGATCATGCATAATTCTAGCCTAGGTTATCAAACATCATCCTACAAGACCATTAAATAATATAAACTAGAATCTAATAAATGTAGGGATATCCAAATAGCATAGGGTAAAGCCTATTTCAAAGGAGAAGATCTAATACTACCTAGGGTGAAATTAATGTTTAGGAAAATTAGGAAAAACTTGGAATTAGGGTTAATGGGGTAAATCAGGTAGAAATGTTAAAGGATTTAGGTATTAGGATAAGGGAATTAACGTTTTGGGTGGAAGGATTGTAAGGATTTGGGCTTAATTAAAGGATGTGTAGAATTAGGGTTTGGTAATTTGGGGAAATAGGAAAATTAGGCATTTATAGGTTTAGGGTTAGGGTTTGGAAAATGGAGAGTAGGGTTTTGATGCAAGGGTAATGGAAAGCCAATGGGACAAGAGTGTGGCCGTGCGGCCAACCCGAAGAGTTCACATGTGTGGCTGTATGGTCACACGTGTGGGCTGGGTTGTAAGGGTTTGGGTCTTTAGGGTTTGGTTCATCGATAGGTGTAGAAGGGATAAGTATTTGAAGAATGGTGAATGTTTGGGATGGAGAAGATCGAAGAACTTGAAGAATACCTCGATTGTTGATGAAGGGATGAGAATGTGGGGATAGATGGAGACCTTGCACCTTCGTTGATGAAGATTAGCTTCGCACCAATCTGCCTTCCAATTCACATGGAAGACACACCTTCAAATCACATGGAGATGGAAGAAGCAATGAGCTTTTTTTTTTTTTTTTCTCTAAAAAAACCTGATGAAGAGAGGTCACACGCCCACCCCCTCTTTTATAGCTTCAATAACTTTCAAAAATTACAAATTCAACCGTCTTATGAAATTTGATGAAAATGACCCTAGTTTAAAGAAAAATCAACTAAAATCACTCAAAGGTGTCCAAACATAAAGTAATCGCAAAGTAAATCCTTAAAGATAATAAAGTCTAAACTGATGAAGACGATACACGATCAATGGCGGATCATGTGATCCATGCGATCCAACGGCCTGATCGTCATGTCCCTCGAATCTGACGGTCTAAACCACTCCCTAAAACTACCCATGTGCATCTTTCCAGTGTGGGGTCTTCCAGATGCTCGCACATGCACATGGGGTGTTCACATGATCAATGATACTTACCTAGCCACAGGGAAATCGATGCGGCCCGCCTCCTCCTCTGATACGTACGCAAAGGTGTATGTGAAGTGATGTCCTCATCACTAAGTCTTTAACAGTTGTTGGTGAAGCTATATTAGGAGAAGGGGCTATAATGGGGGTCGATGACATGGAGGACATTGGACGTTACTTCGCTTCAAGCCGCTTTTGACCAAGGGGGAGGCCCAAACCATCAAATCGAATGATCTTCTCGAGGTGGTTGATGCAGACAAAAAGGGGTGTATTGGTAATGTTTTGTTAGAAGAGGAACTTGACTGTACGAAATATGTCATTGACAGGGTAGGGAGGAAGCTTGGTATGTCGTTTCAAGCCTGTGGCGATGACGCTATGGCTCTATACTAGTTCATCGAGTAGAGAGGTTCCATGGGTACCAATCAGTCTTTGAGGTGATCTTTATTGAAGTAGAGAGAATTGATGAGATTCGAAAGCTCAATCAGTTATGAGATGGGGAGAAGATCCAATGTGGTAGTCAAGGGCAGAAGGGCAAGATCGGTGTCAAAATGAATATCTTAAGTTGGGATTTTGGGGAGCTGGGGTGCAATGACAGGCGGGCCCATATCAAAGCAACGTGCTAGAAGACGAAAGCATAGATTATAGCTTTCTAAGAAACCAAACTAACTTCTTTTGATAGAGTGACTTTGGAATCAATTTGGTGTCTGAAGATGAAGGAGTTCATTTGCTTAGATGGAGTTGGGTCATTGGGAAGCATTCTAGTGTCTTGGAATTCCAATATTTGATGCAAGGAAGACAATTGGTGTGTTGAGTTTTCTATCTCGGGGGACGTATTTCTAGAAGCATGAAGGACTTCTCTAGCTGGATCTAGAGTTTTAATCTAGTTGATCTTCCTATGTTAGGGCAAAGTACACTTGGACAAACGGACAAATTTGTCCCATCATGTTGCGTCTGGACAAATTTTTTATTAGTTTGAGAAGCATGAAAGACTTCTTTAGTTGGATCTAGAGTTTTGATCTAGTTGATCTTCCTATATCAAGGCAAAGTACACTTGGACAAACGGACAAATTTGTCCCATCATGTTGCATTTGGACAAATTTCTTATTAGTTCGGGATGGATGGACCATTTCCTGTTGGTGCAAGTGAGAGGTCTCACGAGACCTACATCAGACCACATGGTATTTTCCTTAAGGTACAAACTGACAATTGGGGTCCCGAACCATTCAGGTTTGAGTTATTGTGGCTACATGGTGGCGTTCTTTTCAAGTAGCAGCGACAACTAATTTCAAGCTGCACAAGAAATTGAAACTCCTTAAAGGGAATTTGAAGACCTGGAATAAAGAAAATTTTGGGGCAAAGAAGATTGAACTGGCTGGTTTGCTCGAAGAGATTCACGACATTGATTTAAAGGAAGGGGGTGATCTAATTCTTGAGGAACTAGAGAGATGATCCTTTCTATCAATGGAATATGCCAAGCATCTTAAGGAGGAGGAAATCAAGTGGAGACAAATGTCAAGAGCGTTGTGGTTAAGGGGAGACAAAAACACGAAGTTCTTTCATGGAATAGCTTTGGCAAGGGCCCACAATAATAGAATCTGCTCTCTTGTGGTGGATGGTATTGGAGTTGACAAGAAAGATCGGGTGTGATATGCCATAGTGTGTTATTATAAGAAGCTATTATCCAAAGATCATTGGAACTGAGTCGACCGACCAAAATTAGACTATCTCCACTTCGATAGCATTCTAAAAGATCTAGCCAAATGGTTAGAGAGATCTGTCTCCGAATCCGAGATCAAAGAAGCAATGGATAGTTTGGGAAGAGACAAAGTGGTGGCTTTATTAAGGAGGGAGACATGATGGCTTTTATTAAGGAGTTCTTTGAGGATGCTTGCTTATCTCTGGAGATGGGAGCTTCTTTCATTTCTTTAATCCCCAATATTGAATGAGCAAAGGGGTTGAAGGATTTTAGACCTATTAGCTTGATAGGGGGTCTATATAAAATTTTGGCTAAAATTCTGGTGACCAGATTTAAGGCCATGTTGGGGAGTATTATTTCCCCCAACTATAGAGGGCTTTTGTAGATGGATGATAAATTTTAGACACTGCTCTCATAGCTCATGAATGTATTGATTCTCGGTACAACAAGAAGAAATCGAGAACTATTTGCAAGTTGGATGTCTAGATGGCCTACAATCATGTCAAATGGGAATTTTTAGACTACATGTTGGGAACACTAGGGTGTAAGGACAAGTGGAGGAAGTGGATTCGGCTATGTCAGATCATCTTCTTTCTGGGTGCTTGTGAACAGTTTCTAAAAGGTTTAACTGTCTAAGGGTCTAAGGCAAGGAGACCCACTTTCTCAGATACTCTTCTTTCTAGGTGCTTGTGAATAGTTCCCAAAAGGTTTAACCGTCTAAGGGTCTAAGGCAAGGAGATCCACTTTCTCAGTATCTTTTTTCTAGTTATCAGGGAAGCTTTCAGTCACATGCTAGCCAACGGTCAAGAGTAGGACTTTTTAGAGGCTTTAGGGTGGATGAAATGGGGGACTAGATATCTTATCTTCAACTTGCCGATGACACAATCACCTTTTGTGAACCATATCCTGGTCTAGTCGATGATGTGTTGAAAGTGGTAATATACTTTGAGGCAGTGTCCGGGCTGAAGACCTGATGTGGGGAAAAGTGAAATGTTGGGAATTCACTTATTTAAAGGAGTCTCATATTTAGCTTCTATCTTCGGGTGCAAAGATGGCTCATTTCCCTCCTATTACTTGGGGCTCCCTTTATGTATAGGTAAGATGCCCAAGCATCTTTGGGACAAGGTGGTTGAGAGAATCAAAAGAAAGCTATTCAAGTAGAAGAGTTGCTACCTCTCGCTAGGCGGCCATTTCACTCTCATCAAGTCCGCTTTCTCCAGCATGTTTTTGTACTTCTTGTCTGTATTCAAGTGCCCTCAAGCGGTTTGTGTTAGGTTGGACAAGTTGAGAAGGGTTTTCCTTTGGAAAGGATCCAGGGAAGGCAAAAAATTCCACTTGTTGAAATGGGAGGAGGTTTGTAAATCTGTGACTCGAGGAGGGGTGAGTTTGCGGGATTTGAACGGTATGAATATCGCCCTTCTTGGCAAATGTCTATGGTGGTTCGGGTCCGAGGAAGGGAGCCCTTGGCAAGAGGTTGTTGCTAGGAAGTACAATTTTGAGAAGGGTGGGTGGGAGACAAGGAGCTCATCTTTATATAGAGCTCTTGTATTTGGAAAATCTATGTAAGCAATTAGAGTGGATTTTTGGCGAGGCATCTCCTATTGCATGGGGGATGGTTCTAGAGTTAGATATTGGAGGGATACTTGGTGTGGTGACACCTTGTTGCACCTTGAGTTCTCGATTCTGGCTAGTCTAGTTCCTTTTGAAACCCTTAAAGTGCGGATTGTTATTCCTTTTGCAGGTCATCCATTTCATGGATAGAGAGGTGGATGAGCTTGTTTCTCTCTTGGCTGCTTGCAACATGTTCATCTATCCAGAGAGGCCAACTCCATGGTGTGGCGAGCGCACAACTTGGGTCGATTTTTAGTCAAGTCTTCTACAAGCTGATAAGTCAGGAAGATTTTGTGATCCAAGGGGAGCATGCACGCCATTTTTTATTCTATGGCGCGCCGCCCAAAGTAGCTGCCTTCACTTGGTTGGTGGGCGGAAAGAGGGTTTTGATGATTGACAACCTCCAGAAGAGATCCTTGATTTTCCCAAACATGTGTCGCATGTGTCATCAGGACGCCGATTCCATCAATCACGTGCTCATATTCTGTCCTTTTACGTCCAAGATTTGGGATTATTTCATAGCAGACTTTGGGGAGATTTGGGTCATCCCAGGCTCAGTCTGGGATCTTTTGTGGGCTTGGCATGGAGGCACGGGAGGGAGGAAATCTCGTCACAGCTGGCTGTTGACACTGCTGACCATTTGGTGAGCGATATCGGGGTGGAAGGAACTGTGGCCAGTTTCAGAATTCCTCTTGAGTGGCTGAGGCAGTTATGAAGGTGGTCAAGGTGTTGGTTTTCAATTGGAAGGTCCTAAATTTTAACCATTTCTAGCTGGTTTTTGGGCGCCGGCTGGGCACTTTTGTATTATTTTGCTGTGTTTAGCGGCTTTCAGTAAGATTTTCATCAATTTTCAAAAAAAAAAAAGAAGCTGGGGTGTCCCAAATGGAGTTCAGATTGATGATTTAACCTATATTATAAATGGCCTTGATCAACCATTTTATAGATCCTTGATTGGATGGTTAGAATAATCTGGCCAATGTATATTGTTTCATGGCATGCAAAGCTTGGTCCAAATCGATTGATTGGGTTATCCATGTGGCCAAATTTACAAATAGAGCAGCCAAACTGAACACGCGATCCCACATGCACACTTCATTCTGGTGAGGTTTACAACTGATCCATGGCCAGCCTGACCTGTTGCCACCCATACACGGAAATGAGGTCAAAGGTGTCCCCAAAAAAAGAAGTAAAAGGCCACTTAGGTGCAAATAAATGAGCGTTATTCCTCATGTGAAGGCATATGCTATGCTTACGGCTTTGGCTACATGATGCATGGGCCTCATTTAATTAAGCATTAGGAATATCTTTTAAAAAATAAAAACTAAAATTACACATTAGGAATAGCGTCTGAATAGCGTCAATACCCTTTCCTTCCACCTTGCCTCGAGCCCGGGGCACCTACCTTTAAAATGTGTTAGGAATCTGAGCTCCAAATTTATGTATCATGCGATTCATGTCACCAGATTCAGCTTCAACCCATTTGTTGATGGCAGGGAATCCACGTGTTGGTTGGTGAGAAACCTCCAAATGTCAAATTTCTTACTTCTAATAGCATAGTTAGCTTTTTCACATAATTTCATTTTGGGTTTGACATCAATGCACAGCTGTAGGAGAAATAAAATCAGAAATGTTCCGGGTATCAGTGTTTGTTGCAACCAGGTAGAATGGCAACAAAAACTGTGGATGGCTGAACAATTTTGTGCTTGAACAGAGCTAACTAGGTGATGGAACTATAACCTTGAGTTATTACATGATGGATATTGGATAGTAACATGGTACAATACCGTCAGCCAGTCATCAGCACTGTCGAAGGACCATGATGTTTAAAATTTCTTCATTTGAATGGGGCTTTCCCCCTAATCTTCACCATTGCCATATCCCAAGCGGTCTATGGTCAACAATTCCAATATACTAATATATTTTCTTAAATTATTCATAAAAGTTAAATCACAACATTATGACAACTTCAAATATTGTGCTTATTCTAGACATTCAAATATTGTGCTTATTCTAGACATTCAAGTAACTGGTCTCAAATTACCAGACTTTGTCAGTTTGTTTTCTGATACTCATGAAGAATGCTCAGTGAACTTGATTGAGTGGACTTTCTTGCACTTGCCTCCACATGTGGCAATGTGTTGCTTGTGTTGAGGATCCAGGTCGCTTGATTCCTCCGGATGCCTTGTCTGAAAAATCAGAATGATCTGTTGGTCAGAAGGGGAACATATGTTAGTTGAACTTGGGCCGTTGGTTAGGTTTTCTAAACTGTTCATTTATGTTGTACGTGTAGTCCACCTGATGATCACAGCTGACTTGATCTTCCTGACAAGGCATCTACACTCAATACTGTGGGGCCCATCTAATGAGTGGTTTGGATCTCTACATTTGTGCCACTTGTTAGAGGTGAGTGTGAAAAAGTTCAATTGCTTGAGTCCACTTCTCATTTTCTGTTATTCATCTGAACTTATAATGACTGACAAAAATTTTCCTCTTCAGCTCATATAGTAGCAAGTTTTAAGCTGCAAAAGCCGGTTTCTCTGCTGATGACAAATATTGCGGACCTTGAGAAGGACATCTTTGATGAAATTGGTGTTGTCAACTCCACGGTATTCTCTCTTTAGCATAATACTCTATACGTACATTTTTACATACCTATGTACATATATGAGGAGGCTCACACATCTAGTTGGACTATAGCATCCCAATGCAACTAGGAGCACAACTAGTTGGATGATAGTGTCCCAATGTACATACTTATGTCCTGAAACTTGCTCCTTAGTGTCCCAATGCAACTAGGAGCATCTCTCTCCCTCTCTCTCTGTCTGTGGGTCATGATCTAATGCAAACTTGTTCACTGTAATTATAGTGAAAACGAGCTGTATGGGCCCCATCCACTCCGACCATCATGCGCGTCGTCACTCGTTCGGCCATGGGCCCAAAAATCAGGCCAATCCATGACTCAGGTGAGCTACGCAAGTAGGAACAATTGAGAAGGAGAAGGCGTGCCCACTTGGCTCATGGATTGGCATGATTTTTGGGCCCATGGTTAAAAATGGAACTGCATGCATGATGGTCAGTGTGGATATCACTAACACATCACAGCGGGGCCCATAGAGGTTTCACCACAATTGTGATGAAAACATTTGCACTTCATCATCATTATATATATATATATATATATATATATATATATCAAATGCTCAGTTGCGCACCAGTTCGTACAGAACTTGTGCAAACTTTTTGAGAACTCATCATTCGTGATGTGAGTCCCAAATCTGAACGGTCCACGTGATGTAGCATCCCATGAAACCCCCATGGCCCAACTTATACTTTGATCCAAAACTTGGTGGGCCATGGAAAAAAGAAAACAGTTTCCTCCCTTGATTTGCATCTCTCTTTTCTTTCGCCCACTAGAGTTTTAAATCACGTTGAAATTTGGTCCATTGGGGTTTCATGGGATGCCGCATCACATGGACTGTTTAGATTAGACGCCCATGGCACGTGTGCAAAGGTGCACAGGTGCATAGGTGAGCATGCCTCTCTCTCTCTCTCTCTCTCTCTCTTCTCTCTCTCTCTTTCACACACACACACACACACACACACACACCGAATGGTTTATTAAGTTCAAAACACATTGTATTAACTACAAAAGAAATGAAAGGAAGATAACTAGGAAGACAAATGAAATAGGAGAGAAGAAAAGAAGAATAAAGGAAGAAAGGAGGAAAAGAAGAGATTTTTTGGAGAGCTCAACCCTAGTTTCATCAACCCCCTTATTATTTATACAAGCAACTCTGGAAAAATTACAAATGACACCCTGCTAGTACTCATATTACAACAAAGACCTTATTGGTCCTAGTATTACAAGAAAGCCCTTTTAACCTCATTTCTCAACATCCCCTCGAGCTGAGCACAGATATCCATCATGCTCAACTTGCTAAGAACAAACTCTAATTTTGTCTTAATAACTCTCTCGTGAGAATGTCAGCCAGTTGATTCTTAGTTGTTATAAATGGTAAACAAAGATCTTGAGAGATAGCTTGCTGATGAATGAAGTGTATGTCAACTTCAATATGCTTGGTATGATCATGCTTAACTGGATTTCGTGCGATACTAATGGCTGCCTTGTGATCATAAAACAACTTCATAGGAGCATCCACCTTGATTCCTAAGTCACACAACAGAATTTTCAGCCATAATAACTCCGCTACACCATGTGTCATGGCTTTGTACTCGGCTTCATTGCTAGACTTAGCCACCACATTTTGTTTTTTGCTTCTTCAAGTGATCAAATTTTCTTCCACAAAAGTATAGTAACTTGTAGTCAACTTTCTATCATCTACACCGCCAACCCAATCTGCATATTTGCAGGCCTTGCATATGGCCATAATTTGCAAATATAAGACCCTTCCCAGGAGATGCCTTTGAATATCAACCGCCTTTAAGTGAGGAACTCATGGAGCATACATAAACTGACTCACCACATTTATTGCATATGCTATCTCAAGTCGGGTGAGAGAAAGATAAGAGCACTTGGCCAACCAACCTCTGATATATATCTGTTTATTTGGTAACAACTCCCTCTCACTTTGGCTCAGCTTATGATTAAGATCAATAAGAGTGCCTGTTGGTTGGGAGCCTAGCGTGCCAGTCTCCTCCAATAAGTCAAAGGTGTGATTTCTCTGAGATATAATGATGTAAGACAATTAACCACTTGCTCTAAAAGCTCGAACTGATGGAGCATGGCGAATTAATCCCTTTATCTCATAGCCTATGTCCCAAATCTATGGTTAGGTCCTCGGCCGAACCTTCCTCGTGGGCCCCAAATCCATGGGTTCCACCTCACACAAGCCACCCGCTTCACACGGGCCCCAAATCCATGAGTTCTGCGGGTTGCCCACCCCGAGTGTGACCCTGCATCTCACAGGCCACCCCACTCGAGCCCAGTGTGAAAATACACCCGCATTATATAAAGATACCTTTCTTTAATTGAGCAACTTCTATACCCATTTTTATTTTTTTTTCAAATATCCTAGATCCTTAATCTCAAATTCTCCTGCCAAATGAGCTTTTAATTTTTGAATCTCTTAGGAATCATTTCTATCACCACAATATCATCCACGTAAACAATTAAAACCGTAATTGACTGTCCTTGTCATGTCACAAAAAAAGTATGGTTGGCGTGCCTCTGGTGTCAAACAACCATTTACTCTAAAAGCTTAAGCTGTTAGAGAGTGGTGTATCAATGTACATCAAGGGACTTTATCCAGGGTGGGAACTCGGCACGGGAACATACTGACAAGGGTGGAGGGACACTCACACCATAAATAGGCCGGGCTTAATTTCCCGGTCCCTGGGCCGGACCTGATATTCTTGACCCCCCGTGGGAGAATAATATATTAGCGAGGCATATTTGCTGCTCTCGAGAGTCGAACATAGGACCTTCCGCTTTGATACCATGTCAAACAACCATTTACTCTAAAAGCTTAAGCTGTTAGAGTTTGGTGTATCAATGTACATCAAGGGACTTTATCACTTCAACATCTGGGAATACCCACTCTTCTTCACTACTTGATTGAACCTCTCAAACCAAGCCCAGAGAGATTTTTAAGTCCATAAATAGACTTGTTCAACTTACATACCTTTCCTTCACTATTGGGGAACCTGAAACTAGGTGGGGTAACCATATATGCTTCCTCTTTGAAGTTTCCATGGAGAAACACATTTCTCATATTTAGCTAATATAACGGCCAAGAAAAACTACACGAGACAGTAGAACCCATATAGAGTTCATCTTCGATACAGGTGCAAACGGTTCCTTGCAACCAATCTTATATGTCCGAGTGTACCCCTTAGTGATAAGTTTGGCTTCATACCTTTCAATAGACCCATCCGCCTTGTGTTTTGTTGTGAAGACTCGTTTGCAACCCACAGTTTGCTTTCCATTGGGTAAATCTACCAATTCCCACTTGCCATTCTTTATTAATGCCTTCATCTCTTCTATCATAGCCTCACAACACTTTGTGGATCGGAGATTGCCTCTTGGAATCTAGAAGGCAAAGAAACAAAAGAAACCAAAACAAGAAAGAATAATAAGAAGGAGACAGGGCTGCATATAAAACAAACTTAGATATAGGATGCAAGGTACACTGATGCTTCCCTTTCCGTATGGCAATGGGAGCACTATCCTCAGACGAAGAAGGAACAGACAAAAAGAGAAGGATTACATGGTTCCATGAAATCAGAATTAGTGAGTGGGCACGTCTCAATGGTTACCCTTTCTAGCATTCTGTGTAGACTTGTAGTTTCGTTGCCTACGAGTGTGGCACTGCATCAATATTAACATTAGTAGGTTGCCCTAGATTAACTTGGATAATAGCCGATGGACTGCAAGGAACATGAATAGGAAGGGGATAAATTGGAGAAGGATGCCCGTCTTCCAACTCACTAGGCTCCCCTGGAAGAGATGCATAGTTACGGAAAAAGTAAAGCATGAACTTAAGAAAGGTGACATCCATAGTGACAAAATGTTTCCCAGACACATGATCAAAGCACTTTTATCCCTTTTATGTGGAGGGATACCCTATGCATATATAGGGAAATAATTCAATTACGGTGAAAACGTTTGTTATGGGACCACTATCATGTGTTGATCATATCTACTTTGACCATCAGATGTGCCACTCCTTGTTTGGCCTTGGGACCCAAAGTCAGCTGGATCCAGGAATCATTTAAGCCATACGACAAGGAAAAGCGAATAGGGGGACTTCACCATTGATTGCCAATGGGGCCAACTTGTGTTTTTGAGTGGTCTGATGTTTGTGGCATCCCTTCATCCAGGATAGATGCTTTTAATGAATCGATTCAATACAAAGCACAATAGGTCCCACATGAAACCAATGGTTAGCATCCCTTCTCAACTTTTCCTGTAGTGTGGCTGAGTCATGGATTGGCGTGATTTTTGGGTCCATGGCCAAGTCAGTGAAAAGGTTTAACATTTATGGAGAAAACATCTGCATGGAATCATTCCCCACGCGCGTACACACACACAAAGAGAGAGAGAGAGAGAGAGAGAGAGAGAGAGAGAGAGAGAGAGAGAGAGAGAGAGAGAGAGAGAGAGAGAGAGAGAGAGAGAGAGAGAGAGAGAGAGAGAGAGAGAGAGAGAGAGATGTTCACACGAACCGGTCTGTAAGTAGCTTTCATGAGACGTTGTCCCGTGTGATGTATGCATGACATCCAGCCTCTCCATTAGATGCGTCACCTCATGAAACCCATAAGGCCCAAAAATCAGCCCAATCCAAAACTTAGGTGGGCCACAACAATGACATAAGTTATGAGGGGACATCCACCCTTGATTTGTGTGAGGGGCTCACCGTGTTGCATATGTGCAATCCAGGCCATACAGACCCTTCATCTAGCTTGGATGATGGGTCAGGGAAAAAATCAGGCTGTTTCGCAACTTAGGTGGGCCCCAATGATAATCAGGTTGTTTTGGATCAAGCTAAGATTTGGGCCCTTAGGGTTTCATGTGGTGCACATCTCATGGATGGGTTGGATGTTGTGCAAACATCATCTGGGATGATCAAATGCAAACATTTGCATGTGTTGATCACATCCACTCCTACCATCATGCACACCCCCTCTGGTTTGTCCAGGGCCCAAAATAAGGCCAATCCATGACTCAAGTAGGCCCCACTAGCAAGAATTGTTAGGAGGAGGATTACCGCTATTGGTTTCTGTTGGGCCCCACCCAAGTTTTAGAAATGGCCTGATTTTTAGGGTGTTCCATCATCTTTTCATATCAATGGATTACATGGCATGAACACAACACGGTGGGCTCTCTATGAGAATCAAGGGTGCGTGCCCCCTCTCAAGTCTTCCTGCTCATGCGGTCCACTTGAGTCATGGATTAGCGTGATTTTTGAGGCCATTACCAAACAAGGGGTCGCATGTAAGATGGTATGGGTGGATGTGATGAACAAATTTCGGTGGAGCCCACAACATGTATGCACCACTATATTATAGTGTAAGTGTTTGCACTTGATCATTTTCCACACACACATGCAAGAGGTGGGGTTCTCTCTATTTTGACCACAAGGAACACCGTTTTATGTATGAATTTCATGTATATGGGGCCGATGGTTGGGTTCTCAAGACCGTCAAACTTTCGGCTCCCAACGTGAATGGGCCATTCATTAAAATCTCCTCAATTGCACAAATCTAGTCTTTCGATTGTTGGAATGCAAATACATGGTTAGGAACAAATAATCTACATTCAGTGGAAATAGAAGCCAAAGATTGGATGGCAGATCTTCCAATTTTGGATATTTTTTTTGGGATCATCCATCTGCGGTTGGGACTATCAGATCAGTGGCTTGGATAACGCAAACACACCTCACATGTAGGACCCTTCAGTGAAATAGGGAAGTTCCTTGTTAGTCTCTAATAGATAACTCATCCTCACAAATGTTTGTATATCCATGGTCTCAAGCATAATACTCTAGACATGTGTCCGTGCAGGTTGTTATTATGTCTCTGGAGCCTTTAGCTGGAGCAAACTGGACAAATGTGGTGTTTGGGGTCTGGCCTTACGAGAAAAATTCAACAATATCTTCAGCTGGCTTGAGCATACTCCGGGCATCTTTCGTGTCCTTGGTTATAAAGCAGTCAACCCTTCACCTGAGATCTTTATTTGGCGATCCATCTTTCTTTCAGGTGCTGAAATTCCCAGGAGGAATTACTGTGAGTCCTCTGCAGAGTGGATTTCTTCTGCAGAAAGGGCAGATCCTTTTCAACTTTACCTTAAATTTCTCTATTTACCAAATACAAGAGATTTTTGATGAGTTGAAGTACCAGCTGAAGTCAGGCTTACATCTCACCCCAAATGAGGTTTGTCCATTTTATAGTTGTTCCGTTCATTCTGTTTATTGCTTGATTTCTGCACAACCATAATGCCAAGAGTTCTACCACAGCTATACTTAAATAATAATAATAATAATAATAATAAATAAAAAATAAAAAATCTTCACTCTGACCTCTAAGAACCAATTTCTATTTACTAGTCTTATGTTTGGTGGGCTTGTTGGTGAGGCTGGTGAATTCCACAGAATGACCGATCCCCCAAACACCTGCCATCCAACTCCTGTTTATAGATGCCATGGCCCAAGAGTTGGATCAGTCTGCTAATCAAATGAGCCTCCCTCATATGAAACAAATGGATGTTTGAAATACACTTGCCAAGTTTATTTTGGTCGTCCATCTATTTTGTACACTGTTGCCAACCTGATGAGTATTCTGGCTTGATTTTTGGGCCACAGCCATCTTCTGGTTAGCTACAATTTTCCCCACGTGCTGCAGTGGCACATGTGGCAGTATGCATTTTGGCCAGGCCTTTACACCTGTTTCGAAAAGATAAAAGATCCTGGCATTCAAATTTATGATTGGAGGTTTGATAATCCAGTCACACATTAACTGATTCACTACACTTTATGGAATGCAGAATTTGTATATTAGCTTGACAAATTTACGTGGTTCGACGCTGGATCCTCCAATTATCGTGCAGTCATCCGTCCTACTTGCTGTTGGCAATATTCCTCCCACGTCGCCAAGGTTGAAGCAGTTGGCTCAAGCCATAACAGGTTCCCCTGCAAGAAACCTTGGCCTCAATCACACTGTTTTCGGTAAAGTAAAGCAGATTCGACTCTCCTCGTCTCTTGAACACTCTCTTGATAGTGGTACTGGTAGCAGCACATCATCTTTGTCGCCGAGTCCAGCTCCTCTGCCTCACCCAAATCACCGACAGCAGCAGCACCACCACCACCACAACCACCACCACCACCACCCTGATGTTCGTCTGGCTCCTGCACCTGCGCCCCAGCAAAGCTATACGCCTTCAAATCCACCTTGCCATTTTCGGTTTTCAGGAAAGCCGAAGAGCAAAGGTGGGTCAATCCCTGCTGCTGCGCCAACGGTTTCTCCACGCCCTTCTATTGCACCAACAGTTTCTCCCCGCCCTTCTGTTGCACCAACAGTTTCTCCCCGCCCTTCTGTTGCACCAACGGTTTCTCCACACCCTTCTGTTGCTGTCCCACATCCAAATGCAGACCCACCTGCTCCTGCCTCACGCTCACCTCCCTCCTCTCCTCCTCTTCCAACAGTGTTTTTGGGTCATGTTCAACCTCCAAGCAAGATTATAGCACATACAGAACCACCTGATACAATGCCATCTGCATCACCGTTGTCATTGCCATGTGAGTATTTTCTTCATGACGTTAATTTAAAAACATACTTTACATTTAACTGCTGCTCTTTGCATATGCTAAAGATGATGTTTGTCAAAGCCATGGGTAAGGCTAATTATTATTATTATTTATTAGAATCTCCTGGTGTGAAGTGTTTTGAATTTGTTTAGTTGTCTTTGTTGTAATTATCATGAGAGGAATAATTCCATGTGTACTGATTAAAAAAATGGTACTGTGTGATGCTTGTGATTTGGGCTCACCTACATGATGTCAGCATAGTCTTGGGGGCTTCATCCATTGGGCCCATACGGGGATGACAGTGACACCGCCTGAAAATCAGCCCTTGCCAACTGACCAATGGCCCTGATGAAATGAAAGGCTAAGAAAAGATAGATATGGTCCACATTCTTATCCTTCGCTTAGTTATAGGAAATGTTTTCCATATCGTTATCGCGTAATGGATCGCATCCTTGGGATACAAATACATATCGGTTATTGCATGGGATATATCAGTTATATCATGTAATGTATCGCTGTTGTTAGGAAACATTGGAAAATTGGTTGAATTTTTCAATGAAACTTTAAGGATTGTTAAAAAAGACATCAATACACACTTAGAAATCAAAACATCACAAAAACCAAGTGCATATAATAGGTTTCCTTTGTATCGGATCCTAATCTATGCCCGTCTAATTAAATTGATGCAAGTATATTCAAAGTCTATTTATATAATTTATAAATGTAAGAAGAGATGTATGGAAACAAAAGCAATACATTCAAAAGTAAAAGAAGTAGAAAACTAGAAATATACTTATGCATAATGTGTGTGGTTGTGACTCCGACCCACATAGAGCCGTGTAGTGGCTCAAAATCATCATCTCTATCTTGAAGCGGTTGGGCATAGTACCGCTACTCCACAAACCAACAATACTATGCCCAGGTCATAGTAGAATGATACTAGTGAAGATGCTCTCTAATATAACATTGGTACCCATCCTCTCCAATTTGAGAAAATTTGAAAAATTTATAAATTTTCTATAAATCTTTCTTTCTCCTGAATTCAAAAATTAGAGTGTATGTGATGATGATTTCATCAAACTCCCATGAATACTCTGAAATGGGAGCTAATCAAGTGATGTAGGACAATTAACCACTTCCTCTAAAAGCTCGAACTGTTAGAGTATGGCGAATTAATCCCCTTATCTCATTGCTCAGGCCCCACGTCTCATGGGTTAGGCCCTCGGTCGAACCCCCCTCGTGGGCCCCAAATCACATGGGTACCGCCTCACACGAGCCACCTGAGTCACACGGGTGGGGCCCGCATCTCACGAGCCACCTGCCTCACACAGGCCGCCCACCCCGAGTGTGCCCCTGCATCTCACAGGCCACCCCACTCGAGCCCGGTGTGAAAATGCCCCGCATTATCAAGGTATTCAAAATTGGTTATGTATCGGCCATAACGGCGATACGTAACGGTAACGGTCCGAAATGGGGCACCTCTATTTTTTGGGTTTGTAACGGTCGGTACGGGGCCGCAACGGCTGTTACAGTACCGTAACATCTGTTACACACAATAACCCTAAAGAAAATGGGAAAAAATGAAATAAAACATACCCTTTTCTTTTCTTTTCTTCTTCTTTTTTGGTGGGTGGTTGCTTTTGTGGGCGGCAGCAGCGGTTGTTGCTTCTCTTCTTCTTCTTCCTTTTCGTCACTCTCTCCTCTCTCTCTCTCTCTCTCTCTCTCTCTCTCTCTCTCTCTCGCCCCCTCTTTTAATTTCCTTCTCTCTTTTTCCCCTTTTCTTTTTAGTTTCCCTCTCTCTCTCTCTCTCTCTCTCTCTCTCTCTCTCTCTCTCTCTGAAAAAAAACAAATGGACTGTATGGCTTTTTCACAGCCACGCACTTACATTTTTTAAAATGCTCTGCAACGCATGCATGGCAGTGCACTCACACTATTTTGTTGCATGGGGCCCACCTTGATTTATGTGTAGTATATCCATGTCGTCCATCAGTTTTTCAGGTTCATTTTAGGGTACGGTCCTTGAAATGAAGGGATCCATATCTCAATTGGACCACACAGTTGGGGTTGAATGCCCACCGTTAAAATCTTCCTAGGGCCCACTATAATGTTTATTTTCCATCGAACTTGTTGATAAGGTCACATAGACCTTGATGAAGGGAGATCACAAATGACATCTTGATCCCAAAGAAAAAATGTCCTAAGAAAATTTTAATGGTGGGAATTCAATCCCTACTCTGTGGTTCACCTGAGATTTGGAGTAGCCTCATTTTTTGGACCATGCCCTAAAATAAGTTGGCAAGAAGAATGGACCACATGGATATACAACAAATGCATTGAGGTGGGCCCCACATTTAAGGGGATACTCATTAGTGGTCCACCAAAGATGATCTACCTGAATTTTTAGACTATGCCTTAAAATGAATTGGCAAAACGGATTGACGGCATGGATATACAAATACATCGAGGTGGCCCACCTGCCCTACCAATGGTCCACTTGAGATCTGGATTTGCCTCATTTTTTCCCATGCCTTAAATGAGTTGCCAAAACAGATGGATGACATGGATATATAATACATAATTGAGTGGACCCCACATACATGGCCTTAAAAATTTGTATATGAGGTATATATCAACTCAAAATTAACAATTAAATTTTGGGACCATTGTTGCTAATTCACAGTCCCAAAATTAAATTGTTTGAACAACTTTCACCATTAGTTTGCATACACTTGTTTTTTGAAATTGGACCATTTGATATTTTTCATTCTTCACTGTCCAATAAATGTCCACCAATCCATTAGTGGGATAAGTGCCGATAGATTGTATTAATTTAAGGCTAGTTTGGGGCATTGAATGGTCCCCAAATCAGCCGTGTATCGACAATACTATTTACTCCAATTTAATTTTAATTTTTTCTTAAGATCTATGGGGGAAATGTTATCAAATTGTTAGGTATATGAATTACATAATAGGATACAAAAATCCCTAAACTCTATATATTGAAATGAAATGTATGCGAGTCATGAAGTATGCAATGCACTAATACTATAAATAATAGTTAAAACCTGAAAATATATGATGTTTTGGTATTACAGTCATTATAGTAAAACTATATCGATATTATATAGTTAGAAAACTAAATATAAAAGCTTTGCAGTCAATTCTAGGTTGTTAGGTTCATAAATCCATTAGACAACCCGACATAGCATTATCACCAAAGATTGGACCGTTACGCTGCCATAAACATGTTCGAAATTATAAATGAATGCATATTTGGAATATGTATAATTTTTTAGATTTTCCGAATATTTTTTCAGATTTTTGGATCAAAATTTCTTTTGACCAATACAGGGCGTATCGCCCGCTATACTGATTCAACATATCCTTAAACTTGGGATCTGAATGGGATCCCACACATTAGAATGAACTAATAATAATAATAATAAAGTTTTGATCTAGTCAAGGGGCATAACTAGATCTAGTGAGTTTGGCCAACTGACAGGTTTTGCATTTTATTGAAGAAACATTCAATGAGGGATGTCTGAACTGGGTGTGCCACTCTAATGGAGAAGTTGTCTTTGGCAATGTAGGCAGCTCCTCCGGGTTCAAACTAGTACAACCTCACAACTCACATCCCCCACCAACCGTTGCTTGTGTCTTGAGGTCTTGAAACACCAGGGTGTCCCGTATCCGTTACAATACGACCGTATCGGCTGATACGTAACGGTAACGGCCGACACCGTTACACGATACGGGGTCGAAATGGGCACCCCCTGATTCTGAGACCGTAATGGCTATTACAGGCCTAAAGAAAATAGGAAAAAAGAAAAAAAAAAAAAACATTTTTTTTTTTTTTTTCTCTTCTTCTTCTTCTTCTTCTTATTCTTATTCTCTCTCTCTCTCTCTCTCTTCTCTCTCTCTCTCTCTCTCTCTCTCATTTCTTTTGGTTTCCCTCTCTCTTCTTTTTCATTTCGGTATCGAAAACAGAATGGACTGTGTGGCTGTTTCACAACCCATGCACTTTAAATTTGTTTTTTAACGTGTTCTGCGGTGCACGTTGAACAGTACACTTGCACAGTTTTGTTACATGGGCCCGCCTTAATTTTTGTGTAGTGTAGTATATTCATGCCATCCACTATAATGTTTATTTTCCATCAAACCTGTTGATAAGGTCACATAAACTTTGACCTTGATGAAGGGATAACACAAATAGTAGCTTGATCAAAAAAAAAAAAAAAAAAATTATCTTAAGAAATTTTTAATGGTGGGAATTAAATCCTTATTTTGTGGTTCACCTAAGATTTGGATCAACCTCATTTTTTGGACCAGGCCCTAAAATAAGTTGACAAAAAGGATGGCCCACATGGATATACAACAAATGCATTGAGGTGGGCCCCACTTTTAAAGGAATACTCACTAGTGGTCCACCGAGGATTTAGATCTACCTGAATTTTTGGACCATGCCTTAAAATGAGTTGGCAAAACAGATTGATGGCATTGATATACAAATACATCGAGGTGGCCCGCCTGGCCCACTAGTGGTCCACCTGAGATCTGGATTTACCTTCTTTTTTTTTCCAATTGTTTTTTGAAATAAGACCATTTGATATTTTTCATTTTTCACTGTCGAATAAATGTCCACCAATCCATTAATGGTATAAGTGCCAATAGATTGCATTAATTTGAGGTTAGTTTAGGGCATCAAATGGTCCCCGAACCAGCCTCGAATCGACAACACTATTTACCTCAATTTAATTTTATTTTTTAAAAAGATTTATGGGGAAAAATGATATCAAATTGTTAGGTATATGAATTACATAATAGGATACAAAAGTCCCTAAACTCTATATATTGAAATAAAATGCATGTGAGTCACGAAGTATGCAATGCACTAGTACTATAAATAAAAGGAAAACTTGAAAATATAAGATGTTTTGGTATTACATTCATTATAATAAATTTATATAGATATTATATAGTTAGAAAACTAAATATAAAAGGTTTGCAATTAATTCCAGGTTGTTTGGTTCATAAATTCATTAGACAGTCCGATACAACTTCTCACCAAAGAGCAGACCGTTACACCAGCATAAACATGTTCCAATTTATAAATGAATGCATATTTGGAATGCTTAGAATATTCCGGATTTAATTTATATTTTTTCATAATTTTTTGGGAAAAAAAAATTGCACCATTATGGCCCGTTACGCCCCCGTATCCGTATCGGTATCGATGGGCACCGTTACTCCAACCGATACCGATACGGAATACCTTGTGAAACAAATAATGAGATTGATAAAAAGGAACATAGCAATTTAAGTGTTTTGTTAGCTGACTAACAGAGAGTAAACTAAGAGGAAATTTAGGGATGTAAAGAACAAAGGGAAGATTGGTGTTTGTACTAAGAGGGGCATTCCCTCTACCAAAGATAGTGGAGAATGATCCATCGGCTAGAGAGACATGAGAACAATGAGAGGAGGTGTCTACGGATGATAAAAGCTTAAAGTTACTTATCATATGATGAGTGGCACTTGAGTCAATCACCAATGATGATGAACCCAAGGATGTAGCTAGGACGGTACTGGAATTGGCAAGAGAGGTGGAGGCATTGGATGGAGAGTCTGTCACAGTGCTCCTAGCGAGCAATTTCTCAAAGATTGCTTGGGAAAGTGTCACAGAATCACTTGCAGTTGATTAGTGATTGCTAGTTGAAGAGGAGTCTTGAGCTGGACTGGCATGATTGGCCTACAGATGATGCAGGACAATTAACTACTTGCTCTAAAAGCTCAAACTGTTAGAGTAGAGTATAGCGAATTAATCCCTTTATCTCATAGCCCAGGCCCCACATCTCATGGGTTTTAGGACCTCGGCCAAACCCCTTCGTGGGCCCCAAATCACATGGGCTGCCCCACCCCAAGTGTGTCCCTGCATCCCACGGGCTACCCCACTCGAGCCCGGTGTGAAATGCGCATTAATCACCCCTGGTAAGGAGTCTCGAACACGAGACCTCCCCCGTGGGCCCTAAATCGCATGGGTCACCCACCCCAAGTGTGCCCCTGCATCCCACAGGCGACCCTACTCGAGCCTAGTGTGAAAATGCCCCTACATTAATCACCTCTGGTGAGGAGTCTCGAACACGAGACCTCCTACTCTGATACCAATTTGATGCAGGACAATTAACCACTTGCTCTAAAAGCTCGAACTATTAGAGTATGACGAATTACTCCCTTTATCTCATAGCCCAGGCCCCACATCTCATGGGTTTTAGGACCTCGGCCGAACCCCCTTCGTGGGCCCCAAGTCACATGGGCCGTCCACCCCGAGTGTGTCCCCGCATCACACGGGCTACCCCACTTAGCCCGGTGTGAAATGCGCATTAATCACCCTTGGTAAGGAGTCTCGAACACGAGACCTCCCCCGTGGGCCCCAAATCGCATGGGTCACTCACCCCGAGTGTGCCCCTGCATCCCACAGGCGACCCCACTCGAGCCCAGTGTGAAAATGCCCCCGCATTAGCAGACCTCCATTCTTTCGAAGAAGATTTAACATTCGTTGGCAGTATGATTAGTCTTCTTGCAGTAAATGCAAAAACGTTGCTGACCATATGGCTATTTATCACTTGAGGAGTTTCGACCACGGACTCTTCCTCCTGTACAGGCACCATGCCATGGCGGTCGTCCACCATGTGTGCTACTGCCAATGTCAAAGAGGAGTGATGCTTTCTCCAAAGTGAGAAGATGTGGTCGATGAAGGAGGTAATACACATAATACCTTAGTGATCGCATTGATTGGACATGGATGGAACCCGCTCGCTTACAAATTACACCGAGTTGGGCCTTGAAAGGTTCCAAATATGGTTGGATGGTGGCAAGGAACAATGCTATACAAATCTCGTCTTTGATGTTGTTGTTGGGCAATGTCCTGTGGGAATGGATGGTCAAGTATCCATTCATATTACATGCCTCTAAATCAAGCACAGTGGTCATGGAGATTGTTTCCTTGTTTGATTGTCTGAAATTCCTTAAATATGTCATATAGACAGTGGTTTTTTTTTTGTTTTATTTTATTTTATTTTTTAAGTACAACTGTTGGAGGGTATTCTAATTTCCTTTAGCGTTGTCACCATGCATCATGTTATGTTAGACATGTTCCTCTATACTATGGAAAAGCCTACTCATCAATTAGTCACCTTCTTTCCATTGTGAATACATGTCTAAATCTTCCCCTGGACCACAATTTGTCACATGCTTCAACGTCATTTATTTATATTAAAAATATTTTTCACAGATTGGGCAAGTAATTTTAAGCCATCGTAGTTTAACCGATGAGATTTGCTTAGTGTCAGTTTGGTGTCTGATTTAGACTCCATAAATGATTAAAATGAAGGCAAGGATGCAAACCTGATTGAGTGTGCTTTCACACGGGAGATAAAAGCGACTTGTAACAACTGTCTTTGATAGGCAGTGATGCAGTAAACACGTGGGGGTCATAATACAATTCAACCAATCAGCAATGCAGCTTAGCTAGAGATGGCGACATCATCCAATACTCAGTAACGAATGGTTGATAATCTGACTGGCGATGAATGGCCAACAACAATCACGAGGACAACTGCAATCACTAATCAACATTCTCTATCGGCCTAGAATAAATGGCTCACAACAGACAATGCCCAAATGGATTAGTGACAGTCAGACACGTGATCACGTTGAGCCAGCAATCGTCAGCGCGGGAAACCCAATCAGTGTTAGCAAGTAACCAGCTATAGGTCCAGAAAATAGCAATGCCAAGCAACTGTAATCAATCAAGTCCTTCAGTGGAGATGAGGGAGGCCCAGTCTGATCAGGGCTGATCATGTCCAACAACAGAGATGAGGATGGCCCACTGTCTGATCAAGGTTGATCACGTCAGAGATGAAAGACGTGATGAATCTCAAATCCAAAAAAACATGAAGCAGCAGTGATGCAGAAAAACTTAGATCCAATCACGTCCAATAGTAGTGAAGAAGATGGGTCGATGTCATGCAACGACAGAAGAAATCAACTTGATGAGGATGTGCTGCAATGTGAGTGGGGTCCAATGCGTCTGATGCTTTAACTGATATGGCGATGAGGGATTCAAAAACAACTGGTGGAAGAAGCCACTGTAACAGGCACTGCACAGTACGTCAATGGGAACTGTGATACTGACATATACCGATCACAGCCCATGGAGATGCAATGGATGGAACTGGGTCATTCAAAACGAGCAGCAAAACCACGACGCTGATCAAGATGGCCTAGATGCAGACTAGATCCAACTGATCCAGAAAAAACTGAAACTCATGACCGTTGTCTTTTATGGCATTAGAAACCAACAGAAGAACCCAACTAGTTCTTGATGATGGAGACTTGAGAACTACTTAGCCAATCAAATCGGCGGACAACAACCAATGGGTGATCATGGGGATCAAGGCTTTCTAGAGTTGCAATGATTCGGGCGAATCACTGCTCTGATACCATGTGAAATCAGACGATAGTGGTGTTGGTTGCATGTTTTACAGCATTGGGGCTTTTGATATGAGAAGCCCACTATTTACCTTTTATTCAACTCCTTCCTATCAAATGTGTATGAAAGCTATTCAACTCTTTCAACGAGATGCCTTTGGAGCTTTGGTTTTTGGAGGCGTTCGTGGTGGTGGGATCTTGTATTGGGATGTAGTTGCTATCAACCTTGTGGTGGACGGATGGGAGGAGTTAAAGGTTCATGTGAGAAAAAAGACGTTGGTAAAAGCCACGAACTAGGTTTCTAATGTCATCAATCACAAGAGGGTGCTTGTTTGGGTGTTTTTGAAGCGGTAGGAGGTGCACTGAGTAGATCGAAAGAGGAAAGTGTAGGTGTATTTTTAAAAGAAAAAAATACCCTTCACCTAGATCTACTTTTAACCTGTTCATTTCTTTGTATGGATATACGGGAGGGTGTGTGTGTTGTGTGTGTGTGTGTGTGTGTGTGTGTGTAGGGAATTGGTACTATGAGGTTGACGTCATGGGAACTTCCCATGAGATCGAGTTGTGTGGGCCCCACCGTGATGTGTGTCGAACATCAACACCGTGCATTTGATGGGTCCCCTTTAGGTTATGGGATATCCAAAAAATCAGCCGTATTCGGTACTTAGGTGGGCCATACCATCTAAAATCATATGAAGACATGACTAAAACATATAAAAGCACTTGGTGGGGCCCACATGAGTTTTGTATGCGGCTGAAAGTTGGTATGACCCCTCATCCTAGTGAGACACACACAATGGTGAGTCAAATTTGTGAACCACATCAAGTGGGCCCAATAAATGATTAGCAATATTTTAATGGAAGGATAACCCCTCTCAACTGTTATATGTGGTGTGGCCCACACAAGTCATGGATTGACTTGATTTTTAAGCCCGAGGCCCACCATGGAATGGTGCATCCGACTGATGGGGTAGATGTTCGACACGCATCACGGTGGGGCCCACACAGCTCCACCTCATAGTACCATTCCCGAGGCCCACCATTGAATGATGCATCCGACTAATGGGGTAGATGTTTGACACGCATCACGGTGGGGCCCACACAGCTCGACCTCATGGGAACTTCCCATGAGGTCGAGCTATGTGGGCCCCACCGTGATGCGTGTCGAACATCAACATCGTCAGTCGGATGCACCATTCCATGGTGACCCATGTGCTTAAAAATCAAGTCAATCCATGACTTGGGTGGGTCACACCACATAAAAAAGTTGAGAGGGGTTACCCTCCTATTAAAACATTCATAATCATTTGTTGGGCCCACAGAGATGTGGTTCACAAATCCAGCCAATCCATTATGTGTGTCCCACTTGGATGAGGGGTTAGACCAAGTTTCAGACGCATCCAAATTTCAGGTGGGCCCCACCAAGTGCTTTTATTTGTTTTAGGCATGTCTTCACATGATTTTTGATGGTATGGCCCACCTGAGTTCCGTATACGGCTGATTTTTGGGATATCCCATAATTTAAAGGGGACCTCTCAATGCACGGTGTTTATGTCGACACACATCACAGTGGGGCCTAGCCCACATAGCTCGACCTCATGGGAAGTTCCCATGAGGTTGACCGCATAGAACCATTTCCCTATATAATATATATATATATATATATATATATATATATATATATATATATATATAGTATAGAGAGAGAGAAGAGAGAGAGAGAGAGAGAGGCGAGAGAGAGAGAGGCATGCTCACCTACGCACATGTGCATCTTTGCACACGTGTCATGGGTGTCGAATCCGAATGGTCCATAAGATGCGGAATCCCATGAAACCTCAGGGGGTGAATTTTCACCCTGATCTAATATTCTGGTGGGCCATAGCAAAGAAAAATTCAAATCAAGGGAAGAAACTGTTTGCATTTTTCATGGCCCACCGAAGTTTTGGTTCAAAGTAAAAATTGGTACGAGGGGGTTTCATGAGGTTTTGCTTCATGTGAACCGTTCAAATTTTCGAGACTCATCAGATATGATGAGTTCTCAAAAAAGTTCGTATGTAGTTCGTACAAACTGGTTCGCAGGTGAGCGTTCCCCTATTATATATATATATATATATATATATATATATATATATAGAGAGAGAGAGAGAGAGAGAGAGAGAGAGAGAGGAATGCTCACCTACGCACCTTACGTGAGCACCGGTGTGCACCTTTGCACGTGTCATGGGCACAGAATCCAAACGGTCCATGAGATGCGACACCCCTTGAAACTCTATGGGCCCAATTTTTAGCCTGATCCAAAGCTCTAGTGGGCCATAGCAAAGAGATGCAAATCAAGGGAGGAAACTGTTTCCTTTTGCCATGGCCCACTAGAGTTCTGTATCGGGCTTGTGAGGATTCAAGGGGTGCCGCATCAAGTGGACCGTTCAGATTCCACGCCCATGACACTTGGTGTAAGGCGCGCACGGTGCTAACATAAGGTGCGCAGGTGAGCATTCCTCTCTCTCTCTCTCTCTCTCTCTCTCTCTCTATATATATATTATATATATATATATATATATATATGTATATATATAGTCTCCTACGCACCATATTGTAGGAGGCCTTTTTGCGCACCAGACTAACCCGCTTGGATGGGTCAGCTGGGCGTGGGTCCTATGGCGATGTGTTCGTGAAATCCACTCTGACAACTAGGTCTGTGATGGCAGTTTAGCCATAGGGCTAAAAGACTAGAAGGATTTGTGATTTACGTGGGTAGCACTAAGAGAAACAACGGGGGAGGGGGATGCCTATTGTTGAATTTTTACAAGCTCCACCATGATGTTTATTGGAAATCCACTCCACTCATTAGCTGCCTCATAACAATACATGTAGGAGGGTCAAACTTTAGTCCCATACGTGATTTGTGTGGGCCATAACAAGTGAAACCGTTTAGATGATGGGCATCTCCTGCACTGTTTTTGTTCATATGGCCCACCTAAATTATGGTTGCAGGTGATTTTTGAGCCCTATGGCTTAACTTTTGTTGTGCACCTTATGGTTGGAGTGGATTTTAGACAAATGTCATGGTGGAGTCCACCCCAACCCTTCCTCTTTGGTTTGCTTGCTCGTTCCCTCAACATTATGCATGTTGACCTTGTTGGCAGCTACCTCGCTGCACTGGTTAGTGCCGGAAGAGCTATGTGGGCCCCATCATGATGCTTGTCTTTTATGTATGTTGTTCATCCATTTTGCTAGATCATTTTATGGCGTGAACCCAAAAATGAGGCAGATCCAAGGTGGACCACACCACAAGTAACAATGGTGATTGAACGCCCATCATTAAAATTTTCCTAAGGGCCACAAAAGCTTTGGATCAAGCTAATATTTTTGTTTTCCCTTCATCTAGGTCTATATGACCTAATCAACAGGGTGGATGTCGAACAAACATTCCAGTGGTCCCTAGGAAGTTTTTAAGATGGGCTATTCAATCACTAGTTCACCACTGTTTTTTATGGTGTGGTCCACCTGAGATTTGGATCTGCCATGCCATAAAATGAGCTAGCAAAATGGATGGACAGCTTTGATAAAACACATACATCATTGTGAGACCCACGAGCACTGACAAGTTAAAAAGGTTGTTACTGGCACGTCAGCATGCAATACACGTCCCAATAGATGTCATGCCTATCCTGCCTTGTTGGTAAGAACTCAGGGACAATGCCCCCTTTCTTTGTCCGCCAGCTGGCTAGCTCGTTCTTCGTGCCAATAAGGATGGGCCCGCCTTAATGTGTATGTGAAATCCACTCTGATCATAAGGTGAGTCAGAAGAATTTATCCACAGGGCTGAAAAATCACCTGCATCCACAATTCAGGTGGGCCATATGAGCGGAAATGATGCAAGGGACGCCACCATTAGGGGTGTCAATGGGCCGGGCTCAAGCCTGAAAAATCTAAAATTTGAATAGGCTCGACCTAACGGCCCGGCCCAAAACAGTTCAAAATATGGGATGAGACCTACCCCGGTCCTGGCCTATTGACAGCCCTAGCCACCATCCAAACTGTTTCACTTAGTATGGTCACATAAATCACATATAGGCCAAAAATTTTGGTCCCCATGCATGTATTGTTACAAGGAAGCTAATGCTTGGAGTGGATTTTTCATAAACATCACGTTAGACCCTATAAAAATTTAATGGTAGGCATCCCCTCTTCCATTGTTTCTCTTGGCGTGGCCCACATGAGTCACGAATCCTCATGATCCTTATGGCTAAACTGTCATCATGGACCTAATAGTCAGAGTGGATTTCATGGACGCATCACCATAGGACCCACCCACAGCTGATCCATCCAAGTAGGTTAGTTTGGTGCGCAAAAAGGCCTCTGTGGTACAATGCGTAGGAGACCTATATAATTATATATATATATATATATATATATATATAATATATATATATATATATATATATATATATAATAATATATATATATATATAATATATATATATATGTCAGTTTATTAGTTGCTAAAGACATACATTTGTGTTTTATATTTTACACCTAAGTTTTTCTAAATTCTATATCTCGTTCCATATACCTAGATTGGTTGTTTGTATAATTGCTTGTGCAAGTGGATTTGCAAACCTATGCATTGTAAATGTGATGGGGACATCACGTGCACACGTACGCCGCCCCCTACGCACGTACGTGAGGACTCCATCGTCGATCTGGATTGATGACGACGTCCAGGGAGGGCCTCCTAGATAGAAGACGGAGTTTTGGTTCGTTGGAGTGGGCCCGATAGTCGAGTAAAGCCCATCATGGGATCTCATGATCATGGCCTACTGGTCTGATTAATCTCATATTTTAGGTTTTGCTTATTAATGTTATTTAGAGTATCATGGACGGTTTAGATTTCTTTGATTAGTTTTTATTTTTATTTACTTCATCGCCAAGTAATAGGTTGCGCACATGGCACGAGTTTTGAGGTATATGGTTTTCCTATAAATAGTCACCCCTTGTAGTTTTTTTTTTTCCCCTCATTGAAGCTTAATAAAAATTCTGCTTTTTTCTACTCTGAGTTCTCGAGTTGTGGAAATCCAATTGGGTGCGAAGCCTTCCCTTCATCGAAGGGCTAACTATCGTGTTGCGAAGCCACATCGATCCCGATTCGCCCCCATCCTCTACCATCTCTATTTCTCATCTCCTATCACCATCCGCGCTTCAAAGCTGTCCTTCATTGCAACAGTTTTCCTATTTACAGTAGAATTTCAGATTCTGTTCCTGCAAGAGAGCTGAAACTTTGGCAGAGCACCACGCACAGACTGCACATCCGATCGACACAAAACTTGGCGGTTTTGAAGCCCTCCCCTGGCCGACCAGAGTCAAGGAGGCGCTTTCCGCGTTCGGCGCCCCCTCACACGTGCGGCCAGACTCCTGCGCACGTGTGACAGGCCCGTCCCGCTGTCCGCACGCGGGGACTATTTGCAGGTTCAGATTTCTGCGTATTTTACTTCTCTCGTATCTATTCTCCCTAACCCTAACCCTAGATTGCATTACTTTCAATTTATTTGCCCATTTTCTTACCCTAGGGTTCTCTGAATTGGAATTGGTGAATCCCTTGGATTAGGGACTGATTGTTGTGCATGTGTGGATGATCCAGCCCTAGCCTGTGTAGGCCTGGACCCGCACATATTCCCCTTGCTTGAATGTTTGAACTTTTGTGTGGGATGTGGAATTATATGTGATTGTTTCTAAATTAGTATAATCTAAAGCCTGAGATCTTGCATATCATATTTAATTCTCATGTCTTGCATCAAAATGCATGCGTCTCCATGTATGAGAGGTAAAAGTAATAAGTACTACATATGATATAATGCATTTGATAATTGAAATGCTAATCTAAATATTGGTTAAATTTGATAATGGTATCAACTTTCCGATTAATGTTTGGCTCCAACCTCTTGATAACATTTTTTAGATCGGCAATAATTTCATCATCTTCCTCATATGTAGGCGCATATTGGAACAGAGGATTTAAGAAGTAACTATGACCATTAAAGAAGAGAACATATCTAAATGTCACCTTAAGACTCGTAACAAAAGTAATAAGTCATAATTATAAGAACTAATAATTGCTAAGTAACTATAACTTTTTTACTTGCTACGGGAAAATTGTGGTGAAGTTAATTATTCCAATGATTATCTATTAGCTTCCGGTAATCCTTGTAGTGTTTACAATCATGCTGAATAGGCAACTTTACTTTATCCATAACCTCATAAAGAAAGCCCATTGTCGGCCTCTGTCAGTTTCTATAATCCGAAGCATCTTAATCAAAATTTTCATTACTTTCACAACTTTTTGGACTATCTTCCAATACTTGTTCTCTCTTATAATTGCGCATATTTCTATAGGTTTTCCCATTGTTAGCTGTCCATACTTAGAGTTTGTCCACTGCCGAGATTCAATCATTTCGTAAGTGCTCTTCTATGATTTGTAAGCTCTCTATGCCTATGAAAATTTTGGCGAACCTGGTCACACTTGGCCTCAACTCTCGTTTGCCTATAAACTTCTTCATGAAGGCAATCATCTACTTGTAATTGTAAATATATGCCATAATCAACCTTGCCTTCTCAATCAACTTCATTGTATTCATTTTCTTCTCACTATCCTTTAAGATGAGGTCTATGTAATGGACCGTAAAAGGTTACAAAAATAGATTACGCCTCTTCTCCACAAGTATCTTTCCATCTACCTTGTAGGATGCCTTATTATTTGTATCAATCTACATCACATTACTCTCACCAACATTATCTACTGATTTGCCCATTAGGCTAAATATATATAGTGCATCCTTCACTTGATCAGATGCAATAATAACTCTAATGGGCATTGTACTGAGTTGGGACTACACCATGAAATTTATCATGCTCAATCTGGTTAAGCCAGTCAAACCATCGCACATAATTGTGTATCCTCTACTTACCCGTATCTTTCAAAATGACTGTACATAACCCCACTAGGCACTTTAATTTTAATTTCATGTCTGGTGTTTGCTGTGGTGTCTACAAACACCTAAAAGTATGGATAATTTGCAACATGTGGAGGGATACTATTATGTAAAAATAATTTTGTCGTTGCCCTCCAGGATTATCTATAACCTTTGTCAACCATATTTGCTTCTTCTTCTTTGCATGTTAATGACCTTCCTAAATATCTTCTCATCACAAGGAGGTGCTTATGGCTCCCGCCCACCATCATTAAGATTCTGAATCTTAGGCCGAGCATGAGATGAGGGTTGTTGACTCTTGCCATCTCATGTTAAAGGCATGAGGCAAACCCTAAATGATCCTCCACTATAACAGCAACTACCACTCCCCCCCAAATCACGAACTGAACCAGTCCTCCCAAACATCTAATGTCGATGCTCATCCTCATGAGCAATTCGTAAACTTTCCCTCCTCGCTATTATTATCTCCTTATCCAAGTCCTCTCTCAACTCAATTTTCTCATCATCACCAATGTTCTGCTCAGAAATACCAAATACCTCTCCTTGACATAATTGAGCGTGTGCAAAAACTGTTACTTATTGGCCGATACGTAATGGTAGGTTGAAGCCGTTACATGATATGGGTTCGCAATGGAGACCCTCAGTTTTTTTTTTTTTTTTTTGGATGGTAACGGCCGTTACAGGGCATAACGGTCATTACGGTCCTTGTAACAGTTGTTATGCACAGTATCCCTAAAGAAAATGGGGTATAAAAATGAAAATAAACATACCTGTTTCTTCTTTGACTTGGGCTTTTCTTCTTTCTCCCCCCTCCCTTGCGGCGTATGTTGCTCGATGCACTTGCACTGTTTTGCCACGTGGGCCTCGAATTGATTTGTATAGTATAACCATGCCATCGATCAATTTTTCTAGTTAAATTTAGGGCATGGTTCTTAAAATGAAGTAGATCCAAATTTCAAGTAGACCACACAGTAGGGATTGAATGCCCACCGCTAAAAACTTCCTAGGGCCCACTTGTATTGTTTATTTGCCATTGAACCCTGTTAATAAGATCATAGACCTAGATGAAGTGAGAACACAAATCGCAACTTAATGCAAAAATAAAAAATAAAAAAATTGGTACCAAAAAGTTTTTAATGTTGGGAATTTGTTCCCTATCGTGTGGTCCACTTGAGATTTAGATCTGCCTCATTTTTTAGACCATGCCCTAAAATGAGTTGGCAAAAAGGATGGACGACATGGATATACAACAAATGCATAGAAGTGGGCCCCACATTCAAGGTGTCACTCACTAATAGTCCACTTGAGATTTAGATCTGCCTGATTTTTCGGACCATGCCTTAAAATGAGTTGGCAAAATAGATTGACGTCATGGATATACAAATACATAGAGGTGGGTTCAGGGCCTCACCCACTAGTGGTCCATCCGAGATCTAGATCTGCCTCAATTTTGGACCATGCCCTAAAATGAGTTGGCAAAACGAATGGACAACATCGATATGCAATACATACACTGAGGTGGGCCCGATATACAATTTCATGCCCTCAGTTTGGATATAGAGTGTGCACCCTTAGACCCGAGTTACGGTCCATGACTCGTACACCAAGTGTACATAAATCCATTCACCGTATGATTGCTTGGAGGCGTAGTTTAATGTAGTCTACGTTCACACCCATTCTACATTCAAACATCTAGGCAAGTCATGTTTTCTAACTGATTTCACTATTACTACGATCACATTCAACCACTTTATTTGAAATTAATTGAGTCCCATTTGGGACTTTATTCAACCATAATATCAATTACTATGCAACATCACATGTCTATAAACAGTGTTAAGTTAAATTTAACTATCAACAACTATAATGAAGGAACCAAATCTTTTAAACAATAAATTATATGAAAAATCCATTAATCCAACTCAGTTAGTTTATATTCCGCCAAATATGACCATTGATAATGGGATTCATCCGCCAACCGAACCTCATTCTCTGACATCTGATTTGTGTTTCTTGTCTTGAGCACCTCTGTACGGTTGTCATTTCACTACGTTAGCTGGCCAGGCTAGTGAGTGAACCCATCATGGTTCATACATAGCACAAATAAGATACCACAAGCAACATCCAAATATATACATGTAATTATGAGTATGTATGCAGAGATGTCATGGGATGAATGTCAAGTGGGATGATCGTCCACTTGCTTGGGTTGGATATCTGTCAACCTGCATCTGCACCTGACAGTCTTCTAACATAGGTAGACATGGGTAAGTCCCGCATCCATTCCTTGAGTAGGTTTCCACTGAACGTGCGCATCTGGCTATGACCTTACCTTCCACCGAAAGTGCCTTTACCAATGTGCTAAGTGTTTCGTTTTTGTTATTAATTACAAAAATTAAAATTTTATTATGGTTAGTCCGGGTCTTATGTGGCTAAAAAATTTAGGGGATTTATGCCCAAAAAAATTGTACATGAGGCATATATTCACTCAAAATTAACCAATTAAATTATGAGACTGTTGTTGCTAAGTCACAATCCCAAAATTAAATTGTTTGACCAATTTTCACCATTAATTTGCAGACACTTGTTTTTCGAAATAGGACAATTTGATACTTTTCATTCTTCACTATCCAAAACATGTCCACCGTCCCATTAGTGGGATAAGTGTCAATAAATTGCATGAATTTGGGGTTGATTTGGGGCATCAAGTGGTCTGCCAAATCAGCCCAAAAAGTGCAACACTATTCACCTAAATCTAATTTCAATTTTTTCTTAAGATCTATTAGGGGAAATGATATCAAATTGTGAGGTATATGAATCACACATAACAGGACACAAAAGTCCCTAGACTCTGTATATTGAAATGAAATGTATGCTAGTCATGGGGTATGTAATACACTAATACTATAAGTAATAGTAAAACCTGCAAATATGAGATGTTTCGGTGTTACATTCATTCTAATAAATTTATATTGATAGTATGTAGTTAGAAAATTAAATATAAAGGTTTGCAGCCAATTCCAGGTTTTCAGGTTCATAAATTCATCCGATAGCGCGATACAACCTTCTCATCAAAGACTAGACTATTACACTATCATAATCATGTTCAAAATTATAAATGAATGCATATTTGGAATATTTACAATTTTCTTGATTTTCTGGATATTTTTCCGAATATTTTGGAGTGAAGATTTTTTTTTTCCCGAGCGACACAAGGGCGTATCGGTCATGATGTCAATTCAACGTATCAGTAACACTGGCCACCATTATCGCTATAGAACACCATGCTCTTTACCCCTACTTACACTCCTATTACAACCATTGACAACTATCCAGACCAAGCCCCGACCCCAATCCAATCTCCAAATTGACAAACAAGTCCATAGCACACACCACTATATAGCAACAAGTCATATGTACCCACACCACAACCTAGTAGCCCACTGCAAGTTGATAAGATTGTATCCACAATTGACAGTCCACTCTGTTACATGCATAAGAAACATTAACCAAACACATTAATTCAAAAAAAAAATGTAAATAAAGACAATTATAATATCCAACTAAGATAAGTTAGAAAAGATAGCATCAAATTAAAAAAAAAGAGGTGAAAACAGATGTATTCATCCATAAGTCCATTTCCTCAAACTGATTTTGTCAAATAATCACTTTTTCTAAAAGCTCGAGCCATTAGAGGATGGTAGATCAATGTATATCAAGGGACTTTAACACTCCCCACACATGCGGGGTGGAACTCCACACGGGAACATACTGGGCAAGGGTGGAGGGACACTGACAACTCACACTATAAACGGTCCCCTGTAAGAGAATACATTAGGGAGGCACATTTTGTTGCTCCCGGGATTCAAACACAAGACCTTCCTCTCTAATACCATGTCAAATAACCACTCTTAAAGCTTGAGCTGTTAGAGGATGGCACATCAATGTATATCAAGGGACTTCAGCAAATTTAAAAATAAAAATAAAAAATGACTGAAATATATATATATATATATATATATTGCAACATATAAATGGTAGATCTATGTTCAAATGCATTAGTTATTTCATTTTCAAAAATTGATTTTGAAACAAATTAAAAATTTTGAAAATGGGAAGAAAAAAAAGAAGAAAGAAGAAGCTAAAAATACATTAAAATTTTTTACTAATCGTAGATAGGTAAATTCGTGTTCAAGCAACATAAATATTTCATTTCCCAAAATTCATTTTTGAAAAAAAAAAAAAAACAAAACAAAAAGGGCCAAAAGGGGCTAAAAATAGATATAAAAAATACAGCATATAATTGGTAAACCTATGTTCAAAGAACACAAGTCTATGTCAAAGAAACGCAGATTTACCATTTCTCCAAAGTTATTTTAGAGAGAGAGAGAGAGAGAGAGAGAGAGAGAGAGAGAGAGAGAGAGAGAGAGAGAGAGAGAGTAGCTAATAAATGGCCCAAAGATACACAAGAAAAAAAAATTAAATCCAAACAACTGTTATTACACATGAACCAGTAGATCTTCGCTTATAACACATTATTCATGTTTGATTTGTAAAAAAATTAAAAAATTAAAAAAGGTAATATTGCTGAAATTTTGAAAAACAAAAACATTAGAATATCAAAAAATGAAAAGCCCCAAATCAATCTCAAATCAAGTATGAAATTGTCAATTTGGGGCTATCAGTTTTGATTGTTACCACGTTAGCAAAGATTCAACAAAAAAGAAGGGATTTTCCCCTGTTTTTAGATTTTCCCAAAAAATGCATCTGGGTGTTCAATTCATTGATTTGAGCACAAATAACGTGTTTTAATCTTTGATTCTAACTCAAATCTAGTCAGAAATCGCTATAGAACAAACCTTTGGGAGGAAAATGTTGAAAAAAATAGGTAAGTGGAGAAATAATGCCCCCACAGATTACTTATATACATGTATCAGTTCTGACCAATACACATGCTCCATATCAGTACCTATACGGGCTGTATTGACTATCGACTGATACGGCCTGATGCAATATGGATTTTTCGACACACGAGCCAATATGAACATGTATCATATATCGCATATGGTATCATGCCGATACTGATATGATATTTGTCCTAATGGCTGATACAATACAGATTTTAAAAACCAACCCAAAATCCAACCTGAGGTGCCCAACCCGATGTCCTCTATACTCGACCCGACCCAAATACATGTGATTGTTCTAACCATGGTGTGAAAAAAGGGTTATGCAACAGCTATGCCTATGACGGCATTCACCAAACAGTAATGGTGGACACCATTACGCATTATGGGACCGTAACGGCTGTTACGGAAAAATAGACCAAAATGGCTGTTGTGGGCTGATATTTTTTTTTCCTTAACGGCTGTTACGTCCCGTATCATATTGGTAATGGTGGTGGCTGTTACAGCCACCGTTACCATTATTGAATACCTTGTTCCTAACTTGATGCATATTTTCTCAGCCTGAATCCAACTTGAATTCAAATCGGTTGGTGTTTTTCAATCTGACCTGAACTTGGGTTGTGTCAGTCAGGTTTGGGTTGATCCAAAACCAAGTCGCAACCGTATATTCTCAAATATTCAGCTAGCTCTTTAATATCCATACTCGTGAATGTAGTTGTCTATTTTTGATATTATTGCATTTATTTATTCTTGAAATATTGAGAGTTAGATTATGGGCTGATTGTGACCATCCACCAGTCTAATCTTACATCATCCCTGTCTAGGTTGGGGCTCAATAGACCAATGGCTTGGATCATCAAACCATGGACCACAAGTATGGAATGGGTGCCTCAGCAAACTGAACATTTGTTTGAGACTCAGCCCCCATCATACTTGGTGTTTCAAACTTTGAACATATTGGCTTCTTCATTTCTACATCAATCTTGTTTTGCACTGTAGCTCAAAACATATTGCTATTTTGAAGTAGAGCAGTGTACATCCCTCAAATTTCAGTGACATGATTATCATAGTAAGAGAGATGAAGATGCATTAGTCTGCGTTTGGATACACCATCTAACGTAATTATAATAACTAGTTCAAGTAAGTGGAAGTTACCAAATTCTAGATGAATTTCTTAGCTTCATATTTTAGGGAAGCGGATTGGTGACCGAATCACCAGGGATAAGGGAGGGGATTAGGCCCTGGCCTCACCCAGCACGATCTGCCCTGACTGTGGGGCCCACCTTGATTATGTATTGTATATCCACTACATCCATATGTTTTTCCAGATCATTTCAGGATCCCAAAAATGAAGCAGATCCAAATCTCAGGTGTATTACGCGACATGAAAAAGTGGTGATTTACTATTAAAAACTTTTTGTGGGTGACAAAAGTTTTAGATCAATATAATAGTTGTTTTTTCCCCTCACCCACGCCTTTGTGACCTTATCAACAGGTTGGATGGAAAATAAACATTACAGTGGGCATTAAGGTAGGCCCTAGGAAGTTTTTAATGGTGGGCGTTCAATCAGTACCATTACTTATGGTGCGGTCCACATGAAATTTGGATATGCTTCATTTTTGGGCTCATGCCTTAAAATAATGTGGCAAAACGGATGGATATACAATACATACATCAAGGTGGACCCCACGATCAGGGATGCACTGTGTTGGGTGAGGCCGGGGCTGCACCTAAGCTTCTCCCCAGTGGATATCCGCCATCTCTGACAGTGACACATGGCCCAATCAAATCTCATCACTGGGGATATCCCTGGTGATTTGGTCACCTGGCAATCTGCTTCCATATTTTAGGACTCTGCCAAACAAATTGCAATTTTGTTACTTCTCAAGTTGTACATGAATGAAGCTAAACTGCAGCTTGATGATTGCTTGGTTATGCACACTGAGGTTGTTCGATTCAATTTAAAAAAGAACTAGTTATCTTGATTCATTTCAATAGTGAATGTAAATGCTTTTGTAAACTCCCCCACTTTATCATTTATCTATCTGATTAAATCCTATCTCTGCTGTTATGCAGCTTCTGTTGCAGGTCTTCCTACCGTTCAATTTTTTCAATGTGCATACGCACTGCTCCTATGTCTGTTGATGTATTTATGACAGTGAAAGGGAAAGGGTTTCATTTTCTAGTTATAGCAGTCTCTCCAGCTTCCCACGGTGCAGCTCACCAGCCTCCAACAATGCCAAAAGGACCGGAGCTTTTGTGGGTCAGAGCCACATGAACAGGCAGGCCCTTCTATTCAGGTGATATTGTGTGTACATATGAATATAATTTGCGCAGCGGTTGTGTTTCAGGTCAAAGCCACAGAGGTGGCAGGCCCTTTGTTAAACATACGTCGCTGCTGTTCCCTGTACGACTTCTCTTTTTCGCAGAAATTAAGAAAGAAAAATGAGCTCTGCCCCAAGTACGCAATGGGGCTCTGTTATTATGCATTTTCTCCCAAGTCGGATCATGCAATTTTTTTTTGCAGTGTTTTTTGTTGCCAGGAACTTCACTCGCACACATGATGAAGTAGAGCCAAGAGAACCAAATATATGGTAGATCCATCTCTACATGATACATTTGCAGTGTGATGTAATGATCTGGTCCATACATCTACTGGGCCTGTGCATATATATATATATATATATATACACACACACACACACAAGTCAAGCTATTAGAAACAAAAAAGGAAAAAAAAAACTTTCCTCAATTGACCCCACTGAATACTTGACCATTAATTACCTCCATTTTCTACTCTCACTCGTAGTTCTAAAAACTCAGTGGATCAACTTGATGGGACTCAGTGTGAGGCAATCAAGTGCACTATGAGCCATAGATCAAAAACTCGACTGGAGTTGATGTCCAGCTGGGTGGGTTCAGTTCGAATACTCAACTAAACTCAACTCGATATTTAATTATTAAATTAATAGGAATATTTAAGTAATAATACTGGACTGTAAATTTTTTTTAACACACTCTCGTGCACTCGCACAAGCGATACTGGAACCAGTGACCTCATGTTGAAACTCCTGAGTCTTACCAATTATCACGGATGGAAGTGCATGCTTGAAATTAGGAGTTCAAAGCTCATTCTCCGCACTTCAATTGTTTTTATTATCTCATCAGGTTGATTCGGTTGAGTTTCAAGTTGAGTCACTGAGTTTCCGAACTATGCTACAAGCACTGTTTTGACTTATATTTGGTATTTTTGTACTTAACAATTCATGGCAATTTTGAATTTTTACAAATTTTTGAACCATTCTCACATTGAGGGGCCACATACCATATGGATAGAATTTGCATAATCGGTATGATTTTTGAAACATAAGCCATCCATGATAGATTCCAGTCGATGGATCAACCTGATTGATATTTCACCCTGTCATTTCGATAGATGGTTCTAACATATTCTGGTTCCTCAGATCTTCTGCCGTGCAATCTCCATATCTCCACGACTTTATTATTATTATTATTATTATTATTTATTTTTAATAATTATAACTCTTTTTGGGTAGACTGAAATCACATGATTTAACCTGAATTATTTGTGAAACTGCTCTCTGTATCATATTCAACTGTTCTGTATTGAAGGGGTCAGTCCAACACGGGATGCCGAAAATGTGAACCATTGTTCATGAGAAGTCAATATTTCTATTTTTCTAGTTCATAAAGGACAGTTTTATAAATTATTATCACATATACAAACATGCTCGTGCTTATTTATTATCACTCCATAACATATATGCAGCACACAGCAAGGCCATACATATTATATCAGGACATGTATCAAAGCAATGTGACTGGCTACTATATACCCCATCGTCGTCCTGCTATATATTTCAAGCCCTGCCATGGCTGGCAGGATATATGGCATCGACAGTCTAGGGCCTGCGCTCGGTGGTGAGCTGCAAGGCATCAAGAGCTTTGAGCCTGTCCTGACCAGCGGGCCTCGTGACCTGTTCACCATCCCGATCGGCATGCTTCTCCTTGGTTTTTCTCTCAAGTTCTTGCGCCACCTCAGACTGCAAAGGTGAAGAAAATGGAAATAAAGAGAGAATTATTTGAACTGCAGTGAATCAGTGTACACACATCTCCCATCGTTTAGATCATGGATTTGAGATTCTATGACTCGGACTGATTTGTTCGGTCGTGAGCCCTAGCTCGGCTAAGTCTGGAGATGACTGGGCTGAGTCTGGCTCAGTCACCCTGACTCTTGGGACTGACCCGTGCGAGTTGGATCGGACTCTACTGAGTCCTAGTTGACTCGGAGAAGTCTTGTGTCCTTACTCCGAACATGTATTTTGAAATGGATTTTGGATTTGAAGGAGGTTCGGTTCGGTTCCTCTACGACAGTTGTAACGTGTGTGGGGACCCAACCAGTGTTCTTGTCATCCAACCTGGACGCGGATTGCGTCCTACACCCGCCCGTCTCCAGCTGTGAACGGGCAGTAGCTTGAGTGGCCACCGTAATGTATGTGTCTTCCATCCATTTTTTTGTATCATTTTAGAATATAAAACCAAAAATGAGGTAGATCCAAGGGTCAATTTAACTACACAATAGGGATTAAACTCTTACGGTTGAAAACTTTCTGGGAGCCACATAAGTTTTGGATGGAGCTTATATTTGTGCTTTCTCTTCATCCAGGTCTATGTAACTTTATGAATAGGTTGGATGGTAAATAAACATCACGGTGGGCCCTAGAAAAATTTCAACGGTGAGAATCATTATCACCGCTGCTTCCTGTGGTGTGGTCTACTTGAACCTTGGATATGCCTCATTTTTAAGCTTATATCCTAGAATGATAGGAAAAAATGGATGGACGGTGTGGATAAGACCCATAAGTCACGGTGGCCACTCAAAGCTGCTGCCCGTTCAATCCAACCCATCAGGCAGGGTCGCGCCACCATGCAGTATGGGAGACCACAAAAATCAGTGTGATTAACCATTTGAATTTCGGTGTTGCTGTTGCGGCCTACATGTTGGATCGTTCTGATTTTTGGGCATCATATTTTCACGGTGTGGTGACCCTAGGGGATGTTTGAACTTCACACGTGCACACTTTAACGTGTGTATTCTATATCCATGTCTTCCATCTGTTTTGCTGGATTATTTTAGGACATGAGCTCAAAAATAAAAGTCTAAATCTCAGGTGGACCATACTATAGGAAACGGTGGTGATTTTATGATCTACCATTAAAACCTTCCTAGGGCTGAACATAATGTTTCTGCAATTTTTATTTGCCATCCAACCTGTTGATAGGGTCATATAAAATTGGATGAAGGGAAAAACAAATATCAGCTTGACCCAAAACTTATGTGGCCCATTGATGGTCAATCACCAATGTTTTCTATGGTATGGTCCACCAGAGAATTACATCTGCTTCGATTTTGGGCTAATGCCCTAAAAATGATCTGGAAAAAGGATGGAGGGCTGGATATAGAATACATATATCATGGTGGGCCACACAGTAATGGACGCGCGGTTTTGGGTGAGGCCCTTCCACTTAGAATTGCTCAGTTAATTCACCCGTGCCAGCGTGGAATACGTGTAAGAGGTCCGTCCCAGGTGAGGGCCGCTATTAAGATGCCCTGACACAAAGAACAGGACTGGTTAAGCCGGCAGGCTCATCAACTGGGCCATGAACGTATCTTGGACGTGAATTCTCATACGTGTGGCCCATCTGATGAGTGAACTGCTCAGGTGGTTTAGCTGGGGCATGTTCCCATGCGGGATGAACGGTCGATTTGGAAATTGAAACAGTAATAATCAGTCAATGTGGACCGTCCATTATGTCCAGCGCACATTTCGTAGGCCTCCATGCAAAAATAAGCTAATTGGACTTTTTCGGCCCGTTTGGCCACTGCATTAGTTGGGATTAACCTGGATGGAATTGAAAAAGCAGCATTAAATGCATGTGTAAGGTATTGTCTCTGGATTGAGTCTATCCCATGCTTTTTAATGACATGTTTGGAAGATACGGAAGTAACTTTCATCTCGAGGGATTGAAGGAAAATCATGTTTGGGAAAGATAGGATGGTAAAAAATTCCATTGTTTTCTAATGTGTGGCAAAAATCAGGTCGGTCAATTTGAGAAACAGGCCACACTACCATGTTGAATCACCCTGTCAACAGGGTTGACTTAAAAATTCCATTGTTTTCTAATGTGTGGCCTGCCGGAGAGGTCGTTCACAAGGGTGATTTTTGCACCACGTGATCTTCTTGGTGGGGCTTACATTTTGCATGGCCCTGGTGTCTCACATGCATGACATATTGGCACGTTGGACAGATGGACTGGTAAACCAACTGGTTATTTGCTATCAGTAGTGGATTTTGTGAAAACATACATTATCAGACGTCAACCATACATTACATGATACAACATGATGGCTCCCACAGAAGTTTTACAACTTTATCAGACGTCAACCATACATTACATGATAGACCCATTTCCAACCTTTAGATTGATCATTTACTTACAGATGGCATTAGCTTGGGCTACTGCTCCATGCCATGCCTTGGCCCTTTGAGATGAAAAGGCCTACCCAGACAGGGAAAATCACTAAATGTGAAGGTTTAAAATGGTTCAATTAATTTTATTTTATTATTATTTTTTCCAAACATAAAATGAGTTGGATCACTAAGATGTGACCCAAAATGATCAGTTGGTATGTTTTTACAATCATCCCATTAAACAAGAGGAAAATGTATAACGATTATAATTTGCTTTACTTGTCTAATGTCAGTTACATTTGACCATAATGATTGAGATTAAGATTTTATAATAATTACAAATGTATTAACATTTGTTCGTTTACCTATGCATTTGATTGTCATTTATTACCATAATACTTATTTAAATAGTGGAAAATAATAATAATAGCTTACTTACTTTACTTTATTATGAAATTCTTACTTCTTAATTCTTATGCTGGACTGGGTATGATGAAAAATGTTAACTCAGTGGCTGCATGCCTTCTTCATGTGCTACTATTGCCATTTGAGTGGAGTTGAAACCTCAAAAATGTTAACTTAGCGGCATGATTGGATGCGCAATTGAGCTGAATTGTAATTGTTCAATTAAATATTATAAAGGAATGACAATGGGGCATGTTTGGATGAACCGTCTTGATTTCTATTCACAATGGTGGGAAAACCCACCCGCAATTCCCAAAGCTATGGAAATTAAAACGACCTAATAGAGAGTACTGTCGTCCAATTTAAAAGTTGCAATACATAACATTTGAGGCAACAAGTATAGCGTCAATGAAGTTCCTACAGTTTAATCACAACATACCATGCAAAAATAAGAACTATGATCGAAACAAAAAAGACAACAAAGGTCGTCCCAACAGGCGAATTTAAGTCATCTGTGGATGTGCCCTCTGAAACCATTGTTGGCGTCTCGAATGTCATATTCAAGTCATCCGTTGATGTACCTTGTGTAACCGTTGTTGACGTCCGATGTTGAAGTTGGGTTGAGATGTCCGAGTTCGGAGTTCGAATATTTACGGTTGAATCTATGTCGGCAAGGGCAGACGTCTCCATCGGTCGTCTCTGGCCTAATCTAATTGTTGTACGGGACCTCAAAAAATTATCTCATTCCTCCGTCGCATCCTCCAAACATGTGAATGAGCGATGATTATTGCCGCGAAATCCGTCGACCTGCAAGCGTGCTTCCTCCCATGAAGTATAAATTCCAGGCCGACGACCAATATATACAACATAATACTTTTCCTTCGGCATATGCATTACCAATTAAAACATACAATATTGCTAATACAAGGATTAGAGCTAGGCATCGGTCCTGGTCGGACCGGATTTGGCCAAATCCAAACAGATTCGAAATAATAGGAGGTTAATCCGAACTCGATCAGACCCGGGACCGAGTCCAGGTCGTCTGACTCGGACAGATCTGATATGTGACTAACTTGACCCGAACCGAGTCTGACTCGGTCACCCTGCCCGAGTCGGATCGGGCTGGGTAAGATTCGAATAGTTAAAATTTAATCCAAATATTTCATGCGATGTGGTCCACTTCAGCCTTCAATATATCATACTTTTGTTCTCAACGTCTAAAATAATATGTCAAAATTGATGAACGGTGTAGATAAAACATATACATCAAGGTGGGCTCCATATGTACCTGAAGGAACATATATGCAATTATACTATAGGTGTTTTATTGTTAACGTGCATTGCACGAAAGTGCAGTGCCGTCTTTTCAATTTTCATGCAAAGCAGGGAGCAGGGACTCTCTTGTTTCAAGTTACAGGGGTGTGATCATGGGATATATGTTATATCCAAACCGTCTATCCATTTGGTGACCGCGTCTTAAGGCTTGAGACAAAAAACAGGACAGAACTAACTATCATGTGGACCACACGAATGGTTTAACTGTGAAAATCATTCTACACCGCTATTTATAGTGTGGTCCAAATAATCTTTGGATATTATTCATTTTTTGAATAATGCTCGGTAACAATCTCTAAAAACATATGAACGGCTTAGATGTAATAAATACATTACTGTGGGGTCACATAACTTTGATCTCCTTTTAACCGTTCATACAACTCGGAGCTCGAGGAGTGCCCGGCGCTCGAGGAGGCAGACGCCAGGCTGGAGACGGACTGGCTACTCCCCTTGCCACCTGCACTCGGTGCTCTGTGGGCGCCACCATGATGTATGTGTTTCATCCATGCCCTCCATCTTTTTAAAAGTAATTTTAAGTTATTAGAAAAAAAAAAAGTATATTGAAATCTCAAGTGGACCACATTATAGAAAACAGTGTTGAATGCATTTTGACCATTAAAAACGTTTTGTTGGCCATAAAAGTTTTCTGATGAAGTTGATATTTATTTTTTCCCTTCCTCTCTGTTCTTATGACCTGATGAGCATATTTTATAGAATCTATGTATTTTATCCACACTATCTATCTATTTTTAAGAAAGTTAGGGTAAAATATTAAAAAAAATATTGTATACTACCCGACCGCTATCTGTCCGGGTCTGTTCGGTGCGGTTCGGGTCCCTTCGGTTCAGATATCCGGGTCGGGTCTGTCCGGACAGAGGTCTATCTGACCTGACCCGAAAAAAAATCGGATCTGAAAATGACAACCCGATCAGGATCGATCTTGGCCGTCGGTTCTGTTCGGAACGGGGCGGATCGGGTCTGATCGGGTCGGATCTGCCGGATTGAGTCACAAATGCACACCTCTAACAAGGATATAGGCATATATCATACCAATGGGCATTCAATTCGTTCAAGCAAGCAGATAGTTTAAAAAAAAAAAAAGACAGTACAATAAGGAAAATAGTACGTCATACGAGTCCAAAAGGTCTAAACATCATATCCACCACAACAATAATTTAAAATATTACATGTCCACCTATGCTAATACCATATCCAACTATCCAACGTACCAATTTTCACAAATCCTAAATAAGTCCATTACGCAAACACACAGATACTAAACTTGAAAATGGAAATAGTCTTTACCAACATAGAGAAAATGTAGTGTCTCAATCCTAAGACGACGCGGTGTGTGAACTTAAGGTGAAATATTTCTATCAGATGGGCCCCATACATTCTGGGCAACTTTTTTCAGCCAATCATAGTGATCCTTTCCTCGTAGGTTAACGAACATGACAGCGAGCCGCTCATCCCTGGAGAGTAATTCACCAACATTGAATAGGTCGGTTTGTGTCAGTCCTTCTACCTCTTCTAAGTCACTTAACACTCTAGCCATTTGATTGGCTTCCTTACCGTTACCCATGCGAATGCCAAATTCACGCATTGCATTGGCAACATTATCTATAGATGCACCGAGTACCTCATAGGGATGAACGAGTCGCGTCCTTTTCTTAGAAGAGCTACCACTACGATTAGTCTCCGAATATAAAGGTGGGGTCGGACTATTGTGAAATGATCGGTTAGTAGTAAAATGGTGACTGTCAGTTGAGTAGCGTAAATCCGGTCCAGCATCACCCAAATTATCCGAAGAAAGCTCGGCATTATCATTCATCATGTCATCAGTGTCCGACCAAGCCTCGTTTAAATCCCGTTGTACTCGAGATGACGAGCCAGCCAAATTCCTACTTCCATTCACATATCTTCTAGTGGCTTGATTATCCCCGACGATGACAGCTAAATCGTCCAAGCGATTTATCCTCTTGCCTCGCAGTCGATCCACACGTGGATGAGACTACGAAAAATAATTGATTAAGGATTAGCAAACAAATGACTATTATATAATATCATAATATGTGGAACTGAAACAATGCAATGTATAGTGATTGAGATGTTACCCTTAGCCATCCTTCCCATACATCGTCTGGGCCGTCACAACCATCCTCTCGCAGTCCCATCCAAACCCGCTTACAGAAAGCATTTCTTTCACATCACTGTATTCACGCTTGTGATACCTCATCCGATTTGAGACATTCGTCCATGTGACACTCACATTTGTTTTATTTCGTAATTTCAGTTGCTACCACTTCATACTCTGACTTTTTGAACCCATTATCAGACTTACGACCAAGTGCTATTTGCTCAAGTAAAGTAGAGAATAACACTTCGTCCATTTCAGGTGTCCATTTCACTTTAGCTGCTCTACTTAAGGGCTCAGCTAAGGACTTTTGAGTCTTATTCAACGGTGAGCAATGAGTTGGTCTTGGTGAATCTCTAGCAAGGGACGGTGAAGGTGTCTTCTGAGGAGATCTCCACGACTCAGCCATCTCACATATGAAAATAAGATATAGTTAATACCAGCACTACTAACTATGGCAAGATAGTTATCAATTAGAACATTACGCCATGGAAATGTGCATGCAGATGTTAAACATTTCAGTGAAATCACGAAAAGTTCTTCATATTCTATCAAAGGATTAACAAAAGCTATACTATATATTCTTATCATGCTTTATATTATTAATAACATATTGAAAAGGTCCTATAAAATCCTACTGGTGGTTTGGGAGTCCGCCCACATCCGATCGGCAATTTTGTCGCGCACGGTAATCCATGCATCTTTCTGGCGTTGGGTTACTTGAACCAACCATTGTCTCTCATCGATTGCAAAAACCTCATTCGACGTTGGGTTAGTTTCTAAATCTCCTTCAGCTATCCCAATAGCAGGAAGGCTTTCAGTAGACTCGTCCTCCAAGCATATGAAATTATGCAACACAAAGCACGCCACTACAACTTTAACTTGCTTTTTGTACGAATACGGAACAACCGTCTTCAATATAGGAAAACGTGCTTTTACAACACCAAAACAGTGTTCAATAGCATTCTGGAGTTGTGCGTGACGATAGTTAAATAACTCCTTCTTGTTCGCGAGAGCTCTTCCAGTCCGATACTTTTGTAGATGATAACGAACACCACGATAAGGAGCCATAAAACCCGGCGAATGTGCATATCCAGCGTCAACAACATAATATTTTCGTACAACTATCATTACATGAACGTGCTTAGGTGAGGGCTTAGAAGTAAAAGTTACACATAGATAGTTATTGGTTTTCATTAGTGAATGTTACCGTGTGAGACCATTAATGGATCATCTGTACGGGTGAGGGCATTATGAAGAACCCTAGCATCTGAAGTCGAACCTTCCCAACCAACCAGAACATATAAAATTTGCATCTTAAATGAGCAAGTCGCGAGTACATTTTGGGATAGAAACCCTTTCCTGTTCCGGAAGCTCACACTGTTAAGGGCTGGTACATGGGCAAGAATGTGGGTTCCATCGATTGCACCAACGCAGTCCTAAATAGAGATTAACATTATCATTATTAACGTGTTGAAGTTTAAGTAAGCATTGTTGTTTGAAAAATTCAAAAGTACAAGTGTTACCTGAAAGTATGTTGTCGAATTGGGATTCGAAGCTATCTCATGAGGTGTTTCTGGTCCAGCTTGGTTAACATAATCAGGGTAGAGGGAAAGGATTGCATCAAGTACACGATGGAAGTGACGACTCACCGTTTCACCAGAACGTATGAATCGGTGTCCTAACACCCAATTATGTACACTATGTCCAATAGTGTGCAGGAAGAGTACTAGTTGCTCCTTAAGGCATGCATTCCTACTATTACATAAATGTGTCTTATCTCGTAACTGTTGAGCAAGGCGGAAAAAACCTCTTCGAGTCATCCTAAGTTGAGTTAGACAGTCCATGTCATTAGTACGCACAATGGAGTTGATGAATCTGAACCGTTCTTCGTTACCTTGTCTAAATGGTTGTATAAACATGTACGTACGAGAGTATTCACCAATTGCAGAGAAACATGCTCCCGCGGCAAGAATAAATATGTATGCAGCCACTTCTTCTTCATCCAAGTCATCCATTACTTGTTTATCACCTCCGCCTCAAGGATAATGGTCCACCCAAATTGTTTGAAGGTTGGCCTTCAATGTACGTGTAAAGAATTGCACCACTAAATTCCATAACTCAGTTATCATGTTCGTGTGTGTAAAACCACATTCTACTAACAACGAAATATCTTCACCTGATGAGGACGAATTATCATGGTTCTTCTTCATTCCCATCACTCTAACCGATGGAGATCTACATGAAGTAAGGGCCATGGTTTCAACACCCTCGTCTCGAAAATCTCTCTACCTTGAGCTTCAAAAGGACCCATCTTCTCATATTTGCAAGAGAAGGGTCTTTGAGGCCATGGAATCCTCTGCAGGAAGGTGGAGATTTTCGTAGGGAAAATGACTTGGTACTTTTGAGATTGAGGGAGCAGATATTCATGGCTCTTTTGAAATGGGTATTGCAGGATTTACGGTAGAAGTATGGAAAAGCGTCGTCCATCTTGCGAGCGCTGTCATGGAAAGTCAACTGGGTGGCGACCCCAACACCACCCACCTGTGGGGCCCACAATGAAGTATGTGTTTAATCCATACCATCCATCTGTTTTTCCTAATCATGTTAGGGCGTGAAGCTAAAACTGAAGCAAATCAAATATCCATGCCATCCATTCCACTTCTCTTTTCTAAAATAGACAGGTACCAAGGCTCATGTCAACTCCACGCTGGGTGCCCAGCAACAGGGACAGCGGCACGTTAAGCACATACATTATGTTCTTTTATATATGTTTTTTTTTTCTTTTAGGTGTGTGCGTGTGTATGAGGGTGTGAGGGTGTGTGCCTTCGTGGGTGTTAGTTTTCTTAAGGGCCACCGAGGGGTTTAGTGGGCCCCACCTGCTGGACACATCTAGTAAGTGGGGTCCACCCAAGTTTCTGATCAAGATGATTTTTGTTTTCCCCTCAGGATGAGGGTCTGTAAGACCTCATCAACAGGTTGGATGGTCTATACACATCATGATGGGCTGCCAATGGAGCTAGGCAGACCTGATAATGAGCACACACCGTGTGGACACCGTGTATAACAACACGCAGTATCCAACAGTGTGGCTCACTTGCTCTGGGTCCCACTCCATCAAAATGATATTGGCAGTTTATTTGCAATCCTCGTTCTCAGTAGCACGTGTCCAGGTGAACACAGTGGAACTCACATGATGTTTACATAATCAGAACCGTCCATTCTTTGCCTGCTATTATAAACAGTGTATGGTCCAATAATCAAACTGGAAAGATTATCCTGACCATTGGCTTGTCCAACTGAAGATAGGTCTTTGATATTGTTTTAAATGGTCCACAACAGCCATACATACCAATGTTCGGAACCATCCATTTTTAGTATAGCTTTCTTAACGTCGCCCGCATAATGTAGGACCCTGAGCATGGATGATTCCTGTAGTCACAAACTCTTCTGGTAGTTTATCACCGATTTTAAAATGGCAGTGGTTATCTTCTTTACATGTGGTGCTCAGGCATTACTCTCCATATACACACCCATATATGACATTTAATCTCCAATATTTTAATAAGACACTCATGTACACACACTCTATATTATAATAGAATCATAAAATAGATCCAAATAGAATGAAGTGATATGGAAAAATAATAATAATAAATATGAAAGAAGCAATTGGATTAGGGGTGATCACAACATACCTGTAATTTTGATGACAACAAGAAGGATCTTGAAAGTGACTTCCAACCTGAAAAATATAAATAAAATTTTTTTAGTACATGGTGGGAATCAGTACAGATGGAGTATTACAAAACATATACAGTGGATTTTGTTCATCCATACTATCCATTTGTTGAATAATCAAATGGATGGTTGGCCACCGTGGAATACATCTGACCCTGCATGCTCGTAAAAAATTTCACAACAATCAACTGGCTGGAAACATCCGTTAAAGGAACTATCTTTTACGAAGAATCATGACCATCTCATATGCCACGGAATTTATAGTTTAGATTATACAATTAATATGATTTTGCCCAAGCAACTTATGAATAGTGACACAGATATCTGATGGACGGTCCAGATGGGTGATGTGGACGCTAATGAGTCTAAAATGCAACTAGGTATATGGAAGTATTTCCATGCACTGCCGATGACCGGTCATATAGAGGCAACAAGTTACAGATATGGTATACCAGTACCACCACCTGCAGCACCGTATCATCCTTTTCCGACTACATGCCACTTGTGTAAGGCATCAGAACCATGGAAACGGTAGGCCTACCACTTATGGTTTACACTCTGCATGCAGTTACAATCATTGGCAAGACATTGAAAATGGAACTTGGAATACATATGACCCTACCCACTATGGGTTACTGGTAAACCATCTTGCCATTACCGTATGGTGGGAGAGATACTGTGGCGAGAGGAAGGAAAGAGAGAGTCTTGTAGATGACATACAACACATACCTTATCACGTAGTGGGCCCAAAATGCACGTTTCCCTCTCTGCCCAAGTCCCCTTTATATACTTCTACCTCCTTCCTTACTTGACTACAATGGAAGAAGCGAGTTGTATCGTCAGCCTGAACTCCCATCGACGGTATGGTTGTACATCGTCTGGAGCCGTGTGTCCTATAGGTCGTCTGGAACCCGAAGGTAGACCTGATCCTCTCTGACTGCGAGAAGGAAAAACACTTCGTTCCGTATTCAGCCATTAAACAGAATCGTTCTGAATCTCCTTCGGATATGGATGCGGATTTCCCGTGAACCTCTTTCGCAGGAATTTCATGGACGTGAAGCTCAGTGGGACCCACCATGATGAATAAGGGAAATCCACCATGCCCAATAGGTTTAAAATATCATTTTAGGGGATGGGCCCGAAAATGATCTAAATTCAACACTCATGTGCCCCATGCATTATATAAACGTTTGTAGGTAAATTCCAACAGTTGAATCCTTCCTGGCTCCACCGTGGTTTTTTTATAACATCTGTACCATTCACAAAGTATATTATATACACATATTGGTACGATGTTTAGTTTTCATGTTTTAAATCTTACGTGGCCCCACGTATGTCTGAATGGTGGACATTTCATATTCAGTAGTGTGGCCCATACGACAATTGGATGATTGTAATTTCTGGTTCAATGTCATTACATATTATTCTAAAATTGATGAATGTGGTGGATTTCCCATACACATCACTATGGGCCCCAACTACCTATCCTTCACACGTAGATTCTGCGAAAGGCATTCACAGGAACTGCAATTGAATTCGGATTGCTATCTACATTATCCACGTGACTTACTCAGTAAAAACTTATCGTACTGATTACACTCACTTGGGCCCATTGTGAGTGTAATGTCTTATCCACTCCGTCCATCCTTTTTTTAGATCCTTTTAGTGGTTGAGACAAAAAAATTGAGGTATATATAAATCTCAAGTGGACCATACCATCGGGAATAATGATTTCCACTGTTGAAACATTTTTATCACCTAGCGTTATGTTTTATTTTAATCAAACCTGTTGATAATATCACAAAGACATTGATTAAGTGAAAACACAAGTATCAAATTGATACAAAACTTCTGTGGTCCCCAGGAAACAAAATCCGAAGATGAACCATTCACATTGTTTCCAGTGGTGTGGTCAATTTGAGTATTGAAAATTTTTCAGTTTTAGTGTAACGATCTAAACTTAACCTCAAAAAAATGTCCTGATGGAGTAGATGTAATCACATATAGCAGAAGGGGCCTCCGGTCCGGCATTATACCCAAATGGCTTCATTCATGTGGATGTCACCAACATATATAGAAGGGAAACGGTTTATTACCTGGTGGTGAATTCGAAGCGGGTTACGACGTACAGTAGATGGGATTGCCAAATCCATCTTTTTGACAGACGGTATTGGCGGGAGACCTGATGCTCATTATCCTGGGTTGAAAAAGCCTATCTAAACATGGCTATACAGTGGATATCGCAAGCAGACAAACTGCAAGACCCGAAACCATTAGAATCGCTCGCTCAACATTACTTAAAAACCTAGGAAAAATCCCAAAACCGAGTTGCTCTCGGGAGCACATTGAAACCCGTATCGGAAGTGGACCGCGCGTCGAAAGTCCGATTACCACAAAACTATAAGGTTATGACCGCCTTATTGGGATTGACAACCATCGCGAGAATCGAGCCCAAATAATATCCAGAAACGCACAACTTGAGCCCGTAGCAAAGTGTGCATGAAAAATGAATATCTCTAGAAAATGAACTCGAACTTAAGTGAATTGGACCATTCGCTTATGAGTGAAATTGAACACTTCAGACCGTCAGTTTCTGACCAAACTTTACCTTTGGATCAGGGAAATTTTCCTGCACATGTCAGTATACTTGTGGCCCTGATCGAGTGACGGTGACCGTTGAACTGAAACAGGTCCTCCACGGTCGATCCACAAATCTGATTGGACCGAAAACATAACCTGGCTTAGATCCATGGTCAAGGAACTTACTCCATGACGCGGGTGAGTAATGGGCCTCTAGATGAGTCATGTTTGCCCGAAACAAACACCCTTTGGCTATAACCTAAGTATATCATGACCCTAGGTCCATTTGAACTAGTTTTTGGCCTATTTAAGGACTTTAAATCATTCCATACGAATTTCTCTAACCCTAGGAGAGAGAAGAGAGAAAAGATCAGAAAGGAGTGAGGAGAAGAGAGAGAGATAGGGAGATTGTTGCTGGGATTCACTCCCACTACTCCACGTACCGAATCACCACCCCACCATTGCTACACCAATGATTCTAGCTTCAATTTGGGCAAGAAATCCTAACCCTAATCTTGTTTTAAGAATTCAAATAGAGGAATCGGCGAAATAGCTAACCTATTTCGTGATTCAGGTAACTATTGTTCTGTAGACGGAGACGTAAGCTTTGAAACGAGGAATCCGACGAAAAGTGCGAACTATAAATGTTTAGGTTATGGTTTTCAAGGCTTTCAATGTTAGCAATGATTTATGTCTGACTTGATTGCTGCCATATGAGCTTAGTTACGATATATTCGATAAACTATACATGTCTGTGAACTATGTGAATATATAATGCATTCCATGTGTTTGTTGAAATGTTTGAATGAAAGTGTAATTCTGATTTATGCTTGCCATAACTATCAACCTAGAATACATGTTTGTTGTATGTATGACAACTTCTTTCCGAAAGGATTTGCCATAATATATGCTATAACTGATCTAGTTTGTGTATGTAGTATTATGTAGTCTAAGTGTTTGATAAAATGTCTAAATGAGTAATTGTTTGGCAAATCGCTTTTATCAAGGGTGTTGAGATGGGATTCTCAACTACCGCATCCATATTGGTAGTTTCCTTTATATAACGTAAATTGTTGCTATATGATTTATGGATGAAATGCATATGTATGTCAACTTGCTCAAGGTGTTTGATAAAATGTTCAAATGAGAATTATGTTTGAATTGTTTGTTAAATGCTGTTATAAGTAACATATGTAATCTCCTATGGTATTTGAGTATGTTTGAGACTACCACCTAGTCCAGGCAATCGGTAATGGCTCCTGATTGAGTGGCCGGACTAGTTTTGCCACATTAGATACGTCCGATGAATCTAAGCCGTACGCTGATTGTCGACAATGGTTAGGCCACGCGGAGTGTTTACGCGCTTCATGTCGATTAATTTAATGTGTGCTAGTACCAATCGCACTTCTCAAATAACCTGATTAGCCTATTGTGTGTTTACCGTGTATGGACGCTACTGTTTGAATCTAAGGTACCGCTCACCAATGTAAAGCCCGTTTCAACCATTGTACTAAGATCCGCTAAGACTCGTGAGCCGGGCATGGTGGTATGGAACACCGTGGTCGAGCTGTCGGCCTACGCTGGGGTGACGAGCCTCCCCGTAGTGACCAGTGAGCAACCCAAACTCGTGAGCCGAATACGGTGGTATGAGACATTGTATTCGAGCTGTCGGCCTACGCTGAGGTGACGAGCCTTCCCGTAGTGGCCTCGAGTATAAACTAGGCATACGCTAAGGTGATGAGCCTCTCCGTAGTGACATCGAGTGTAAACTCGCGAACTTACCTATCCACTGCTTCCATCAGGGGTGATGCCCTGCAGCTTGTTTATCGTATGCGATTAACTAGGATTGATGACCCTAGATGGATCATTGTTTGGGTAAGTGATATAAAGGGAGGTACCTTAGCTTCCCGAATCTGTTGTATGAATAAGCCTAATAAATTACTTGGCTAACACGACCATGCACCGCATTGCATGTGCTTTGGCGAGGAAGTGCATGTTTAGAGAGTTTGTCATGCACGATCGTGAGATGATGTCGCTGAGGGAGTGCAGGCGAGGGCATGCATCATTACAGCATACCATTCTTGCATTAACAAGAGTACTAAAGATATGATTGTTGTACTGCTTTATCATTACTGCTTGACTGAATTGATAACATGTTAACCTTTGCCTTATAGTACCCCTGAGTTGATCACTCACTCCCACTCTGGGACTGTTTTAAAACACCAACCAGACTCTGTTTTAGTTGCAGATTATGGCAAGGCTTATGCGACGGAGCCGGACTTCTTCAACGAGGAGAAGGAGTTCTCCTACGTGCAACTCTCAGGCGGGTCTATGTAGACCTAGAGTTGCCTCGATGGGATTTTGGGACTATAGATTAGTTTAACCTTTACACTTGATATTTTGTAAACTTTGGAACCATATATGTATTTATTTAGCCTGGTAACATACTCATACTCTAGGGATTGATAAACACTTACATACTTTATATATTCATCTCAGTCTTCCGTTTGCTCAATTTAAGTAACTCTGGAGTATGATATGCTGATTTGGTGTAATCTCACTCATGTTTAACGCACTAATATGGACAACATTTAATCATCATTATCTATATTACATAAGTGATGGTTTGGAACTCGGGAGTTGAGCTTTGCTCAACCCCCGATTTTCGGGGCGTTACAATATCTTATTAAAGGTTTTTTTTTTTTTTTTAATCAGCCATGATTTAAGCCAGAAGTGACTTGGGATTTTTTTTTAAGGAAAATCTACCTATAGTGCGGTCCATTTTTATAATTAACTGTTAAGATCTCTTGAAATGATAATTATCGATGTATGTATTAAAATAAATGATAAAAAACATATTTTTTCGTGATCTTGATTATGATATATTAATATCATGATTGTAATCATTTAAGGTGGGCTACACATTTTTGGAGTTCAATAATCAAAATGTATACCTCGCGTGTTTCTTGATTATTACATATACATATGCATGCATGGAAATATAGTTTCATTTATATATCATTCTATTCACTATTAAGCAAGGGACCATTAGTGATCGAAACCATCATCAATCATGATGATCAATGTTGATGAGAGGATCCATCATCAACGGTGATCTAACGGTAATAATCGGATCCATCACGAATTGACATGATCATTGGTGATTATAAGACTTTCTTAATATCTAAGCACTTTTTTTTTTAATGATAACATTTATATGCGTGATATAATTAGGCTTGGGCCGATTAGATTTAAACCCATTTTTCATTAGAAAATAGAAAACTTGGTGCTAGGATACTCCCTATATATAAAGGTCGTGCATAACCTGAGTGGGAGTTAAGTCTCCTTGACCAAATGGTGCATGTAACCTGCACTGAAATGTTGCATGTTATATAAATATATTCTTATAAAAGCATCATATTCATCTTAAATAAGAGCTTTTGGGAGCAGTTTTTCAAAGAATTTCTTGAAATTAACAACCTTAGAAATCATGTTTAACTTCATCATGTCCGTGACCATACCAAAGGGGAATTGATTGAGGCACATGAGAGCTTCGATCATACAACCCATGACAACGCATCAACGGGGCTCAATTGGACAAGTAAGTCTATGTACACTCCTTCCTTGTGTAGGAATAAGTGTAGAGTTTGAATTGACAAACTTGATTAGGTTCTTGTGTAGGACCTAAATCAAGTCCTTGTATAGGCCACCAGATACAGGTGTGTACGTGTTAGTCTTAGAGGGAGCCTTTGATGGGAGTAAACATAAATTTCCTTCGACTATGACCACGGTTATTTGTTAGCTGATAAAAAATAAATTAAATCTCTTGAGGGAGCCTCTGATGGGAATGTACGCTTGGTAGGTTCTTATGTAGGACTAAGGTTCACGACGAGCTTATAAAAAGCCAAGTAAATATCTAAGGGAGCCAATCTTTGTATAGGATTGTAAATGTTAAATGTGAACGTGATTTAAAACCCCAGATAGTAAACTTCGATACACTCATAGGTTGAGTGCGTCTGTCGGGAGTGGAGTAGGGAAAGCGAACCAATATACATGCTTGTGTTTGAGATTGTCAATATAGCACTTGTTTAATTATGCTTATTTAATGAATGTTTAATAACATGTATGCATGATTAGAAGAATGCTAGGAGTTGATAGGTAGCACATCCCACACACATATGTGCGCTATTATTTATAGACTAGTTGCTTGAATGACATATCATTTATATTGTATGTGATTGGACCCACTATTAGCTTGGAAGCTTTAATGTTATATTGCCTCACTTAGTTTAATTACATATTAGTTTAAGTAAGCAATTATGTGTTTAAAAGGTAAATAAATTTATTTGGTCCTAATCACCCTCCCCTCTAGGACATGACCTTAATTCCATAGCTCCGCTAAGCTTCTACGCATAGCCCGTGGCCCACAATGTGCAATTTCGGCCACACATGATCATTGGTTTAGATCCAATTGTTAGATTATGTAGAATGAGCGAGTCATTGAGCCCCACTACAATTGCAATAATTAGATATATGAACAAGGCATGACACTTGAACTGTGATCCCTATACACGATTATTAAGCTAGATATGGAAACTTACGGTTGAAGACCCTTGAGGGGAGAAGTGTGAGGGGTAAGCTTCTCTGACCCCCTTTCTTCTGTAGACATGTCATCGTCCTCTTACCTACACATGACAGAAAACTATAGTCTCATTGAGAGGTTCTCTTAAGAGTGTAAAGTGCGGAAGACCAAGATACATTCTCGGAGAAATCCTGGCAACATGAATGTCTTCCCAATCAAGTATGCCTTTAAGATTTATTTCAATGTAGAATCTCTACCATTGATGCATGGATGATTCGATTATTCGGCAATATTCAGATTACATCTAGTTCCAATGCAATGAATATGTGAGATTCACACTATTCATTAATTTCACATAGGAATCAATAGATATGGAAAAGGGGGGAGGGCAAATTTTTGGGTTGCTGGGCTCAATGTGATGAACATGTGAGATTCACACCATCCATTAGTTTTGCACATGAATTAGTAGAGATAGAACACCCACCATTGAATGCTTTACAGGGCCACTAGTGTTTATTTGTCATTCAAACCCTTTATGAGGTGATTCCCACCTCGATAAATGGAAGACAAATATTTACCTCATTCAAGCTTCCATGGAACCCAAAAAGGTTTCACTCAATGCTGACTATTTCTCGTTGTTAGGCCTACTTGAATTTAGAACCTACCTGATTTCTAAGCTCATATACTAATATAAACAGGCATAACCATTGGATAGGGGGTTATAACACAAGGGGAATGATGTGAGCAACACGAGGAGACAAGAGGATCTTTTGTAAGTAAAATCTTTGTCATTTTCGGGCATTTTGTGGGGATAAAATGTCAATTGTTTATAAACAATTATAAATTTTCAATTCCCAAAAATGCCCCTAACTTAATTTAAAATGTTTTCTCATGTAAAGCTAATTTAAATGTATTGAAAATTTTAAAATTATTTATTAATTTATAATAAATATTCTTTAATATTTTATATTTAGCAAGAGTTTTCTAATAATATCACGAAAAACACATCAAAATTTGATAATATATCGGTACACTCCCGTGGCGAGAAATTAACAAGGATGAGCTTTGTCCTAAAGAATTAAAGAATTAAAGATGATATGAGTCCCACCAACAAGTTCAACCCAATGCCCCTCCAAATGCACCATTGGGTCTTTGATTTTGCACGAGCACGACGTTGAGTGATCCAAACCTTACGAGCACCATACACCAAAAATCTTCCACATGAATGAATCTTAAACCTTTCAATAAGTCGCCAACACGACCAAGAAAATAAAGCGATGGTTCCTATTCAACCAATAGAAGGTCTGAGTATTTGTAGATCTAGGATCACCATTGATGCATAGATATAGAATGTAAGGCCCATCATATCAATGATCTGAAACATTGACATGTGAACTCGTGAAAGCTGAAAATATGAATATAGTGTACAATCCATCCACCCAAGCATTGTAGAGGTAAAATGGTGTGTGAGAATATTCATTCATTGATAAATGTTAGAGTTTGAAATGTAAGTGATTATGCAACTTTGGTCTAGGGCTGGAAAAGATAATAATTTGCAATTTTGGAAATTCCTAATTTGAGTAGAATTTCAAAATATCATGAAATAGGATCATTTGTATATAAAAGGATTCTTTCTTCCCAGTACAACATAAAAATCCCCTTTCAAGAAAAAAATAAATAAATTTATACTGACTAACCAATTAGACTAATCAAAATTGAGAGGATAGTCATCTAGAGGGGAGTAGGATTGGGTGCGGCCCGGCCTAGCTCAACATGGTTTGAAATTGACCATGGGGCCCACCATGATGTATGTATTGTATATACATGTCATCCATCCATTTTTCCAGCTCATTTCAGGACATGAGCCCAAAAATGAAGTAGATCCAAATCTCAGGTGGACCACAAGATAGGAAATAGTAGTATGAGTAATGGCATGGGCTCATATTGTAGGGATTTTTCTACTATCATTTCTGATTGCAGGGAACTGCTTACGAACTTGGCCAACTGAAAAGGCTAAAAAGAATATTGGGAGAGGTAAACCTGACTGCATATTTTGTGCACCATGAGTTTTTGGCTTAACCCACAATGTAGAGTGTCTGGTTATCCTCTTGAATACTGACCATAGATGGAGAATGAAACTACATGTAATAAGCTTCTTTTGATTAGCTAATGTTCTTTTCTCAAGTCCCACATCACATCATAGGCATTATTAAAAAAAAAAAGCAATTAGGACCACCCAACAAGCTCGATTTATGGTAGATGGAGATGGTGTATAAAGAATAGCAGAGGATAGACAATGTACAATCCTAGTAATTGCTTTTTCCCCATCAAGAAATGGGACACCCCAAAATTTAATGCCAATTCAATTATTAGGTAGGCCACCATGTGAATTTGGAGGTTTTTAAGTGATTGTCCACTTTTCTATGGCATGGCCAACTTTGTTGTGGAAAAATACATGCATATCATCATTGTAGGAGAAGTCAAAATCACAAAAGAAATGGCCAAAAAACAATACAACAAAGACGAGAAGAAAAAAAATAAGAGACGAAAAACATAGAGATAATTTAATTAAAGCCAATACTTAATTTCTGAGCACACCCTTTTATTACTATCAGACCTTTATGTTAATGTATATATATCTATAATAGTTGGTCCCACATTGGTTAGAAAGGGAAACATTCCCCTCAAGTTAGGCTATAAATAGGATACCTCTCTTGTATACAAAATACACTATTCAATACAATTCTCTTCTCTTTGTATTGTCTCATTTCCTTTCTTAAATTTAACTTGGTATCAGAGCTACTATTCATAGTGGTTCTCGGTATATCAAGAGTTGAGTATGCTCTGTGATTGCCACTATTAGTGGATCATTCACATCAGAAAAACTTCTTGTATATCATCTTCATACCTATCAGGTCGTCACTATAGTCGGAGTCTTATTCTCTATCGACGTCATCTCAATCGCCACTCCATCAGTCATTTCCTGACCAGTTCAGTTCGGTTCCTGTTATTTTTCATCTCTGTCTCCTTCCAGCTTCTTGCACACTATGGAGCATCTTGAGGACTCACAACCCATTGCCATTGTCATGGAAGGACTCAACTACACTATATGGGCTCAAGCTATGTTAAGCTTTCTTAAAGGCAGAAAGCTCTGGCGCTATGTCACTGGTGATATTACCGAACCAGAGAAAATCGCTAGAGAAGACAACACAAAATACATAGACCATCTCGAGGAGTGGGATAGCAAAAACCACCAGATTATCACTTGGATTCGCAACACGTGTGTACGCTCCATCAGCCTCCAGTTTGGTAGATTTAAGACTACCAAGTCACTATGGAATTTTTTTACAGAAACGCTACACCACCGCAGATCTGTCTCATCAATACCAACTTCTGGGCACTCTACATCGCATGCAGCAACAACCTGGGCAATCCATCAATAACTTCTTATCTGAGATGCACTATGTTTGGAATCAACTTGTTTCCTCAGAACCAGAGTTTACAGATGCCAACAATGCTAAAAAAATTTCCAACTATCGGGATCAGCAACACTTGGTTCTCTTTCTCATGGCCCTCACTAATGAGTTTGAGCATGTTCGTGCATCTCTCCTTCACCGCAGTCCCTTACCTACTTTAGATCAAGCTGTCACTGAATTTCTCTCGGAGGAAACTCGTCTTACCCCTCGCAAGACGACCTCTACAGATGTTGTCTTCGCCACTCCCAGGGGACCTCAACCTAACAACAAAGGGTATCCATTTGGATCTTTTCAACCCAACAATAAAGGGCATCCATTTGGATCTTCGAAATTCTGCAATTACTGCAAGAAACCAGGACACATTCTCTTGGAATGCCCGGTTCGAGTTTACCAATTCTGTCAGAAGCAAGCCCCTAGTCATTTTCAACGTGATTGTTTCCAAAACCCCAACAGACACTCCCAACAATACATGTCTCGCGGTACTCCTTCTAGATTTGCTGTCACTACTGCTGAAGGTTCATCATCCTTTACTTCCATTGAGACATTTTCTGCCTCTGACATAGAGGAAATTGTCAAACAAATTCTTGCTCATTCTGGTAATCTACCCTCTACTGCTATGTCAGTCACCTCAGGTAATTCATCTTGGTTCTTTGACTCTGCATGTTGTAATCACATGACACCTGATTCCACTATATTTGCCAGCAAACATCTTTCTAATCATACCCCGACTATTCAAACTGCTGATGGTTCTCCTATGACCGTGAGTCATATCGAAAAAATCTCAACATTAAACACTTCCCTTCCTGATACTTATTGTATTCCCCAACTCACTCTCAATCTTATATCTATTGGTCAATTATGTGACTTCGGTCTAACTGTCCTCTTTTCTGTCTCTGGTTGTTGTGTGCATGATCTAAAGACGGGACAAACTCTTGGGATAGGACGTAAGGTTGGACGACTCTTTGAGCTCATCAATCTTCACCTTCCATCCCGTTTCTCCTCATCAGTTCAGACAGCAGCCACAGTCTCATCTACCCCATCCATTAGTCTCTGACATTCTCGTCTGGGTCATGCTTCTGTTGGTCGTCTTCAATCCGTAGTATCTAATGGTTATTTAGGGCTTGTTAATAAAGAATAATTTGATTGTCTTCCTTGTCAACTTGCAAAACAATCGGCATTGCCATTTCACAATAGTGATTCTTTTTCTTCTGCACCATTTGATTTGATTCACTCTGATGTTTGGGGCCCTTCTCCCACTGCTACTATGGGAGGCTCTAGATATTTTGTCATTTTTGTTGATGATTACTCTCGTTACACTTGGATATTTCTTATGCGTAATCGATCTGAATTACCTCAGTTATACTTTGATTTTGCTAACATGGTCAAAACTCAATTTTCTTGCAATATCAAAGTGTTTCGTGCTGACAATGCTGCCGAATACACAGACTCTAGAGTCCTTGACTTTCTTCGCCAATATGGCACTCTTCCTCATCATTCATGTCCAGACACTTCTCAACAAAATGGGCGTGCTGAGCACAAACACCACCGAGACATTCTCGATACCGTCCGTGCTTTTCTCATATCTGCTTCGTGTTCTAAACGCTTTTGGGGTGAAGCTGCTCTTACAGCTGTTTACACCAAGAACCGCGTGCCTTCTCCCATCATTGGGAATCAATCACCCTTTGAGCGTCTTTATGGTCACCCTCCTGACTATAGCACTCTTAAGGTATTTGGTTGTGCTTGTTTTGTTCTTCTTCAAACTCATGAGCGCACCAAATTGGAATCTAGATCTCGATTATGTTGTTTTTTGAGATACGGTGTTGAACACAGAGGCTACAAATGTTGGGATCCTTACTCCAAACGTCTCCGAGTATCTCGTCATGTTGTTTTCTGGGAACACAAGATGTTCGCCTCCATATCCAAGTTTCACTTGTCACATGACAACACCTCTCTCCTATTCACTGACCTCTCCACAGATCTTTTTCTCGACATTCCTGAGATAAACTCTTCTTCTGAGTCAACACCTCTACCGACACATCCTATCTCTTTTTCAGATATGTCATTGCCCACTAATATGTCTACAGATATCTCAATTGAGTTATCCACCTTGCCCTCTTCTGAGGAACTTGTCTCTTCCGATGGATCCGCTCCAACAGCTTCTGATCTCCCTCCTCGGCGAAGTGACCGGGTAAAAACTCCTTCTATTAATCTTCGTGACTTTGTTATATTTTCTACTATTCTTTCTCACCATGAACCTCAGTCTTATCGTGAAGCTAGTTCTGATCCTCTTTGGCAGAAAGCAATGAATGATGAACTACAAGTACTCGAAAACACTCACACCTGGGATCTAGTAGACCTACCAAAAGGCAAACATGTTATGGGATGCAAGTGGGTTTACAAGATCAAAACTCACTCTGATGGGTCCATTGATCGGTACAAAGCTTGCTTAGTAGCTAAAGGGTTTACCCAGGAGTATGGAATTGATTATGAGGAGACCTTTGCCCCAGTTGCCCGCCTCACTTCAGTTCGCAGCTTAATTGAAGTTGTTGTTGTTCGTCAATGGGAATTATTTCAAATGGATGTGAAAAATGCTTTTCTTAATGGTGAACTCACTGAAGAAGTTTATATGTGCCCTCCTCCTGGTTCTCATCATCTTCGCATCAAGTCTGCAAACTTCGTCGGGTCTCTTTATGTCTCAAGCATCTCGCTCCTTGGGGTGGTTTGCCAAGTTCAGCATCATTGTTGGAGATTTTGGGTTCACTTCCAGCTCACATGATTCTGCTCTTTTCATTCGCAAAACAGACCAAGGTACTATCCTTCTTCTCCTCTATGTTGATGATATGATCATCACTGGTGATGACACATCCAGAATTTTGGATCTCAAGACTTATCTCAGCTAACATGTCGAGATGAAAGATCTTGGAAAACTTAGTTACTTTTTGGGACTTGAGAACACTTCTAACTCTGAGGGATATTATCTTTTGCAAGCAAAGTATGCTTCTGATCTTCTTACTCGAGCGGGACTCACAGATAGTAAGACATGTACCACTCCTTTAGAGCTCAACTCTAAATTCACTCCTATGGATGATACACCTTTCGATGACCCCACCTTGTTTCGCCAGTTGGTTGGTAGTCTTGTTTATCTTACAGTTACTCGCCCAGACATCTCTTATGTTGTCCATATTATCAGTCAATTTCTCTCTGCTCCTCGCACACCCTATTATGCCGTAGTGCTTCGCATTCTCAGGTACATCAAGGGGACCCTATTTCATGGTCTCCATTTCTCAACTCACTCTTCACTTGAGCTTCGTGCCTACTCAGATGCAGATTGGGCAGGTGACCCCACTGATCGTAGATCCACCACTGGTTATTGCTTCTTCCTTGGTGATTCTCTTATTTCTTGGCGCAGCAAGAAGCAAACAGTAGTCGCTTAATCCAGTACAGAAGCTGAATATCGAGCCCTTGCTGATACAACTCAGGAACTTCTTTAGCTTTGCTGGTTACTTGAAGATATGGACGTCATCCATTCTACTGCCACTATCATCAACTGCGATAATCAAAGTGCTATCCAAATTGCTCACAATGATGTATTCCATGAACGCGCCAAACACATTGAGATTGATTGTCACTTTGTGCGACATCATCTCACCCGTGGGACTATTGGACTATTATCAGTTTCTTCAGCCGATCAAACTGCTGATATCTTCACCAAAATGCATCCTCCTGGACGCCTTTAGGATTTAGTTTTCAAACTCAAGTTGGTCTCCATTTTACCACCTTGAGTTTGAGGGGGGCTGTTAATGTATATATATCTATAATAGTTGGTCCCACATTGGTTAGAAAGGGAAACATTCCCCTCAAGTTAGGCTATAAATAGGATACTCTCTTGTATACAAAATACACTATTCAATACAATTCTCTTCTCTTTGTATTGTTTCATTTCCTTTCTTAAATTTAACTCTTTACATCTTTTAATATTTCGATTAGTATTTTTTTTTAAAGATTGTAAACTCATTTACAACCAATAGCTTATAAACTCATCTATATCCTTTTCGTTGGAAAAAATTCCATCCCGTGAGACAAACGCCTATATTATTTTAGTAAAAATGGTAGTGCCAGACACTCATGGATGGAGAGTGCCAGACACTCATGTGTTGAAAGTTTATACAGATTGGTGTAATTTCTGTATAAACTTTCAACAATCTTAAAGCGTTATTTGATGGAAGCCAACGGTGTTTCATCCATCAAGTTGATGAATCAGGACTTGATACGTCTTGATCAGTTCGATGGAACTAATTTTACGAGATGGCAAGACAAGTTGAAATTTCTCTTAACGGCGCTGAAGATCTACTATATAGATCCAAATTTGCAAGCGCTACCTGAAGCAACCGATGACGACACACCTGAACAGGTAGCCGCCTGCACCAAACGAGCCGAAGACGAACTCTTGTGTCGAGGACACATTCTGAACGCACTCTCCGACCGTCTCTACGATCTGTACCAACAGACGTCATCAGCAAAGGAGATCTGGGCCGCCCTGGAATTCAAATACAAGGCTGAAGAAGAAGGTACGAACAAGTTTCTCATCGCCAGGTATTTTGACTTCAACACGGTAGATAACAAACTGCTGCTACCCCAAATCCAAGAATTGCAGCTAATAGTAAACAAAATCAAAGCGATAAAGATAGATCTTCCTGAATCATTCCAAGTCGGGGCTATAATCGCCAAATTGCCACCGATGTGGAAAGACTATAGAAAGAAGTTGCTGCATAAAACTGAGGACTACACAGTGGAACAAATCCAGAAACATCTCAAAATTGAGGAAGAATCCCGTAACCGGGACAGAAAGAATGATAACGGGAATACCTCGTCCAAGGTACATGCAGTAGAGAACTCTAATAACAAACATCCCGAGAAGGACAATTCCCTGAAACCCAATAAAGGAAAATTCAAGAGAAACACCCAAAAGAAGAACGGAAAGTTCAAAGGCCCATGCCATGTCTGTGAGAAAACCGGGCACTATGCTCGAGTTTGCCGATATCGCAAGTCTAAACAAGAGGCAAGTGCAGTAGAAGAAGGCGATATAGTGGCCATGATCACTGAGGTGAATACCATCCAAGGCAAAGTTCCAGGATGGTGGTATGATACTGCCGCTACAGTACATGTGTGCTACGACAAATTAGCCTTCAAAACCTATGAGGAATTGACCGATGGTCAAGAAGTCTAAATGGGTAATGAAGTCCGATCGAAGGTCGTTGGCAAAGGAACTGTCGAACTGATATTCACCTCTGGGAAGAAAGTAATTCTGACTAATGTACTGCACGTCCCAGACATGAGGCGAAACTTAGTTCTGGGGATCTTCTGAAAAAACCAGGGATAAGGGTGGTGTACGAGTTAGGTAAACTGATTCTGTCTAAGAATGGAAATTTTGTCGGAAAGGGATACGCTTGTAATGGGATGGTCAAGTTTTCTCTGAATGAAAGTAGCACTTCTGTGTATATGGTTGAATCCGCTAGACTGTGGCATGATAGACTAGCCCATATAGGGTATAGTTCCTTGAAGTTCATGACTAAGAATGGTTTAATCTCATATACAGATAATGAAACCGAAAAATGTGAAGTGTGCATACGATCCAAAATGACGAAAAAACATTTTCCAAGTGTTGAAAGATCGTCCCAAGTGTTGGATCTTGTGCACAGTGATATCTGTGAGTTAAACGGCATTCTTACTCGTGGAGGTAAACAATACTTCATAACCTTTATAGATGATTGTTCTAGATATGTGTATGTGTACCTATTAAAGAGCAAAGATGAAGCATTGAACATATTTAAAGTATATAAAGCAGAAGTAGAGAATCAACTAAATAAGAAGATAAAAATTTTCCGTAGCGATAAAGGAGGAGAATACTTCTCAAATGAATTCGATAACTTCTGTAAACAACATGGACTGATACATCAATGTACTGCTCCATACACACCTCAACAAAACAGAATAGCTGAAAGGAAGAATAAGACATTAGTAGAAATGGTCAACTCAATGCTGATAAGAGCAAAGTTACCACTAAGTCTATGGGGTGAGGCACTACTTGCAGCATGCTATATTCTAAATAGAATACCGTCTAAAAAGTATAAAATATCTCCATATGAAACATGGAGAGGTAGAAAACCTAACCTAGGATATCTAAAAGTGTGGGGGTGTCTTGCATACTGCAGAACCCCTGACCCAAAAAGAACTAAGTTAGGACCAAGAGCTATTAAGTGCGCCTTCGTAGGGTATGCACAAAATAGTAAAGCTTATAGACTTCTAGACATGGAGTCTAATACAATAATAGAATCAAGAGACGTTGAGTTCTTTGAGAACTCACTATCCTTGGAGTCTAAGGATAATGAAATCCAAACTCCTAATAGAGAACCAGATAACACAACTCCATATATAGTGGACGCTCCTATTGAACCTCGTAGGAGTCAAAGAACAAGAATAGAGAAGAGTCTAGAAGATGATTACATAGACTCACAACGTATCATTTTCCATCTAGTAGAAGCAGATAGAGAAAATGTTATAAGACAAATACCTATAGTGATGAATATAGAAGATGATCCTAAATCATATAAAGAGGCTATATCATCTAGAGACTCAGATTTCTGGAAAGAAGCTATAAACGATGAAATGAAATCCATACTATCAAATCAAACATGGGAACTAGTAAACTTACCTCCAGGTTCTAAACCTATAGTTTGCAATTGGGTATTTAGGAAGAAATATCACACTGATGGGACTATCCAAACCTTTAAAGCTCAACTAGTAGCTAAAGGTTTTAGACAAAAAGAAGGGATAGATTATTTTGACACATATTCACCTGTAGCTAGAATAACATCCATTAGGATATTATTTGCGCTAGCTTCCATACATTATCTTCACATCCATCAAATGGATGTAAAGACCGCTTTCCTGAATGGTGACCTCAATGAGGAGGTATACATGGAACAACCCGAAGGGTTCATTCTACCAGAAAATGAAAACAAGTATGTAGATTAGTCAAATCATTGTAAGGATTAAAACAAGCACCAAAACAATGGCATGAGAAGTTTGATTTCAAAATACTTTCTATGTTTCAGCTCATGCATATATGTAGCTGACAAATGCATATATTCTAAAGTAAATGGTAGTTGTATCGTTATTATTTGTCTGTATGTTGATGACATGTTAATAATAAGTAATAAAATGGAAGGTGTAACTGAAACAAAGAGGTTTCTATCTTCAGTATTCAAAATGAAGGATCTTAGACAAGTTGATACCATCCTAGGTATCAAAGTTAAAAAATATTGTGGGGGTTATGATTTGTGTCAATCTCATTATATTGAGAAGATACTAAACAAGTTTAACCATCTAAATATAAAAGAAGCAAAGACCCCATTTGATCCAAGTATCAAGCTAAAAAAAAATACTAGAAGAACCATTGCACAATTAGAATATGCGAGTGTCATAGGGAGTCTTATGTATGCTATGCAATGCACTAGACCTGATATCGCATATGCTGTAAGTAAACTTAGTAGGTTTACTAGTAACCCTAGTACTGAACACTGAAATGCAATTAGTAGAGTCCTTGGTTACTTAAAAGCAACTAAAGACTTAGGACTATTTTATTCAGAGTTTCCGGCCGTATTAGAAAGATATACCGATGCGAGCTGGATATCGAGTGCAGGGGACAACAAGTCTACTACAGGGTGGGTATTCACCCTAGGAGGTGCAGATGTATCTTGGGGATCCAAGAAACAGACTTGCATAACGCACTCGACTATGGAGTCTGAATTCATAGCCCTGGCTGCAACAGGCAAAGAGGCTAAGTGGCTAAGGGATCTTTTATTAGAAATTCCTTTCTGTGTAAAGGCCGATATCGGCTGTATCACTACATTGTGATAGTGAAGCCATATTAGCTAGAGCCTATAGCGACACTTATAATGGTAAGTCTAGATATATTAGTCTTCGACATGATTATGTCAGACAATTGATTCGAGATGGAATAATTGTTATTTCCTATGTGAAATCAAGCAACAACCTGGCAGATCCTTTTACTAAACCTCTACCGAGAGAGGTAGTAAAGGCTACATCTAGAGGGATGGGGTTGAAACTCTTCAACCAAAGTTTCACCAGTGATGGTAACCCAACCTGAAGTTAGAAAATCTCTAAATTTGGATTTAATAGGTAAAAATAAGTCACTGATATGTGGAAAGTTTTTCAGCACTAAATTATAAAACCTCATCCATAATAGATAAGTGCTGAGCGTTACGTAAGAGGGTTGAGTCTGAGAACTCTTAATGAAATTCAGTCTATAGGATAAGTGTCTTATAGTAACGGAGACACTGAAAGGATTTCACCTATATGAACGTAGAGATGGTGCCGTCTCTCATGAGAGTTAGGAGTTTTCTTTCGGGATCGTTCACGAATTAGGATAAGCACATGACCATTAAATGTGCTGAGCAAGATTGTGGGAACTCTAACAAACACATAGCGAATATGTGTGTGGTTTCTCCAACTCTATTATCTAGGAATAACTGGTTCAAAGCTGCGGCTATTAGTAATTTCGATAGAGTTTTGAGATACTTACACTAAAGGAAGATTAAAATCGAAAGATATCTTTCTTTATGCATATAAGCTGATTATTCTGACAATATTGTTTAACCGATAAAATATTTTTAATATTTTTATAAAATCAAGTGGGGGATTGTTATAAATATATTGATTTTATATATATTTTAATAATATATAATAAAGTATTTGAAAAAATTGTTTAAAAAACACGTTTTTCAAGGTTTTGGGAATAGTCCCACATGGGAAAGGGAAGAGAAGAAAATGTGGTTTATATGAAAGATGTAGAGTATTATAATATTTACCTTCGTAGTCCGTGGACTATGGACCTTGCGTGTTCCACTGCGAAGCACTGGAACACCCGCGCGTGCGCTCGGGCTCGGGCACGGGCACGGGTACGGGCACGGGCTCGGTCTCGGTCTCGGTCTTGGGCTCGGTGCGAGGGCGTGGGCATGTGAGGCAGTGTGGCTGTAGAGGCGCTAGTGGAGCACTTTGCACGTCCGCATCATGTCGTAGAGGGTCGCTCCTTCGCGACCTTGAGCGAACTGGAGCGAGACGTGTGCGAGTCACGGTGAGACTATGTGGCTTAGGCGGGTGGCTGGTTGGCAGAGAGACTAGAGAACTGAGAGAGAGATCTCTCAGTATATATAGACTGACTGAAAAGAGCTGTTGCAGCAGAAACTGTAACAGCTGAGCCATCAGGGCCCAGCTATAACTGCTGCATGGCTAGCCCAACAGTCAGAAAACGGCTAGATGCTGTCTCACAACAGTTAGCATGCAGCGGATTAATGGTCCATGCACAACAGTCAGAAAACGGCCATAAAACGGCTAGTTTTTCAACAGCCAGAAATGGCTTAATGAAATTTAAGTCTCTGGACCATAACCCCCTAGCCACCATAGCCTATAAAAGGAGGGCCTGGATGAGTTTCCAAACCATCTCACAAACCAATCCAGCACTACCATACGAATTGAGAAAGCCCACTAATCCTCTCTAATACTCCTGTAATTCCAGCAACAAAACAGCAAGGGTTTAACCATTGCAAGAAGAACAGACCAACGGTGTGGTCTAGGACGGTTCAACTGAACCAGTGGCTGAAGACTTGACCAAAGCAGTGGTCTAAAACCAAATTTTCTTCTTCATTTTCTTTTCTTCTGGGATTTTTTCTTTGTTGTATTTCTGCTAGAAATTGTGTAATTGAGTTCCAATAGGTGGGCCTTCGTGTTTGCTGAACGCAGACCCACACCAGGCTCATCGTATCCTAGAAGCTATTTGCCTGCAACCTATCAGCTTACTCAATTTACTTGAGTAGGGGCAAATAACGCTTTAAGGATAGCGTTTTTCTGACGTGCTTCAGCCTGTCCTTATTCCTGATTAAAGTGATTTTTTGGTTTCCATATTATACAGAAATTACACCAATCTATATAAACTTTCAACATCATGGATGGAGAGTACGTAACAAAAGAATTATATTGGAAAAAATAATACGTAGGTATTATGTGCCTTAAAAATCCAATGATGATGTCTATGATTATACCTATAAATGACCTCATGTGTTTAGTTCATACCATAGATGTCATAATTAATTTTTGAAAAACTCATATCAAGATGAGTTGGACAGGACAACTAACAATTAAGAAAGACTTGTTTCACGGATCTAAATATCCTAAATTTTATAACAACCGAGGGTGGAATTGGGCAATTCAAGAAAAGTTAAGTATTCATCTTGTATATAAGAACTAACGATGAGTTAGGCTGGTGAGGCCACGGAATTTTTTTACACAATGCATAGAACAGGAGTTGTAGAAGAATAAGTCAGAACAACAATTGCCTGCAACACCTATTTTATATAGCACATAAAAAGAATACTCCATTCAACTCCAATGAAAAAGTGCCATGTGTATGAGTACAAGTGTGGGACCCACACTGAAAAACACAGAATCCTCTTTTCATGAAGGGAGTCTTTATCTTTTCACATGTCCCACAACAATGTAAATTTGCTTCCCGTAATTACTGAAGTTCACATGGTGTAGGCTGACTGAGTTTGTACGACTGTGATTTTGCTATCTTCTCTTTATCAAGTTGAGTTGTTTTTCATGAAAGATACACACCACACTACAGTGGCTTCATGCACAAACCCACGGTCAGCATCTCATCCACATGGTCTTACAGTGTGGCCCACCTGAATTGTGAATCTGAATGATCTTTTACCCCATGTCCTAAAATTGAGGATTTAATCCAATGGACGGAGTGGATTTTAAATTTACAACATGGCAGCTCCGTAGATGTTTTACATTCGGCATAAAATAGATATTGCAGAAATTCAAAGGTAAGATGATTTACTTTTATTATTTTTTTAACTTTTTACTGTAGATTTTATGCATGATACGTTCTGATGGGTGCACCAACATTCTAGTCATTGAAAATGGAAAGCAAGAAATTCTCATGGCATATTGAAAATAAAAATAAAAGTCATTCATGGATTCTTGCCAAGTCGACTTATGGCAAACCCATCCGTACACGTTGAAGGGGTCGCGTATCAATTGGTTGCATCCGACCTATCATGGATAGCTTATTTTGTAATCTAACGTCTAATGGACTATCATTTCGGCCACATTATTCAAAATTTCCCCACTTACTGACGGTACTCGTTGGACCCAAATTGATGTTGTTTTATCGACGCCATCCATCCATTTTGGATCATTATTTTAGGGTATAATCCAAAAAAAAAATGAGGTAGATCCAAATCCCAGGTGGGCCACATGACATTAAAATGGTGGTGATGGAATGCCTACTATTAAAAACTTCCTATTGCCCACTGTAATGTTTATTTGCCATCCAAACCTGTTGATTGGGTTATAAAGACCCAGGTAAAACACAAATATCAGCTCAATCTAAAACGTTCGTGGCCCGCAAGAGGTTTTTAATGGTGAGCGTTCAATCACCGTTGCTTCCCGTAGTGTGTCAACCTAAGATCATGAGATGCCTTGTTTTCGAAATCATAATATAAAAATAGTGTTAAAAATGGATAGACGGCATGGATCAAATGCATGCATCATGGTGGGACACAGCCATCCGCGTCCGACAACGAGCCCCACAAGCTTGGGTGTTTTACGCCCCCATAAGGACGCGGATTGCTTACTGTCCTCTGTGGGTCAGCACGATATATTTTTGTTTTATTCAAGCTGTCCATATATTTTTCCAGATCATTATAGAGCATGAAACTAAAAATGAGTGAGATCTAAATATTGAGTGGACCACACCACAAGAAAACAATGGAAAATGAATGCACACCATTAAAACATTCCTAAGGCTTACTGTAATGTTTATTTATCATCCATACTGTTTATTAGGTCACGCACACCTGGACGAAGAAAAAACACATATATCAGCTTAATCCAAAACTATTGTGGCCCAAGAAGTTTTTAATGGTGAATGTTCAATCACCGTTCTTTCCGGTGGTGTGGTACACATGAGATATTGATCTGCCCAATTTTTCGGCTCATGCAGTAAAATAGTCTGGAAAAAATTGGATGGATGGCGTGGATAGAACACATTAATCATTGTGGGCCCACATAGCACTATCAGTAGCCGCCTCCCTACTGACGCTGTCAGTAGGCAATCCGCGTCCCCCGCAAAACAGGTCACACGGGTGGGGTGAGGACTCGGATTCGGTAGTGACCCCTCCAGTACTGGTCGGTGCTGTGGGCCCCAAAATATTTATTGTATTTTATCCATTCCGTTCATCCATTTTCTAATCTCAATTTAGGTTATGGTTAAAAAAATAATTTAAATCCAAATTTCAGGTGGGCCACACCTAAGGAAATAGTAGTAATTGAACATCCACCATTAAAAACTTCTTAGTGGACACAAATTGTTTTTTGGATCAATCTAATATTTGTGATTTATTTCATCCAGGTCTTTGTGACCTAATCAACAGGTTGGATGGTAAATAAACATTACAGTGGGCTTTAGGAAGTTTTTAATGGTGGGCGTTCATTCACTAATGTTTCCTGTAGTATGATCCAAATGAACTAGGATATGTCTCATTTTTGGATTAATTCTCTAGAATGAGCTCGGAAAGTGGATGGACGGCATGGATAAAACACATACATCATGGTGGGGCCCACAGCACCGACCAGTATTGAGACCTCAGCACCGAGGAGTCACTACCGACTACCGAATCCGAGTCCGTGTGGTAGTGTTGTAGGGGAGTCTGTCTCACATTACCTCTGCTCAAGCGATTAGCTAGCTAGCTAGTTACCTTCTCTGTCACTCGTTCGAATCCTGGAAAAGCATGATTTCTGAAAGGATGGCGTTTTCTTCTCCATTTCCCTCTCTCCAACTCCTCCCACTCTCAATCCGTTGCAGGAACCCTCTCTCGATTTCTGAAAGGAAACTCAGCGATTCTCTCCGATTCCATACTCCTTCCAAAAATCTCACCCATTCTCTCCGATTCCGTACTCCTCCTTCCAAAACACTCAAATGCTTCTGCGCTCAGAGACAATCTACCCAACAATTCGAGAGGCTCTTCTCCAACCTCAATCAGGCTACTCTTAAGAGAGAACCAGGTCAGTATTTCTACACTATTGACATATCCAGGCCGTTCATCAGGTCTATCCTACGGTGCATACGCCTTGTCCGGAAATTGGGTCTGGAATCCGTTCATTGGGTGGGCCACATGTGTGTGTTGAAAGTCAGACCGTTGTATTCTCAAAGGTGTTTGAAAACTAACCACTTGACTAGCACTGAATAACCCAAGCTTTGTTATGCCTATCCTAGTTTGCATGACCACACCAGCCGACACTGTCTCTCAATTTAGGGTACTCAGCTAATACACACACTCATCTAACTTATCTAGTTTATATGGAAAACTTAGATTTCACAAACATCGGTTTAAGAAACTCTTTTAAAGTAACAATATACTAAATATACTTTTCAAAAGAATATTATTTGTAGATTCTTATCAAAATTTGATTAGTCTACATGGACAAGTCTTCAAGTGCTATTAATAGTTCTAGAAACTTGGAATTGATTAAGCTGCTTTTCTAGTGTAACCAAGTCAGGCCAAAGGAGAGACCTTTGTTATCATACACTAAGGGGCTGTTTGGTTGAGGAATTTGGTGCAGGGATCCATGAAATCCATGGATATCAAATCTCTCTCTCTCTCTCTCTCTCTCTCTCTCTCTCTCTCTCTCTCTCTCTCTCTCTCTCTCTCTCTCTCTCTCTCTCTCTCTGTAAGGGACTTGCTGAATAGATTTTCCAAATTGCCTCCATAAATCTATGAGTTTCGTGTTAAATCCAAGTTACCCAAATCAAACTCTTATAAAAACAAGTTATTTCACTGCAATAAATGCTCCACTATTGTAGATAAATGCTTCCGAAATTTATCAGTTTTTATCCCAAGTGTACTTTAGAATTTGACCTACCAAAAGTCAATGAAAATCCATGAATTGACAGGTTTATGGATTTATCAAATTTACATTCTCATTTCCTTAGTCCCAAACAAGCCCTAAAGTAATGACACTCAATTTCATCCTCCTATACACAAGAAGAGGGTAGGTACATGCACAAAATGTCACAGAAAGGGCTGGCTACTCGCACAGTATAATGATCAGATCAAATGAAACATTTTATAAGTAATAGGTCCATGACACGTGGCTACAATCCATGTTGTAAAGTTGACAATACTAGACATATGTCAGGTATATAATACATAAGTCGTTACACATGAAGTATGACTCATCTCATATCCTCACGACCTGACTTTTAATCAGGCTATAACGTTAATCGCATGGAAGAGCAATGAAGCGATTATGTTATTTTGACTTTGATTAGTCTCATCTTCAGTTTTGTATGACCAAAGGTGGATATGGAGTCCCATTACTTGTATCCTCATTCTTTATTCTTCACAATAAAGGGTGGTTCACACTTCAATGTATGGACATCACCCTAAATGTACCTCTCTTGCATATTTAGGGTTGGTCTACGTATGCAAGTGGGTAATTAGCCTGCCAACAAATAGAGATCTCTCAAGATCTCAAGGTAAATATTGATTATCTAGACACCTAGTAAAGAATAGTGCACAATACAAGATAAAAGGAATGATCATTTATAAATGAGAGATAAGAGGTATATCATAAAAGGTATAGATATACAATTATGTAATTCAAGCTGTTCCCAATCCCATATGCTTGACATGAACTTGGAATAAGTCTCATAGCCATAGGTTTTGTCATGGGCTCTGCACACATATCTTTGGTGGGAATGTAGTTGAGGAGAGCCTTTTTGTCTATCACTTCAAGAACGTAATAATACTTGATCTCAATGTGGTTAGATTTCTGGTAGTGTTTGGAGTCCTTGGCCAAGTCAATAGCAAAGGTGTTCTCACTTCTCTATCATCAGGGACTCAGGCTCACGAATGGCTTGTACAATACCCAAACCTTACAAGAATCTTTGGACCCATACATGCTCCTGAATAAAGCGATGTGGATGCCTATTTCTTGATCATTAAATATTATCTTCTTTGAGTAAGAATGCATAGTCTGAAGTTGACTTTCCCTCATAGGGGTTATTACCCTAGGTTGTAAAAAAAATTCTTTAAGTTCGAGATTCATGCCTCCATAACACATCATCAAGTCTTTGGTTTATCTGAGATAGCGGAATATTCTTAGATGGCTTGCAAATGAGATTGTACCGAGTTACTTTGGTAACAACTAATTACATTAATTACATAACTAAGATCTGGTCTAGTGCAAAGCATGATGTACGTTATATTACCTATTGCAGATACTTAAGGTATTGGGGACATGGCTGGTTTCTCAGTATCAGTTTAGAGACACGACTTCCTATCTAGCTTGGTAGCACCCTCCACAGTAGTTTCAAATGGTTTCAAGTTTTTCATCCCAAAAAACCAAACTCTGCCTTACGTAGGTAGTTTGAGTCAAGCCCAAGAACCTCTTATGGCAGTTTTTAATGATCTTCACCTCAAGAATAAAGGTGGCCTTACTAGGATCTTTCATCTCAAAGTTTGAGAAAAATCAATATTTGGTCTCATCAACAATCGCATATCATCACTAGCTAGTAGGATATCGTTTACACAAAGAGATTATTAGAAAAGATCTTCTAAACAACTTCTTCTTAACTAATTGTGAACCAAAGGTGGTGATGGCTAAGTGGAATCTCATATACCATTGCCTTGAATATTGTTTCAGCACATAACTTTCAGTAGCTTGTAGACTTTCTTTGGGTTATTTTTATTCTCATCCGGTTGTCTATTGCAGGTATATTTCTTTATCTAGATTACCATTTAAAAATGTAGTCTTTACATTCATTTGATACGACTTTAGGTCTAAATTTGCAATGATGGATGAAATCATGTGGATCTAGGAGAATCTATCAACGGGTGAAAAAGGTTCATTGTAATCAACTCCTTCAATATGTGTGAAACCTTTAACAACTAATCGTGTTTTATACTTGTCCACTATATCATATGCCTTTCTTTTGATTTTGAGTACCCATTTATTCTCTATTGCTTTGTGATTGGGTAGTAGATTTAGAACTTCCTATCTTAATTTTTCTTTATGGAGGTGATCTGCTCATCCATGACAACTGACTAATCAGCCGAATTGGGAGACAATAATGCATCTTAATAAGGATCGGGTTCATCATTTGGAAGTATCTTGCATTAATCGCAATGCAAGAGTACACTTCACCCTCAATTTGGAAGTATCTTTGGGGAATTAATCTTCTTTCACTTCGACATAATTCAAGAGCCTACTGAGGTATACTCCCACTATCCCGATGAACTATGGGAGTAGCATCTACATTATGAGAAGTGGAACTCTTACTCTCTTGAGATGCATTGGTGATTTCATAAATTTCTATCTCAACTTTCTATTTCTTTTGACCGGGATATCTATCTTAGACAAAAGTTCATGTCCAGATATTCTATCTCAATCCTTCATGGTCCTTATGAATTAAAACATATCTCTTTGAGTGCATATGGTACCTGATACATATATACTCAATGGTTTTACTATCAAGTTTACCTCTATGGAGAGCAAATAACAAATATATTTCAGAAATTTCCAAGGGCGTAGGTGGATAAAGAAGGAATCCTCCCTGTCTTCGTCTCATATGGGGTATTGGAAATGGATTTAGATGAGATGTTAAGAACATTGACTGTTGTGAGTAGCACCTTTTCATCCCTTTTTTATTCTATTTTTTATACTTTATTTTTTTATTAATTGGTTGCCATGTATTTGCCTTCATTGATGTACAAACCAAGAAGATGGGTGGGTTCTAATCAGAGAATGGCATTATATGATGATGACAATCAATTTATGAGTAATAGGCATTAATTAAATAATAAGATTTGAGATAGGGTGGGATACTTACCTTGATGTCGATCCACACAAATTGGAGATGTTGTAGCTGCTCTAATACCACTTTGAAATGTTCGAATGGGTGGGTCCACTGGATTTGACAACATCTATATGATCTTAGGGACTTTCACACAAAACTGAAGATGGACGGCCCACGATCAATGATCTGCCTAACAACTACGAGATAAAAAATGAGCTAATCACCCCTCTGGTCCTACGGTTAGGATGGCCACCGGATGTGATCCACAATTTAGCTCGTTTAGAGGTGGCCTAATGGACTATGGATATTCTCTCGTTATTCCTCTCTCAATTTTCTCTCTGGGAAAGGGAATGCCTCCTGTTTTATAAAAAGGAGGAACCAAGAGGATTAGAAGGAGGTCAAATTTGATGAGGCTTATTCTTGACACTTCCAAGCTCTCTGCCTTATCACAATCCTCTCTCTTGTTTGAATTTGAATTTTGAGAGAAGGGGATTGAGAAAAAGGATATCCTATCGGAAATGTTCCGAGGGATAACTGTGTGGGACCCAACCATTATTGTTTGTCCATAAGTGGGTCCCACAGGCTCATGGCAAACAATTACTGGATCGTCTTGATGATCTAGCTCGGCCTGATGAGTGTCCTGGATATTGCACTCGTTGAGAAGATAAGTGCTAAGGTGGTTCGCGGCATTCACAACACACATGTGAGAGATCAATGCAGTTTGCAGCTTGGCCCATGTTAAACATTTATTGGCCTGAAAATTGGGTCTGGTATCTGTTTGTTGGGTAAGCCATAGGCGTTGTTGAAAGCGGACGGTTGGAGAAAAGATGACCGCTTGGCCTACATTCAAGGCACATGAGTGGCCAACCTTCAGACTGGACCAGCTTGGTTATAAGGCTCGGTTGTTGTGTTCAGGCTGGGCCCCACTTGATAAGTGTCCCAGAATTGCATTTGTTTTAATGATAAGTGCTAAGGTGGTTCCTAGCATTCACAGCACATATGTGATAGATCCAATGCATTCATCAGCATGGGCCATGTTGAACGTCTTGGTCCGAAAATCAGGTATGGTTTCCATTAATTGGGTGGGCCACAGGTGTGTTGAAAAATGAATAGTTGGTGAAAAGATGACCATTTGGTCTACATTCAAGGTACATGAATCGCCCAGCTAATGACTGGACCAGCCTGGTTATCATGCTGGGTCATATTCACAGTGGGGCCTACCACCCACCTGATGAAGTGTCCCAGATTCCTGGATATTGCACTGTTAGTGGCATTCACAGGTGTGAGGGATTCAGTTCATTTGTCAGGCCTGTCCCATGTTGAATGTGTCTTGGCCTGAAAATCGGGTTTGGTTGCATTCATCAGGTTGGCCATAGGTGTGTGTCCGAAATGAACGGTTAGAGAAAAGATGACTGTTTGGTCTTTATTCAAGGCACGTGACTGGCCCACCTGATGACTAGACTGGCGTGATTATCACGGCGGGTCATGTTCACGATGGGCCCCACCTGATAAGTATCCTGGATATTGCACATCTTGGAAAGATAAGCACTAAGGTGGTTCATGACATTCACAGCACATATGTGAGAGATCCAATACATTCATCAGGCCTGTACCATGTTGAACGTCTTTTGGCCTGAAAATCAGGTTTGGTTTGGCATTCATCGGGTGGGCTGCATGTGTATCCAAAATGCATGGCTAGATAAAAGATGACCATTCATTCTGTATTCAAGGCACATGAGTGGCCCACCTGATGAATGGATCATCTTGATTATTAGGCTGGGTCATGTGCATGGTGGGTCCCACTTAATCCTGTCCTGGATATTGCACTCATTGGAAAGATAAGCACCAAGGTGATTTGTGACATTCACAGTACTTATGTGAGAGACCCAATACGTTCATCAGGCCTCTCCCATGTTGACCATGTCTTGGCCTGAAAATTGTGCCTGGTTTGCATCCATCGGGTGGGTCCAAGGTGTGTGTCCAATGAATGGTTAGAGAAAAGATGACTGGCTGGTCCATATTCAGGGTACATGAGTTACCCATCTGATTAGCGGACCAGATTCATTTTCATGGTGGACACCACCTGATGAGTGTCCCAGATATTGCATTTGCGCCACATTGATGGTTGTGCTATGAATCACCTCTCCAATGTCTATTTGCAGGAGTCGCCTTAGCCTTTTTACATGGAGAATGAAACTTTGTTATGGGCCTTATGGCCATCTTACTCCACTAAGGGTGGGAATGTCAATTTTAGAGAGGAGCATGCTGCCGTCCACTCGTTTTGTTTTCTTTTCTCTTCTTTTTGTAGGTGCTTATATTTGTTTTGGCTGTTTGGTTGTTAGGAAGCCTTAGCAGTGCAATTTTTCTGGTTGCCGGCACCACGGTATGTGTTTCTCATAGACAATCTTACCTTTGTATGTACGTATGTAATTGATACATGTACACATGCATGAATTGTACATACAATTTGTTCCTTCCTGAATATGAACAGTTGCATTTGGATTTGTGCGGCCTTTTAGATGCTTTCCACTTTACCACGCAAACGCCTCTATGAGATTATTCATGCTTTTCTTTCCTGCATAAGTGGATCTGTTAATTAGTTTGATTGCACATGACATATTATGTATGCAGTTGTTTTTTATTAGAAGAGAATCTAGTTTCCTCTGTTTTATTTTTCTTGCAATCCTAGCTGTTGAGATTTTCTTATCACATTAGCGTGTGCAAATTTTGATGGTAGTTTTGTAATTAGTTAATTATTTGAAAGTAGTTTCCTTGTTGCAGGGAGCTTGCTAATTTTGCTAGTTTAGGGTTTTAGGTATCTATCTATTTTTGCTTTGGGTTTGATGTACAACAGTTTTTGAGGAATAGAATTTTTTATTTATTTTAAAAACTCCATCAGTTGAGATTTTTTCTCCTGCATGGCAGCATCACACACATGGACAGACACATAAATGCATGTATGGAGAAATACAAACACTCAAAATATATACATATACTTGCATACTTAGCCAAACGAAACATATGGATGCGCATTTATGACACATTCATACATGTCTGCACGCATGTCCACAAGACAAGCATGTATGGAGTGTGTTCTAACATTCATGTCCACAAATGGTTGGCACACTTGCATGATTCACAAAAGTCTGTCTGCTGAAATACACACATTCATTGATGTCAGCACATTTTAAGGCAGAAGTTCCAAGCATCCTCTTAATGCCTCATTCTTTTGCCCTAATTAAAAGGCGTGAAAGTTAGCTTTCAACTTCTTCTTTTGCCCTAATTAGAAGGCATGAAAAGTTAGCCTTCAACTTCAAAGATTTTTCTTGGTATATCTTTATCAGTTTATCTTGAAGTAGAAATAGTTAACATATACATATTTTCTTGTTTGGATCATTTACCTATATACTCTCTTACAATGCTCAAATGCTATTAAATTTTATAGGTAGGTGCAGGTATCCTTGCTATCCCTGCTGTTACGCAAGAAGCTGGATTTCTAGCCTCTTCAATCACATGCATTCTTTGCTGGATGTATATGGTAAAAGTCAAAGCTTGGATGCATTTATATAGTGATCCTATTTGGAATAAATTGACAGTAATGGCCTGGGCACATCCACACACACAGAATGTCACCTATCACACACTGTGGGATGTTCACCTATAAGGCGTACTGCATGTCACTTCTGTAAAACATCATAACATGTGCAAAAGGTGGGCTATGAATGTCACCCAGTGCAAAAATTAGGCTGGTTGACTCATCAGGCGGGCTATGCAGTACACAAACAATGGAAGCTTAAATCATAGGTGCCGAACGTTTGATTCCGCAAACATGTTTGCTCCCCTAGTGCGTGGACTGTGGACCTGTAGGGTTTTGCGGTAAGTGATATTAATGGCAGGGTCACCTTAGCTTGATTTAGATGCTGTACACGTCCTGTGTGAATGCATTGTAATGGGAAGTTCACATGCAGTGCATTCTAGCCGAACGGTCCTCTCTGAGAGAGGCAGGGAGGGACTGGGGAGCCTTATGATGTTGAGTCAGACCATTAGGCTGATCCACTCATTAGGCGGATCCATGTGATCTGTCTATGGTCCATTTATGAGCCTTGTGGTGACTGAATGGTTCAAGTCACCACACACATGCCACATTGGTGCGTGAAGTGGGAGGACAGATTTAATCCTCCTGGATTGATTGGATCTCCTCCCATATACAGATATATAGGGCAATGATCCTGTGCAACTCATTTTCACCGTACTATAATATAAATGAGATCTTTTTAGTACGTGGATTGCCAAATCATTGGTGTTGGCCACCCATTTGGTCCAACCTACTCTTCTTGGGTCATCAAGTCAAAACCATATAAATTGGATGATCCTATCCATCCGTTCATGCCTTTAAAATGCATGGTCTGGAGAGCTTCTAACAAAACAAATCATCAACGTCGATAGTCAATGTGGTCGACAACATCTTGGATTGCTTGTTTCTCAAGAATTACTTCGACCTGACAATCATAACTATTTGATTGGTGGCTTGAGAAATAAAAGGTATAATAAAAAGGATCGTTCAGGGCTTTTTCTCATTTCTTTCCTTTTCTCTTCATCTTGTGTTTCTTGAGATGATTTCTCATCATCTTGTTCTATAGCTTTGGCATTTATTGTCTTCTCCTCTAGACATCAAGAGGTTTAATTAGCCATCCCCTATTCTCTTCATCAGATTGATTGTTGTATTGCTGAAATGAAATGTCACAGTATCCCTAAACCAGTCAATTTCAATGCAGGTTGTGACAGGATTACTGATTGCTGAAGTAAATGTTAACACGATGTGCGAACTTGGTTCTGGTGGTGTCTCATTGGTAATTGCATATATAATATATATATATATATATATATATATATATATATATATATATATATATATCTATATATAATATATTTATCTAGAGGTTGCTTCCATTCTATTGCCATTGCAAGGCTTAGCTCTCAAGTTGCATCTTTAGTTGCACAAACGTGAAGGGAAGTGCCTGCAGATTCAGTTGCTGGACCAGGGAAGTGTCTGGTTCAAAATGTTAGCAAGCATAAATAGATAGGAAGTGGGAGTGGGTGGTACAGGGTATGATTTGAAGCAGGAGCGGCACCCATGTTGTTTGTTCCTCACATATCTTGTACAATCCTTTGCTTAAAGAAAGATTCCTAATACATGCACATGTGCACAATTCTAGAAATTCCATGCGTACACACACCATCTTAGGATCCTATTTGACCGTTCCATTGAAATGCTACAAAATTGAAGCTTCTTACGCAAGCTTAAGGTTGTGGAAGTGGACTGTTCAGTGTGACTTGTGATGTATTACGCTAGGAAGTACTATGCACAAAAGCCTATTTGAAGTTTTGCTTTCCATGATCTATGTGGCAAGTGTACATTGCATTATTATTTTTTATTAAATTGGTTAGTGATGCGGACACAAGCGCATTCAAGGTGTACCAACGAAGAAAGCGCCAATCACAAGTGTCGTCCTTGTGGATAGGCGACTATTGAGGAGCTGAAGACCTTTCACATGTGATTGGACATATAGAAGACCCCACTCAGGGAAGACACATGTGAAGGAAGATTGGAGAAAGAAGACCGAGCGCCCGAACTTTCCCGCACTTATGTTATTTGCGCGTTTTTGCTTAAGTTAGGGGTCTATTTGCGTGTTTTTGCTTAAGTTAGGGGTCTTTTAGTAATTTTATATCTTTATTTGCTTATTCTAGGGGTATTTTAGTAATTCTATGTCTTTATTTGCTTATTTAAGTGGGCTAAAGCCCTAAATCCGAATTTGAACTATTGATGAATGAAAAGCAAACCCTTTGGTTGCCCTCTTCTTCTCTTCTCTCTAATGGTACTTCTTCTCTTCCCTTGATCTTCTTCTTCTAATTTCTTCTTGTGCCCCTCCAACTTCCTCAAGGTAATTATTTCCTTATTTCTCTTTTCTAGTTTTGGCTAATCCTTCTTCGATCAAAACTTTGAGAATCGATCTAAACCCTAAACCCTCAAATTCTCAAATCCCTAATCTGAGAAACTTCTTGGTTCTTCGGACTAGTGATCTTCATTGATCGATTGGGTGTGACCATGCAAGATCGGGAGGTCTCATCCCTCGCCGGATCCAACCTAAGTAATAATTGAATTCCATACTCTATGGTTGTGATGATGGCCCGCCCCATTGCATGTTTCCTTTATGATTTTCTTAGTTATGATGATTACTGCTAGAATTTTAGATCATTTATTCCTTTTATTTCCGCTGTTTAATTATGTTTATGAGCATGCATCATAATTAGGGCTGTCCTGCGTCAAATTTGGTATCAGAGAATAGGTTCGCATGGTTTTTGTCTAGATCGAGTTATCAAATTAGGGTTTCCGGTTTGCAGCAGATTTGCAGATTTGCAGATTTCTAGATTTCCAGATTTCAGATTTCCAGATTTGCAGATTTCCAGATTTGCAGATTTGCAGATTTCCGATTTCCAGATTTGCAGATTTCCAGATTTGCAGATTTCCAGATTTGCAGATTTCCAGATTTGCAGATTTGCAGATTTGCAGATTTCCAGATTTGCAGATTTCCAGATTTCCAGATTTGCAGATTTACAGATTTGATATTTCCAGATTTCCAGATTTTCAGATTTAGAAACTTTCCAATTTAGAAAATTTCTAGATTTAGAAAATTTCCAGATTTAGAAAGTTCCAGATTTAGAAACTTTCCAATTTAGAAAATTTCCAGATTTAGAAAATTTCCAGATTTAGAAAGTTCCAGATTTAGAAACTTTCCAAATTTAGAAAATTTTCAGATTTAGAAAATTTCCAGATTTAGAAAGTTCCAGATTTAGAAACTTTCCAATTTAGAAAATTTCTAAATTTGAGTTGTTTCCTGTGTCAACTTAATTGTGTCAGTTCATAGTAGTTTTGTATTCATCACATTCATCTTGAAAGTCATAACACCTAGTAGTCTAGTTGGGTAGAGTTTGGTTCAAGTCTTCATTGTATGCCCACGAGAAGAGGTAGAGGTTTCGGACTTCAACCTACCATGAATAACGAGCAGTTATCTGAGCAACTTGCTCAATTGATACAAAAGATAACCGCCCTAGAAGCGGGTCAGAAGCGCGAGTTTGCCCGCCTTGAGAACCAAATTACCACTACCATGACTAAGGTCGAGCAACTAGAGGCGTCCCAAAAGGAAAATCCCGCTGTAGGGGATGATGCGTACTCCCAAGTGGGAGGAATCATTGAAGAACGCGCTGCCACACGTGGTGGTAATGAAGATAGAGATGAGATGTGGTAACGGTCGTGGTGTGGTGCGAGAGGCACGAGCCACATGTGATCATCAAGACCGTTATGATCCAGATGAGCGTGCGATGAAGAGTGTGAGAGTTGAGGCCCCGAGTTTTGATGGGCGCTTGGATCCCAAGGCATTCCTTGACTGGGTTGCTGACATGGACCACTACTTTGAGTGGTATGGCATGTCGAAAAACCGTCAAATGCGGTTTGCTAAGATGAAACTTGTGGGTCAAGCCAAGCTCTTCTGGACCAACACCGAGCGTAGGATAGAGAGAGTTGGTAGAGCCCCTATCATGCATTGGTATGAGATGAAAGAGAAGTTGAAGGAGAAGTACCTTCCTCTCTCATACCGCCAGAAGCTCCTTGACCAATGGCAATCCTTACGCCAAGGGTCAATGTCTGCCGCTGACTACATCGCTAAATTTGAAGAATATGTGATGCGATGTGATATCGAGAAGACCCTCTAGTAACGCTCTCGCGTTTCAAGACGGGCCTTCGTGCGGATCTTCAGCGCGAGCTTATGACTCGGCCCTTAACGGACTTGGATGAAGCATATCAAGTCGTGCAGGAGTTAGAGCAATATCTGAAGGCTCCTGTCGTTCGTCGTTTTGAGTCCCGAGACTCCAGTGCTAGATCTAGTTCCCAGGGAACTAGACCTAATATTGGTAGTCAACCTAGGGCACAGGCGACCATTTCGCCTAGGCCTAGGGAGGACAAGGGTAAAGGGGTTCTGGTGCCGGTCCTAGTAACATGAACCAAGTAGAGGTAGCTAGCCTGAGGTGCTGTGTGTGGCAATCTTGGCCACATGTCTAATCAGTGTCCTACGAAGAGCCGTGGGAGAGCCTTAGTTATAGGCGAGTCCCACGAGGGTGGAGATGACCAGGGTGATTATGAAGTTGAAGAGTATCACCCTGAAGGAGGACTTACTGATGAAGAAGAAGTGGATGGAGAAGCAACGCTTGCAGTAGTCAGGCGTGTGCTAGCTCAGTCTAGAAGTAGTGCTGACTGGCGTCGAAGCACTATCTTCTACACTATTGCCAAGTGTGGTGAAAAGAATTGTAAGGTGATAGTGGACAGTGGAAGTTGTCAGAATGTGATTTCCACTAGCACCTTAGATCGCTTAAAACTGAAATCCACACCTCATCCAGACCCGTATAAAGTTTCTTGGGTTGACAAGACATCCCTACCTGTCACCCAGCAATGTCTAGTCCCCATCGAGTTTGGGTCATACAAAGAGTCCCTGTGGTGTGATGTCTTACCTATGGATGTGGGACATGTTATCCTAGGTAGACCGTGGCTATTCGATAATGATGTCACGATCTTTGGCCGTTCGAATGCGTGTACTTTTATGTATAACGGTAAAAAGATCAAACTTAATCCCATGCCACCTGAGAATACACTAGGGAAGAAGAAGGATGAGAAGGCAAGTGAGCCTAGAGGAATGGGGAAATTCAAACCTAAGTCTCTACATATAATCAGCGCAAGAGAGTTTGAAAAAGAGGCTAAGGAGGATTCTATGGTGTATGCCCTTGTGGCTAGAGAGATTACACCTGAGGTTCCATCAGAGTTGCCCCGTGAGGTGACCTCGGTCCTGAAGGAATACAGTGATGTATTTCCTGAAGACTTACCGAATGAGTTGCCACCTATGAGGGACATACAGCATGCCATTGATCTTGTCCCAGGGTCTACTCTACCGAACCTTCCTCACTACAGGATGAACCCTGCAGAGCATGCAGAGTTGAAGAAGCAAGTTGATGAGCTTCTGCAAAAGGGTTTCATCCAAGAGAGTATGAGCCCGTGTGCCGTGCCTGCATTGTTGACGCCAAAGAAAGATGGCACGTGGCGCATGTGTGTGGACAGTCGTGCCATAAACAAAATTACTGTCAAGTATAGGTTCCTTATGCCTAGACTTGATGATATGCTTGACATGATGGCCAGGTCCACTATATTCTCTAAGATAGACCTCAAGAGTGGATATCATCAGATCCGTATACGCCCAGGGGATGAGTGGAAGACGGCGTTTAAGACGAAAGATGGGCTGTATGAGTGGTTGGTCATGCCCTTCGGCTTGACTAACGCACCTAGTACTTTCATGCGGGTGATGACACAAGCTTTGAGGCCGTTCATGGAAAAATTCCTAGTGGTGTACTTTGACGATATTCTTATTTATAGTACCACTAAGGAATCACACCTTGAACATTTAAAGAAGGTCTGTAGTGTCCTTAGGAAGGAAAAGTTGTACGCTAATCTTAAGAAATGTGCATTCATGTCTAGCCAAGTTGTGTTCTTAGGATTTATAGTGTCATCTGAAGGGATGCGCGCAGACCCTGAAAAAGTCAGGGCCATAGTTGAGTGGCCAGAACCAAGGAACATTCATGAGGTGCGAAGCTTTCACGGCCTAGCAACTTTTTATCGTCGGTTCATTAGGGGTTTTAGCACGATCATGGCTCCCATTACCGAGTGCATGAAAAAGGGAGAGTTCGTGTGGTCTAAAGCCGCAGTCAAGGCTTTTAAGGAAATTAAGGGCAAGATGGTAGAAGCTCCTGTCATGCGTCTACCTGACTTTTCTAAAGTCTTTGAAGTAGCGTGTGATGCGTCTGGTGTCGGTATAGGTGGAGTGTTGAGTCAAGAAGGACACCCAGTGGCCTATTTCAGTGAGAAACTGAATGAGGCAAAACAAAAATACTCCACTTACGACAAAGAATTTTATGCGGTAGTGCAATCCCTGAGACATTGGCGACACTATCTCCTACCGCAAGAATTCGTTTTGTTTTCTGATCATGAGGCGTTGAGATATTTGCATTCTCAGAAGAAACTCAACCCAAGGCATGCCAAGTGGGTAGCGTTTCTTCAGGAATATTCGTTTGTTTTGAAACACAAGGCCGGGGTTGAAAACAAACCAGCAGATGCCCTTAGTAGGAGAGTGGCGTTGCTCAACTCCTTGAGTGTAGAGGTAGTCGGATTTGAGCAACTGAAAGATGAATACCCCACATGTTCTGATTTTGGGGGTACTTACGCGTCGCTCTCTAGTGACCAGCATATTATGGGTGAATATGTTCTTAAAGATGGCTTCCTTTTCAAGGGAGACAGACTTTGTATTCCCCGTATGTCCCTTCGTGAATTCCTCATCTGGGAGCTTCATTCAGGAGGGATAGCTGGCCATTTTGGTCGTGATAAGACCATTGCCCTCGTGGAAGATCGTTTCTATTGGCCAAGTCTCAAGCGAGATGTAGCCAAAGTTTTAGGGCAGTGTCGAACATGTCAGCTGGCAAAGCAAAGAAAGCAAAATACCGGGCTGTACACGCCATTGCCAGTGCCACATGCTCCGTGGCAGGACATTAGTATGGACTTCGTGCTTGGGCTTCCCAAGACTATAAAAAAGCACGATTCCGTTTTTGTCGTTGTGGACCGTTTTTCTAAAATGGCGCATTTTCTCCCATGTTCGAAGACGTCGGATGCGTCTCATGTTGCTCGTCTCTTTTTTGATGGTGTGGTGCGTCTCCATGGGTTACCTAAAACCATAGTGTCTGATCGTGATGTTCGATTTACTAGCTATTTTTGGAAGACACTGTGGCACATTATGGGAACTCGTTTGCAATTTTCTACTGCTTACCACCCACAAACAGATGGTCAAACTGAAGTGGTAAACCGTAGCCTTGGAAATCTTCTACGTTGTCTAGTGGGTGAACATGTTAAGACTTGGGACCTAATTTTACCAACTGCTGAACTTGCTTATAATGGGTCAGTTAATAGATCTACAGGGTTGAGTCCTTTTGAGATTGTAAGTGGTTATAAACCTAGAATGCCCATAGATCTCTTACCTATGTCTGTTACCCAAAGGTCTTCTGAGTCAGCCGATGCATTTGCACGCCATATTCATGATTTGCATACACATATTAGACAGCGGTTAAATAAGAGCAATGATGATTATAAAGTTTCAGCTGATTCTCATCGTAGAGTGCAAGAATTTCAAGAAGGAGACTATGTAATGGTGCGAATAAGGCCAGAGCGATTCTCTCAAGGATCTGCTAAAAAATTACAAGCGCGTAGTGCTGGACCATTTAAGATATTACAAAAGGTTGGGTCCAACGCGTATCGGATTGACCTTCCACCCGAAATGGGCATTAATCCAACTTTTAATGTGGAAGATCTAGTCCGTGCCCATACTCCCATTGTTGATACATCGTCCCTTTCATGGCCTTTTTCTGAGTTTGCTACCCAACCCCTTCCACCCCCTCCTCCACCCATTACCCATAAAGAAGAAATTGAGGAAATCTTGGATGACGAGATAGTATCCACGAGAGATGGAGGTTTCCAAAGGTATCTTGTCAAGTGGAAGAACAAACCGTCGTCTGAATCTACGTGCTGTCGGGCGACGCATTGCAGGGTATTGATCCAGATCTGCTAGAGCGCTACAAAAGTTTCAACTCGTCGGAGTCGAGTTTTTCTCACCCGAGGGGAATTGATGCGGACACAAGCGCATTCAAGGTGTACCAACGAAGAAAGCGCCAATCACAAGTGTCGTCCTTGTGGATAGGCGACTATTGAGGAGCTGAAGACCTTTCACATGTGATTGGACATATAGAAGACCCCACTCAGGGAAGACACATGTGAAGGAAGATTGGAGAAAGAAGACCGAGCGCCCGAACTTTCCCGCACTTATGTTATTTGCGCGTTTTTGCTTAAGTTAGGGGTCTTTGCGTTTTTGCTTAAGTTAGGGGTCTTTTAGTAATTTTATATCTTTATTTGCTTATTCTAGGGGTATTTTAGTAATTCTATGTCTTTATTTGCTTATTTAAGTGGGCTAAAGCCCTAAATCCGAATTTGAACTATTGATGAATGAAAAGCAAACCCTTTGGTTGTCCTCTTCTTCTCTTCTCTCTAATGGTACTTCTTCTCTTCCCTTGATCTTCTTCTTCTAATTTCTTCTTGTGCCCCTCCAACTTCCTCAAGGTAATTATTTCCTTCTTTCTCTTTTCTAGTTTTGGCTAATCCTTCTTCGATCAAAACTTTGAGAATCGATCTAAACCCTAAACCCTCAAATTCTCAAATCCCTAATCCGAGAAACTTCTTGGTTCTTCGGACTAGTGATCTTCATTGATCGATTGGGTGTGACCATGCAAGATCGGGAGGTCTCATCCCTCGCCGGATCCAACCTAAGTAATAATTGAATTCCATACTCTATGGTTGTGATGATGGCCCGCCCCATTGCATGTTTCCTTTATGATTTTCTTAGTTATGATGATTACTGCTAGAATTTTAGATCATTTATTCCTTTTATTTCCGCTGTTTAATTATGTTCATGAGCATGCATCATAATTAGGGCTGTCCTGCGTCAGTTAGGTAGTGCCTTGAGCACTTAGGAAAATAGTCTAAAAGCATTGTAAAATGGAAAAAAAATAAAATACATGTTAGCTTGGTTGCAAGATGCCTAAATGCATAATGGAACAACTAGACAACCAAACCTAATTGTAACTTGATGCATAGGGTGAGTTTCAATTAAATGTATAAGTTGGTAGGTTGCTTCCTGTTAAATCCCAAGCTTGTTGCTTGGAGCTCAATATTGATAGCTCCTTGGGCAACCCAAAGGCTCCTAGTATAGGAGATTAGGACGTATCTTGAAGGATGAGTAGTACAATAGAATTAAGTTCTCTTTTGTGGGGCCGGTGTGGACTGAAAATCAAATAGAGTGGAATTTGTTGGCTATTAAAGTTGTGTCGGAATCAAGAATTATAGAGGGGTGGATGGCCTATCGATGGTAGAGGGGGAATTGTTCATGGCAATATCTTGGGCATTAGGAAGGAGTACCTCCCCTTGGAATTGAGCCTTTATTTCAAAAGATCCAAGTATGCAGACACTATTGATGGAAATCAGCTATCATGAGGTCCTTATAGAGGTTAATTGTATTAAAGAAGCTAGCAAAGGAGGGGGCTATAGATCTTCTCTTTGTAGGACTCTTATACATTGGCTTGATGGATTTTGTATCTATTCTTGATCTTCGTCAATAAATTCTCTTTGTTACTGGTAGAAAAAGGTGCCATTGGTTTTATAATCATCTACAAGCATGGTATAGCATAAAGGCCATTACGGGGCCATAAAGGCCTTTGCATAAAAGTAATTGTGGCAACCGTTACATGTTATGAGGTTGTAACGGCCGTAACTATTGGAGTTGCAAACCAAAACCCATGTCCCAGCAACAGCCGGTGACTGTTGAACTCCCAATGCAGCAACAACAGTTCTCAAGGAGCTGTTTTGGAAGACGCAAAGCCTGTGTAGGTTTGTAGAAATACTAAATGTTGGAAGCACCTTGTAGGGGTGTTGCAGTCTTTTCGCATTTTGTGCAAATGTCTATATAAAAGGTCTTGTGCATCCAGTTGCAATAAGGGTGAAGAAGTGTGGAGTTTTCATTTTCATGGTGAGATGCTTCGGCATAGTTGGATCGTTCATCGTGATCCACTTTACTCCAACAGTTAGAGGCATAATGGCCAATCTTGCCGCAATTGTGGCATTGTACATTTCTTGTGTTTCCATGACCACGCATGGATTTTTCTCTACCAATTCCTCTTCCACGGACATTGGTAAATTTTTGTTGATTTTGAACATGGCTTTGATGATATTCACGCCCTCTACCTCTTGCACGATTGCTATTAGTGCGGCCACCTCGAAAATGGGAGCTTCCACGACCACGACCAGTCTTTTGTTCATTTAGAGTCAATCTTGACACCAATTCTTGCTCCAAACTTGTGGAACTAGCAGTCTTTTGTATTATTTGTTCATGAACTTGCAATGATCCCATTAGTTCCTCAATGGAGAGCTTTTCAAGATCTTTTGATTCTTCAATGGCCACAACCACATGTTTAAACTTGGTTGTGAGCAGTGTACGAATTATCTATGATATTATCTTTATCTTCAACTCAGCTCAGCGATAACACTGGTAGTGTCAGAAATTCCAGGTATTGGAAATGTATCGCTAAGTATTGCCAACGTATCAATAACGTTAATGTAATCGTCAATATTTTCAACTATGTAAATTCTAGGTGTCGCTTGTATTGCCAATGCATAAATATCGCCAATGTATCGCCAATATTTTCAACTATGTAAATTCTAGGTAATGCTTGTATCATAAGTGTATTGACGATATTTCGATAATATTGCCAATTTATTAATAACAAAATTTTGTTTATTAGAAATTTTTTTATTTAATTTTTTTTCTCATGGGCACATGATTGTATGTAGTGTTCAATTTGTCATTGATAATATTGATAATATTTTGATATTATCAATATTGCAACATGCGAGATACTGATGACACAATCTTTCGTTTCCTTTCCAATTGTTGATGATTTCTTGGTGAAATATTATGTATTGTTGATATTTTGCAATATTGATGGGTGTTTGGATGGAAGGTTGGATGGTTAAATAGGCCGAAGGGGATGGTTGGACTGATTTCTTACAACAACGCATGCTTTTAAGGCCCCATTAAATGGAAACCTGTTATGTATGCATTCCTTTTGCAATTTTTTTTTTTTTTTTTTTTTCTAAATATGCAAATATGTACATTTTAACATCTCCTAAAGTTATGTTGAAAATTCCACTGCTTTTCCTATGTTTCCCTGCATTTCTGGTTATCAACGATATTTTCGGCGACATTGAGATATTGTTTTCGTATCCCTGGCCAACGAAACTTGTAGCGATACTGATACTTCGAACATTGGTTGTGAGGGATCGAAGCACCTTTTCAACTACACGAATGTCTTCGATCTTTTCACCATTTCTTTTCAAGTTATTCACGACTACAAGTAATCTTGAAAAATAGTCGTAAATGCTCTCATCTTCCTTCATGTGTGCGGCTTCGAACTCGGCTCTAAGAGATTGTAGGCGAACCCGTTTCACACAATCAATGCCTTTGAAGATGGTGCTAAGGATCTCCCAAGCTTGCTTGCTTGATGTTGCTTTGACAATCTTTTCAAAGGTTAATTCATCCAACCCTTTATAGAGAAGGAACGAAGCCTTCTTGTCTTTCTTCCTTTGATCTTTGATGGCGGTCTTTTCCTCGTCGATGAAGGCGACTTCTTCCTCTGTAGTGGGTTCTACATACCCATCGGTGACGATCTCCCATAGATCTTGCGACCCGAACATCACCTTCATTTAGATGCACCAATTTTCATAGTTGTCATTTGACAACTTAGGAACCTGTGGCTGGATTGTGGTGGCCATCTTTACACAAACAAGCTCTTTATGGGTCAGACGAATTGGCTTTACTAAGCCTCAAGACGACCCAGACAATATGATTTTTGGAGAAGGAAGGGAGAGATGGAATGGAATTCTGATTTTTCCTAGACTTAAACAGATTTTTCTGAAAAAAAAAAACTTTATTTTCTTGGCTGAAAACTGTTGCCGACTTCAACCAGGGAACCCTAGGAAAAAAAACTGCAGCTCTGATACCAGTTTGTTGGCTGTACAAACCAAATTTATTTGCTTCAAGAAGACAAATTTATTGGCTTTATAAAGCCTCAAGACAACACAGAAAATCTGATTTTTGGAGGAAGGAAGAGAGAAAAAAAACAAATTGAAACTTATTTTCTTAACTTTCAAACTGTTTTACTAGATTGAACTTTCTATACAGATTTGATGTTGCTGTGGTTTTCAGCTTCTTCACTCTTACTGTAACCGGATACACAAGACCCTTTATATAGACATTTGCATGAAATATGAAAAGACTACAACACCCCTACTAGGTGCTTCCAACATTTAATATTTCTAGAAACCTACACAGGCAAGTGTGATCGGCCGGATGTGTGGTATCTCGACACCGGTGCGAGCAATCATATGAGTGGCAACAAAGGACCCTTTGTGGAATTGACAGAAGATGCTCGTGGCTATGTGAGTTTCGGTGATCATCAAAGGTACCCGTGCAAGGATAAGGAAAAATCAAAATTTATCAAAAGAATGGCGTGCCAAATTACATCTCCAATGTGTAGTATGTACCAAACATGAAAAGTATCATACTCTGTATCGGCCAACTCATTAAAAAAGGGTATGTCATACACATGGAGAACTCTCTTTCCTTGAGAGATGCGCATAGGAGACTTATTGCTCAAGTCTAAATGGCAAAGAATCGCATGTTCCCACTCCATATCAACACAAAACTTGAGAAGTGTCTCTATGGTCTTGTAATGAATGAATCATGGAGATGACATCTTCGCTTTGGGCATCTCCATTTCAATGGCCTGAAGCTTTTGTCTTCATCAAGCATGGTACATGGCTTGCCAGCCATTAAAGATCCAAAAAATGTGTGCGAGGCGTGCACACTTGACAAGCAACAAAGAAACTCATTCCTAAGTGAAGTTTCACGAAGAGCAAAAGAGCCATTACAATTGGTTCACACAGACATCTGTGGACCATTTGAAACACCTTCTCTTGGAGGTAATAAATACTTTATTACCTTCATTGATGATTTTAGCAGAAGGCTATGGGTGTACTATATCAAAGAAAAATATGCTGCTTTCACCATCTTCAAGAATTTCAAAGCTCATGTTGAAACTGAAAGTGGATTCAAAATCAAAGTTCTTAGATCTGACAGAGGTGGGGAGTACATCTCAAATGCTTTTGGAGACTATTGCAGGGAACAAGGCATCAATCAATGGTTCACAACAGCCTACACGCCACAACAAAATGGCATAGTGGAACGGAAAAACCGCACCATACTCGACATGACGAGGACCATGCTGAAAGAAAAAGGACGGTCAAAGAATTTCTGGGCAGAGGCAGTTGCTTGTACTGCCTATCTGCTCAATCGGTGCCCTACGAAAAGTGTCAGGAACATGACACCACAGGAGGCATGGAGCGGCTACAAACCAACCGTGGCGCACCTAAGAATCTTTAGGTGTATTGCATATGCTCAAGTTCCAGAGGCAAGAAGAAAGAAGCTCGATGATCGTGGCGAGAAGTGCATCTTCATTGAATATAGTGAAGTATCCAAAGCTTACAAGCTCTACAATCCACTAACCAACAGAGTAGTGGTAAGTAGAGATGTGGTTTTTAGTGAGGAAGATGAATGGAAATGGAATGAAGAAGGAACTTTTAAAGAAAACCGGTTCGAGGCAGAAGAACAAGAAGAAAAGCCTGAAAGTCAAGAGCAGACAACTATAACTCCTTCAGCCACATCATCAGTACATATAAGTCCAGAAGGACAACTCATCTTTCTCTGAAGTACCTCATCAGCCCGAAGTTCTGCCAGCTCCTCCTCATCCATGATTCTTATCAAAATGAGGAGTTTAGAAGAAATCTATGAACAAACAGAAGAAGTCAATCTTTTATGCCTGTATGCAGATCATGAGCCCCTTACATTCTATGAAGTTGTAAAAGAACAATGCTGGATAATTGCCATGAAAGAAGAAATTCATGCCATTGAGAAAAATGACACTTGGGAGCTGACTTCGCTTCCTCAAGGCCAAAGAACTATTGGTGTCAAATGGGTGTACAAGATCAAGCGTACAACCGATGGTAAGATCGATTTCTATAAAGCAAGGCTCGTGGCTAAAGGCTACAAACAAAAGTATGGCGTGGACTATGAAGAAGTTTTTGCGCCAGTTGCTCGACTTGACACCATAAGGATGATAATCTCTCTTGCTGCTTATCACAGTTGGAAAATCTACCAATTGGATGTGAAGTCTGCATTCCTGAATGAAATACATGAAGAAGAGGTCTATGTTGACCAACCTGATGGCTTCATTGTAAAAGGAGAAGAGCACAAGGTATATCGTTTGAAGAAAGCCTTATATGGGTTAAAGGGTTAAAGCAGGCCCCACGTGCTTGGAATGCACGTATTGACAGCTATCTTCAAAGAAATGGCTTCGTCAAATGTCCATATGAGCATGCAGTTTATATCAAGAAGAATGCTCATAGCTTGCCTATATGTTGATGACTTACTGTTCACAGGGAACAATCAGTAGATGTTCCATGAATTCAAGCAGGCTATGTTCAAGGAATTCAAGATGACTGATAGTGAACTTATGACCTTCTTGTTGGGCATCGAGGTGAAACGACAACCTGACGGCATCTTTATATCACAAAAAAGATATGCAAAAGAACTACTTGAAAAGTTCAGAAAGGCCGATTGTAATGCTGTGAATACACTCATATCAACGAACTTGAAATTGACAAAAGAAGGAGAAGGAAGAAGCGTGAACTCAACCATTTTCAAGAGTCTGATTGGAAGCCTTAGGTACCTCACAATCATAAGGCCGGATATTGTCTACAGTGTTGGGCTTTTAAGCAGATACATGGAAGCGCCAAATGAATCACATTGGCTCGCTGTAAAAAGAATCCTCAGGTATATCAAAGGGTCTATAGAATTCAGTCTCTTTTATCCATACAATGATGAAGCGAAGCTATATGGATACTCAGACAGTGATTGGGGAGGTGATCAAGATGAAAGGAAAAGCACCACAGGATATGTTTTCTATCTCAGGCGTCATCACTTTGTCTACATGTGAAGTTAAATATGTGGCAGCATCGTCCATCGTTTGTGAAGCAATCTGGTTGAAGAACTTGCTAAAGGAGCTAAAGCATCCTCAAGAAGAATCCACGGTCATATACGTGGATAACAAGTCTGCAATCGAGCTAGTAAAAAATCCAGTGCAACATGGAAGAAGCAAACACATCGATACCAGATATCATTTTCTAAGAGATCATGTAAAGTAGAAAACAGTAAAGCTAGAGTATTGTCATACCACTGAATAAGTGGCAGATATTTTCACCAATGCATTGCCGGCAGAAGCATTTTGACGACTAAGGGAGAAACTCGGAATGAAACCACTTTTGGTTTGGTTTGAAGGGGAGTATTGGAGTTGCAAACCAAAACCCATGTCCCAGCAACAGCCGGTGACTATTGAACTCCCAATGCAGCAGTAACAGTTCTCAAGGAGCTGTTTTGGAAGATGCGAAGCCTGTGTAGGTTTTTAGAAATATTAAATGTTGGAAGCACCTAGTAGGGGTGTTGTAGTCTTTTCACATTTCATGCAAATTTCTATATAAAGGGTCTTGTGTATCCGGTTACATTTAAGGTGAAGAAGCTGAAAACCACAACAACATTAAATCTGTACATAAAGTTCAATCCAATAAAACAGTTTGAAAGTTCAGAAAATAAGTTTCTATTTGTTTATTTTTTTATTTTTATTTTTTTTAAAAAAAATTATTTTTCTTCATTCCTTCTCCAAAAATCAGATTTTTTGAGTTTTCTTGAGGCTTTATAATGCTAATAATTCTGTCTTCTTGAAGCAAATAAATTTGGTTTGTACAGCCAACAGTAACAACTGTTATGGGAAAAAGAACCTATAACCGCAATGACAACCGTTATGGAAAAAAGAACCTAAAACCGCCATTAACGGCCCGTTATGCCCCTTGTAAAGGTTGTAATAGCCGTTATCGAAAAAATAACCTATAACCGTCATTAATGGCCTGCTACGCCCCTTGTAAAGGCCATGACAACCCCGTAATGGTTGTTAAGAGGCAAATATAGATTTTTATGATTTTTTCTTTATGTTATGGGATAAAAACAAGTTTTTTGGTTATATATATATATATATATATATATATATATATATATATATATATATATATTTTAAATTAAAAAAGAGACAGTAACAACCATTATGACCTGTATCGTAAAGGTAACAGTGTTGACCGCTATGGCCACCATTATTGTTATGAAATACCTTGTTTGCAAGAGTTTTGTGTCACCTTCAAAAAAAAAAAAAAAAAAAAAAAAAGAAAAAAAAAAAAAAGAAGAAAGAAAGAAAAACAAAACAAAAAGAAAAAAGAAAAAGAAAAAAAAGAGTTTTGCATCACTTCCACTAATTATGTAGATATGCTAAAATTTGAAAGATTATGATGGGATTTATGGTATTCTAAAATTTTAATCGTAAGTTTGATCAACTGTCAATCCTTGTTGACTGATCCATGTTAAGTGCAATCATGTAATTATTAAAGAAAAGTTACTACTTTCAAATGTTTTAACACCTCGTTTGGCACCTTGGATTTGGTGGTAAATGGGTGTATTTCAAATCCAAATACCTGCATTTTGCGTTTGGCAATCTTGGATTTGGAGGTAAATGGAATCAGAGGTATTTCAAATATACCTTTTTGGTGTATTTTGAAATCTCAGCAAAATATTGGGATTCCGGCGAAATTCAAAGGAAATGCCTTTTTTGCCTCCTTTTTAAGGGCAGGAGAATCACAAATGTAACAAAAGTGTCTCTAGGCTACTAATCCACTGGACACATGACACGCTGATGATACCCCAAAACAATCCAATTATCGGCTGTAACATTAAAATCACATCAATAGAATGATTTGAACTATCCAAACGCTAGACATCTAAATGGATAATTAGAAAACGTTGGTGAGTTGCTTGTTTGTGATCCTTACATTTGTGGCCCACCCAAGGCTTGAAATTTCCTCTTTTTTGGCCAAAGTATATATTTTAATGGGTTTATTACGATCATTCTATCAAATATCACACACATACACACACAAAAATTTGGTATATGAAAGCTGATTTAGTTCATCCAATCTAAGTCCTATGAATATATTGGAGAATTCCAATGCTCTCCAGATACAAGCTTCCAAATGGAAGATTTGGATTCCAGTGCATTTCAACCAAACACACATGAGGATTGAGAATCACATTGATTCCAATGTAATTGCGATTTGGATTCCAACGCATTCCAAATCCAAGCTCCCAAATGGGCCCTAAGTAGAAGCTTGATAAATCCAAATGTTTGAAAATTGTAGGGACATGTCTACTATATTGAAAATTGATTTTCCCTGCAAGTTTCATGTATATTAGACTAAATGAGATCTGAAGGGTTACTCATTTTAGAACTCTACGTTTACACTGACTTGCCTTATGAGAACTGCCAACGTTGTTGTCGCCATTGCCATCCCCTCTCTTGCTACTCCCATCACCCTATCACTGTTGTCACCTCCGTTAGATGTGGTTAAAGTCTCGTCGTCATCGCCATCACTCTAGGTTAAGCCATCACTCTAGGTTAGGCCATGCGATCCCCTCTGTGAAGCTAATGCCTCATGGCCCTCATTCCAAGGTTTTGTGCTCCTCATCAACATGTTAATAGAGTCAACTTAAGACTCCACATCAACCATAACCTTGTCGATGTCAATGCCCATACCTGTTGCCCCTCTTAACTATGTTCTTATTAGGACGTTGATCTTCTTCATCCAAGTCAACAGACTTAACTCACTTGCAAAGTGGGTAATCCTCACCCTCACCCTCACCCTCATCCTCATCCAACGTTGTCAAATGTGATTGCATATGCGCATATGTGATCGCATATGCCATACGCCATGGCATACTTTATTATGCAATCACATATTGCCCAACAGGACTTTATTTATTTATTTATTTTTGCAATTTCAGTCACTTTTTGCCTATAAATAGGCACCCAAGTTCCCTCCATTTTCACTATTCTCTACTCTAAAGCTTAAAATCTCTCACCCTGTCTTTCTTTATCCCTCTCTCTTTTACCATCTTTCTATTTATGTTTGAAGTATTTAATAATTAATTCTCTCTTATGTAGCTTGTAAATTGTTTTTGTTAAAATTTATGTAAATATAATATAAGTAATTAGCTATATAACTTAATGAAACACTCAAATTACAATGAAATAAGTAAAATAAGTTATCCAATCACTTTTACTAAATAGGCAAAATTTCCCTAATTTTTTAGAATTTTTTTAAAGATTTTTTTTTTCTTCAAATTTTCCCTTTTTCATTTTTTTATTTGTCAAAAAAAAAAAGTGATCACATATGCGAACAACATTTGTTGATCGCATGCAATCGCATATACGATTCGACAACATTGCCCCATCAATGATGCATCTCCACCAATGTCCATTAGGTTCAAGTTGTATTATTTGCCTATTGTTGCCTCTGTTACAACTTCATATTATAGTGGTAGAAAACAAGTTTTTAGAGCTTTTTATGCCAATTTGTTCCTCTTAATGGTGTGGACGAGTGATCACATGCTCTAGTTCCTCTCGCACAACAATGACGAAACAATCTTGGATACTAAATGAATCGCTAGTAACAGAATGGTAGGAACCTCGATAGCATACATTGACCACCACTCGCTAATTTATCATACATATATGTTAGTTTTAGTAACATAGGTTTGGTGCTTAGTAATAGTGTAAAAATAGCAACTAACTTTTTTTTTTTTTTTTTTTGAACGAGTAAATAATAACCAACTTGTAAGTCATAAATGAGCATTGCACTCGCATGGCAACATTGTCGCCCTCAATGCCCTTGCAACCTCAGACGAGCATGAGCCTTTTGTATTTCTAAACTGCACTATTTGTTGAGTAAAAGTAGAACTATGTGATAATAATCTATGTGCTACTTGATATGTTACACAAATATGCTATAAGGTGCATAACCTCATTCCTGAATTATGCTTTCCCCATCGACGTCAAGAATAGTTTTGCATAAACATCATGAAGGGCCATTTTTAAGTCATTATCTTCTCAGAGGTTATGCTTGTAGTGTTACTTGAGGTTTGGGAAGTATGTCAAAACCCAATCAAAATTGAATTAGCAAATAGTAACATAAATGGTGGCTGTGAATGCCTACTATAATATGTTGGAAGGATTAAAAACTAACAGTAAGAACATACTAGCCATGTGAAGTAGGTGCTCAAGGGTATTATACCATTGATCTTTTAAGATTTTTGTACTCATTTATAAGATTAAGGGGCTGCAATCTTTACGGCCTCATTCATGAGCCGTATCATCCCATACATCGACCCTGTCAATGGTCATGTCTTGTTGTTCACCACCCTCACTGCTCTATAAATCGACTCAAGGATGGCAACCACCCTATCCAAGAATGCATTGCTCATCACCATTTCTTCAACCCTTAGTGTCATCTGAGTACGGTTCTAATTCCAACTATAATAGTGGGGGGAGTTGAAGAGGTTTCTCAATCTGGCCTGTGCTTGGTTAGGTTCTCTAGTGCAACATAGTTTGTGGCTAATTGTGTCGCTCCTGGCCGAACTATGACCCTTCGACTCCATGTGCACATCTCAACCAACAACCAAGTATTACCATATATGAAAATTTTCATCTCCTCACATCCTCAATCACACCTCTCATTGCCGGCATCTCCCTATTGCCTGGAGCGTAAGGTCTATGCAGTGAGCCACACACGGGGTCCAACAGAATTGTACTTACTCATCAACTACTTCTGGGGCTTCACAAAGTCACCACCATTGTCTGTCCAATCTGGACAACATTCTTCACCTCAACTCCTGTATCATCTCCTTCACCTCAACTCCTGTATCATCTCCTTCATTTATTCTTCAACCCAATTCCTGTAACACATCCTTCATTAGTCCATATGTGTACTTTGTGTCCTTTTTTATGTTGGACACATACATGAACGTCAAAATTGTCCTCCTACATTACACTATAATATCCTCAAAATTCAAGAGAGTTTTGTGGGTCTGAAATTGGTTACAACGTGCCCCTCCCTAATCAGTGGATCGATCAAATGGGAAAGACGATTCTCCGAGTGGCTGTGCTATGCAATTCCAACCGCAAGTTTCCAATAAAGAGATCAGTTCAACAGATAAACAAAGACCAACCACCAAACTAGTGCCACCGGGATGGAGCTGTAAGCAATGAATGCTGTTACCCCAATACCAACACAAAGACATTAACACAAGCAGCATGATAAGCTGATACAACCTGATGTCCCTCACATAGCAATAGTTAAGAGCATATCGTAAAAATGATTTGATGTGAGAAGTCTCTCTAGGAGCATCCCCTGGTGCCAGATTCCTATTGTGGTGATCAGGCAATAGTGCCTTTCCATTGACACTGATGGAGCTCCTCAAGATTGAAGTCTTTGTGGCTTAACAGGTTTGGCATCTACTACAAAAGAGAGAATCCCCTTCAGATAACCACACCTCTGCTAGGCAGTGTGTGGAATGGCTGACAGCAGACCTTTTAGGATATATAATCCAAGTCGAGAGTGGAGTTACAGGAACAACTGTCTGATGGAAAACAACTTTCACGTTTCAGAGAGTACTTTTTTCGTTGAGAATTCCTCGTTCCCTTTCATGTGAATTCCCCAGCAGCAAATAACAACTTGTGGGGCCCTATCTATTCCATCTCTCGAGCCAAGTTTTTATAAACATGGCAGCTATTCTTTTGATAATGATGTTTGTTCACTGCATTATCCCGTACTGAGTCATCCATTAGATGAAATTGAATAATTCTTTCCTTTGTTGCATGAACTTTCCACCCGAGTGGTGCTCCCACTTTCAATTGTTCTTCCTAGTAAACTTGCTAACAGTGGAAAAAAGACACTTCTCTGCTGCCACACCCGATGTGATGGGGACATCATGCGCACGCCCCCCACCCTACGCACATATTCCAGGAGGAGGGCCCCACTTTCAATCTGGATCGACGGCGGCATCTTTGGAGGGCCTCACAGTTAGGGGCTGCGCTATGGAGCTTTCGAGTGGTCCCGATCATCACATAGATTCTACCATCGGATCTCATGATCATGGCCACTACCTTGGATGATCTAGGATTTGGAGTTTTGGCTATTCTCGTTATTAGAAACATCATGAATGGCTTTGATTGCGTAGATTAGTTATTATTTTATTTACTTCAGCTCTAAGTATTAGTGTGCGCACATGACGCAAGGGTAAAGTTGTCTTTTGGGGTTTAGGGTTTTCTTATAAATAAGCAACCCCATGTAGGTATTCTCAATGAAGTTTATGAATAAAAATTTCGCAATTTTCTTTTTGTCTATCTCTTTGGGTTGAAGAATCGAATTGGGTGCGAAACCCTCCCTTCCTCGAAGGGCTAACTACCGTGGTGCGAAGCCATAACCATCCCAAATCATCCTCACTTCTTTAAACTCCACACCCATCATCCTCTACATCCCTTCCACCTTCAGATTCACCCTCTTTCGTATCCAAGTTCTATCCTATAACAATGCACAAATAGATTTTGAGATTCTGGCCCATCTGAGGGGCTGAAACTTCGGCGGAGCACCACGCACAAACCGTGCATCGGATCGACATGAAATTTGGCATGGAGGCAGTCCTACCCTGGCCGATCCTAGCTTAGGAGTCGCTTTTCGACTTTGTGGGCCCCACACATGTGCGGACGAGTGGTCACGCACGTGTGCCCAGGGCCAGCTGCTGTCCACGCACGTGGCTCATCTCAGGTTCTATTTTTCTTCTATTTTCCTCCTCTTTAGAGTTAAATCTAGATCCATAACCCTAAAGAATTCCAAATCCCAATTATCCCCAAATTTGAGTTCTAAATTTTCCCTTGAATTGAAACATGGTGAATCTCTTGAATTGGGGAACAATCCTTTGCAAGAATGGATGAATCTTACACTCCTTTGGGCTTGTTTGGTTTATAATTTTATTTGATCTAGCCCGAAACTTGTGTAGGCTTGGACCCCGATAGATTCCCCTTTTTGAATATTTGATCGTATGTAGGATGTGGAATTTTGTGATTGTTTAAAATTGATATAATATAAAGCTTGAACTCTTGCATGTTATATTTAATTTCATGTCCTGCATCAAATTTGGTATCAAAGCTTAGCTTTTTTATAGGGGAATGCATTGCATGTTTGGGGTTCAGTTTATTTATATCCATTATGCATTAAGTCTCCTCGTATAGGGCTGTTTAGGACCCATAATTCACAATATAGGCTGCTGAATTTTCTGTTGTCGAAAATCTACAAATTTCATGATTGAATTTTCTGTTAACAAATTATTTGGGCATTTATATTGTGCTGGAATTTTAGTAGCGTTGTGTGATTTCCTTCATATAGAGTCATATAGGATCATTTAGTCCCATTTAGACGCATATAGTTGCATTAAAGGGTCTTTGAGTTGAGTGAGTGATTGTATGCCCACACGTACTGGTCGTGGTTTTGGTTTGCACCCTATGCTAAACATGGAGCAATTGCAAGAGCCAATGAACAACATAACTCGGCAGTTTGAGTCTTCGGGTAGGCGCTTGGAACAACGTATTGACCAACGCTTGGATCAGCTTAACGTGCGCGTTACCCAACTAGAGACCTCCACTCGGGCAAACCCCACCATTGAGGAAGATGCCCGATCTCAGGCAGGTGGTCAGGAGGATAGACAAGGGAATGGGGGTGGCCAAAGAAATGGTCATGGGCACGCACTCGTGCACCCACCCCGCGAGAGGCATCATGATCATTATGACCCAGATGCGCAACTCCTCAAAGGAGTTAGAGTAGAGGCCCCTACGTTTAATGGCCACTTGGACCCTAAAGCTTTTTTGATTGGTTGGCGGACATGGACCACTATTTTGAGTTGTACGACGTGTCGGATGCTTGTCGAGTCCGATTTGCCAAGATGAAGCTTGTGGACCAAGCAAAGAGGTTTTGGGTTACTGTAGAGCGAAAGAAAGAAAGGTTGAGGGAGCCCCCAATAGTCCATTGGGGAGAAATGAAAGAAATTCTAAAGGAGAAGTACCTCTCTTTTTCTTATCACTTGAGGTTGGTTGAAGATTGGCAGTCTCTTCGACAAGGTTTCATGAGTGTGGCTGAATACATTGAGAAGTTCGAGGAGTACTTGACCCGGTGAGAAGTTGAAGAGGACCCCGTACTCACTCTTGCTCGATTTAAGACGGGCCTCCGTTATGACATTAGGAGAAAGTTGCTCGCCAAGGACATAGATACTCTTGAACAGATGTATCAAGTAGTGTTGAAGGTCGAGCAATATATCAAAGCATTTGTGGGAAGGTGGTTTGAGTCTCGTGATTCTGGCGCTAAGGCCAACCCTTCCCACACCCAGAGAGAAGATAGAGGATATTCTAGACCATCAGATAGTATCGACGTTGGATGGCGGCTTTCAAAAGTTCCTTGTCAAGTGGAAGTCATGCCTAGCTTCAGACAGTACGCGGCTCACTGAGGAGGAGCTTAAGAGACTTGATCCAAACATCTTGGAGCGGTTCAGGAGTTTTGTTTCGCCATTGGAGAAACCTTTGCAGCCGGGGAGAGTTGATGGGGACATCATGCACACGCCCCCTACCTTACGCACATATTCAAGGAGGGCCCTACTTTCAATCTGGATCGACGACGATATCTTTGGAGGGCCTCACAGTTAGGGGCTGCACTATGGGGCTTTGGAGTGGACCCGATCATCACATAGATTCTACCATCGGATCTCATGATCGTGGCCTACTACCTTAGATGATTTAGGATTTGGAGTTTTGGCTGTTCTCGTTATTAGAAACATTATGAATGGATTTGATTGCGTAGATTAGTTATTATTTTATTTACTTCAGCTCTAAGTATTAGTGTGCGCACATGACACAAGGGTAAAGTTGTCTTTTGGGGTTTAGGGTTTTCTTATAAATAAGCAACCCCATGTAGGTATTCTCAATGAAGTTTATGAATAAAAATTCTGTATTTTTCTTCTTCTCTCTCTTTGGGTTGAAGAATCGAATTGGGTGCGAAACCCTCCATTCCTCGAAGGGCTAACTACCGTGGTGTGAAACCACGACCATCCCAAATCATCCCCACTTCTTTAAACCCCACATCCATCATCCTCTACATCCATTCCACCTTCAGATTCACCCTCTTTCGTATCCAAGTTCTATCGTATAACAATGCACAAACAGATTTTCAGATTCTGGCCCATCTGAGGGGCTGAAACTTCTGCGAAGCACCATGCACAAACTGTGCATCGGATCGACACGAAATTTGGCATGGAGGCAGTCCTACCCTGGCCGATCCTAGCCTATGAGTTGCTTTTCGACTTTGTGGGCCCCACACACGTGCGGACGAGTGGTCACACACGTGTGCCCTGGGCCAGCTGCGGTCCATGCGCATGGCTCATTTTAGGTTCTATTTTTCCTCTATTTTTCCTCTATTTTCCCTCTATTTTTCCCTCTTTAGACTTAAATTCAGATCCTTAACCCTAAAGAATCCCAAATCCCAATTATCCCAAAATTCGAGCCCTAGATTTTTCCTCGAATTGAAACATGGTGAATCTCTTGAATTGGGGAACAATCCTTTGCAAGAATGGATGAATCTTACACTCCTTTGGGCTTGTTTGGTTTATAATTTTATTTGATCCAGCCCTAAACTTGTGTAGGCTTAGACCCCCATAGATTCCCCTTTTTGAATATTTGATCGTATGTAGGATGTGGAATTTTGTGATTGTTTAAAATTGGTATAATCTAAAGCTTGAACTCTTGCATGTTATATTTAATTTCATGTCCTGCATCACGATGTCACCCAACTTTTGTTGCCTTGCCTTCATGCTTCTTGCAAGAATAGTTCTAGTAGGACAATTCATTTATGGTGCAATTGTTTTCTGATTTTGTATTCTGTACTATGGAACATCCGAAACATGAAAGTAGTTGTATGAAGAACAAAGCTATCATGCTTTTGGAGTTGTGCAATATCCCAATATCTTCTTCTTTTTTATTTTTTTATTTTTTTATTTTTTTTTATTTTTATAAATAAATTTAAAATCTATGATTTCTTGTCTTGGACCTATTTTTCAGGTGTCAATGGCTGAGAGAACTCTTGGAAAAGTTGGAGTTCAGGTTGCTTGGTAGGTTATTAAGTTATGCAATATGTCCGTTAAGTTTTTTTCTTGTCTACAATGTATTGTTAAGATGTTGGTTCTATGTTATGTTATGAGACCTGAGATGTCGTTATAGTAAATATTTTATATGCAAGTTGTGTTTGTTTGTCTTTTCTTACTGATACTAAAATCTGTTGGCAGTTTTTAATTAGTGACCTATTCAACCCTGAATCACGTAATGTTTCCAGCCAATACCATTATGTAACTGTTTAGGCGCACCTTCCATACAACATAGTTTTTAGTCAAAGAACCAAATATATCCAAGTCGACTGTCACTTTATCCATGAGAAAGTTAACAATGGTGAAATTTGTAGACTGTATGTCAACCCTCAAGATAAGCTTGCGAGAGCTCTTGGTTGTAGTCAGTTTGAACATACCTTTTCCAAGTTAAGCATCGATTGTGTCTATGCTCCATCTTGAGGGGAGTGTTAAAGCTGATTAATATGGGCCATAATGATTATACACCCACCTAATCCTCCTTTTTTATCCTTTAATTCCTCTTCTTATGCATATTTTATATTCTTAGGGGCTTATATGGTAAATTGTATCAAGTGAGGGGTATTATTGATATTTTGGTTTTACGACTAAAGTGAATAAAAGCAAGAGTGTGGAGCATCCACACCTAATGTCACTTTTCTCTTTTCCATTCTTTTTCTTTCCTCTCCTCTTCCTCTTTTATCACAACTTACAAATTGGATTAAATAAAACCAACTTAAAACAGGAATTAACTTCCTAATGATCCACCCAAGTTTGTATGGATGCATGATGTAGACGTGTGAGAGCGCACAGATGAACAGATCACACATATGAACAATGCACAGACAGGGTGCAATGTGAATGATACTTGTGAACATTACGTGTGTGAACAGTGTTCATCCCTGCACAATGCATGTGGGGGATCCACAATCCAAATGAATGACATGTGATGCCCACCATTCTCATCTGATTGCCTTCTGGGCCCATCCCTTCTGTTCTGAGATGCCATGGTGGGGTTGATTGCATCAAGGTATGTTGAAGGGTTTTCCATGCAGGTAAAAGACGGTGTTTGTAAGAGATATTAGATGTCAGGTAAAACCAGTGCATATTATAGATTTGTTCATTTGAGAATAAATCTTAATTTGTCTCTGTGCTTTAGCTCCCACAGAGACCTGCATATATTTCATACTTAACACAGTTCCTTGCTTCGCTCTTCATATATTATTTGCAACTGGAATTGAAGAGCTATAGGCAGTTCAGATGTAGCTTTATTTTGTATGGGATTCTCATTTTCATAATATTTGTCAATTTTATATAATTTATGTGTCCTGCCTTTAGTGTGACACCAATAGTTGTTTGTGTTGCAGCTGGTCATATATTTTCATACACTATGCCCTTCTTGTTGCCTACGTGGCTCGTTCTTCAGAAATTTTGACAAATTTCCTCGGTATCCCATTGTATGAACTACGACTCTGCTGCTTAAAATTTTATCGAAGAATAAGATTATATTATTTTGATACTTGTTGATTGTTTCATCATTTTGATAACCATGCTAACTCTATAACTCTCTAGATCTATGTAGTTCTACCCTCACTTGCGCATCATTGCCCTAAAGTTTTACTTTGCAAGAAAATAGTCTGCTCTTGGGGTTATGGCTATAGAGTTTTCAGAGTTACATAATATGTAATCAAAGAAGCCTGATGAGTTATGGCATTTTCATAGCTCCTCCAAATGAACTATTTAAAACCGAGAAATGATATATGCATGTGCCCTAGTTGAATACTTGGACCATTGCCATGTATTTGAGGTGGACCACTCTTGAAGTGATTTCCCATGTGTGGCTACAAGCTTAACAACTTCATGCCTAATCTTGATAGCAGGAATTGTCAATTCCCTTCCACTCAAAGGTGTACTAAATCGGTTACGTATCGGCCATAACGGCCGATACGTATTGGTAACGGCCGAGTCCGTTACGGGATATAGGGGTCGAAACAGTGAACCCCCTAGTTTTTTGCTTGGATCGGCCGTTACGCCCCATAACGGCTAACGGTTAGGGTGTAACAGTCATAAAAAGCTAGTTTTTTATTTTATTTTATTTTATTTTTTTTAAGTTGCAATCTTTCTCATTTTTTGGTACTTTTCTCTTCCAAGTTCTTTCTTAAACTATTCTATTGCAAATTCCGACCACTCTTAGCTTGAATTTGAGGATCAAAACAAGTTATTTCAAGGATTTTATTGAATTGAAGCTCCGTGTTCTATTTTCCGGAAAATCTTCAAAAATAGGTAAAATAGGTATTAATACCCTTTTAAAAAAAAAAAAAAAAAAAAAAAATCTTTGTTGTTATGGTTGAATATAATGCATTATTCAAATTAGAATATATGAATGTGCATTTTACAGATTATGCAACTGATTTTCTGTTTTTTTTTTTTTTTTTTTTTTTTTTTTTTTTTTCTTTTTAATTTTTGGACTATTTCGGTCAATTTTTAAAAATTAGCAAACACCTACATATGTGAGATATTTTGATATTAAATTCATTCTAATTTATCTATCATTAGTATTAGATAGTTAGAAAATTAAATATATGAGTTTTGCAGTCAATTCCAAGCTGTCAGGTTCATAAATTCATCAAAGTACCCGATATAGCTTTCTCACCAAAGAGTGGACCGTTACACCACCATTAACAGGTTCAAAATTACAAATGAATCCATATTTGGAACATTTAGAATTTTCTAGGTTTAATGGATATTTTTTCGGATATTTTTTAGAACAAGAAAATTTCTTAGCATTATAAGGGGGCGTATCGGCCATTACGGCCCTGTAACAGTCGATACGGCTTGTAAACTTATCGGTAATGGTGGGCACCGTTACGCCCACCGTTACCGCAATGGTATACCGTATACCTTGCTTCCACTAGAAAGTGCTTCCTTATCAAATTATAAAGTTAATTCTATGTAGAGTGTAGTTGAATGTAAACATCTTAATTGTCTCTATGGGACTTGTATTTATGGGGTAGAGTGGTCTATTGGCCAAACCCTCTAGCATCAGGTTGATGCAGTGGGTACCATATTAGGTCTAATAAAATGTCATATGGGATGAAGATATTTTTCCAATCCTTCAAATGTCCGTATTGTGGAAGGTCATTCGACAAGTACAACGCAAAACTAGGAAAGTGTTTGGCACCCTAGAGTCTCTCTTCCTTGTTAATGAGAATTTTTTTTATTTTTTTATTTTTAAGAGCTTCCAAGAATCACCTTTATTTGGGAAGAATAATTTGTTGGACAAATCCTCCACCATTAGGTTGATGCAATGGGTACAATATTGGGTGTAATAAAATGTCATATGGGATCAAGCTCTTTTTCCAATCCTTCAAGAGTCCTTATTGTGTAAGGTGATTCGAGAAGTGCAATTGTGGACCTTCAGAAAGCTTTTGCCACCCTGATGTAGGACTGATGCATGAACCAAATATGATGTGAGATCAAGTAGCAAAATTAAGGTAATTAACAAAAAACATAAAACTTGCCATTATCATCACAAATACCAAGAAAACCAAAAGAATATCATGCATAATCCTAGCCTAGGTTACCAAACATCGTCGTACCAGATCATTAAATAAAGGAAACTAGGATCTCATGGATGTAGGGACATCCAATTAGCATAGGGAAAAGTCTATGTCAAAGTAGGAGATCTAATACTACCTAGGGTAAAATTAGGGTTAGGGAAATTGGGGAAAATTAGGAATTAGGGTTTATGGGATCAAATTGGGAGAAGGGGTTAAAGGATTTAGGTGTTAGGATATGAGAATTAAGGTTTTGGATAGAAGGGGTATAAGGATTTTGGGTGAATTGAAGAATGAGAGAAGTTAGGGTTTGGGAGTTTGGGAAAATAGGAAAGTTGGGGATTTCTAGGTTTAGGTTAGGGTTCAGAAAAATGAAGAAGAGGGTTTTGCTTCAAAGGTGATGGGAAACCAAAGGGGACAAAGGGATGTTCGTACGACCAACCCGAGAGGTCACATGTGTGGTCGTACGGGCACACGTGTGGCTAGATTTGTAGGGTTTTAGGGTTTTTTAGGGTTTGGCTTGTGGATGGATATGAGTAATGGGGATTAGAAGAAAGGTGAAGGTTTGGGATAGGAAGATCGAAGAATTTCAAGCGAAATACCTCGATGGTGGATGAATGGATGAGGATGTGGGGATAGATGGAGACCTCGCACTTCCGTTAATGAAGATCGACGTCACACCAACCTCTCTTCCAAATCACATGGAAGATATCTTCAAGTCACATGAAGATAGAAGAAGAGAAGCAATGGAGTTTTTCTCCTCTCTTCTTTTCCCCCCCTCAAAATCTAATGGCATTAGGACTTCACACTCCTATCTTTCTCTTTTATAATCTCAGAAAACACCTTTTTACAAAAAGACGCTCTCAAATAAGATTCTCAACATAAAGATGCTTAATAAATTAAAAGTTGTTCCTAACTCCCTAATCTCAACACAAATATAAGGTATACTAAAAATAACGAAGCATGTAAACAATATAAAAAACTAAACTATTTCGTGGCCCATGGGGTCCACGATCAAGATGTCCGATGATGATCCAACGGTCCGATGTGTCCATCAAGCTCCTATATGCAGCCCATGCGCATCTTCCTGGTGTGGGGTCTTCCAAATGCTTGCACATGCACATGGGGTCTTCATCACGACCATGGGTACTCGCCTAGCCACAGGGAAATCGATGCGGCTTGTCTCCTCCTCTAATACATACGCAAAGGTGTACATGAAGTGATGTCCTCATCACACCCTTGAGACACCTTTCCTTGTTAATGAGATCAAAGAGAGGATAGCTTCAAAGAACCACCCCCAAGAATATATTGAGGTAGGCCAACTCCAAAGCAGAGTTGTTGGCTAAGGATCCCCAAGTGCATTGCTTTATATTGTGAATAACTATCCATTGCATGCATGGGTCTTCTATTTTCTAGCTTTTTTGCTTTAATTACATTAGTTTCAATATTCATTAAAAAGATGAATAAAGGGAATTCTGTGCATTCTTTATGCATGCGTGTATAGCCTAAGGGTTGTTGAAAGTTTCAAATTTGAAAAGCTCACTGGATTCTCTCCACCATCTTTAAATGGTGAGATATGTGAGAGCATGCCTTCTTGGTGTTAAGCGAGCGCATTGAGTCGTGCCCATAAAATGTTAACTTGTTTGAGTGCTGATTTTTGCCAATAACTTCACGACCAGTTTCATTGCCACTTCTAACTTACACGGCATATTTTGGCCTCACCTTTTGCTCAACCTCATTAATATAAATGCCAATACATGGTATTTTCAGTAAAACACTTGCATTGAGAGATTTGATGAACGTGACACCCTTGGTTGGTATATAAGAATTTTAATTGGAGTATGTTCTTCTCCATCCATCCGCACACCTGCTGTTGTTTAGTGAGCACCCATTGCGGATTCAATTTCTATAAACTTAACTATGCACCTCATTCACAAATTTCAAAAGTTCCCTTAAACCATGGTAAGAGGAAATCTAGTAATGAAAACCAATTGAAGTGATGTCAATACTATCTGCCACCCATTGCCAAAATTTTGAACTAGTCGTCTTAAGCGATACTTTTGCATGAAAAACCATCTACCCACTTTCATGTATGTGGTATTTTTCAGCTCTTTTGTAGTCGGAGAAGATTTAATGCTTGGCATTGTGAGCAAAATCCATGCAACCTTTCTTTTCTTTGTCACTCTTCTTTTCAAAATCTCTCCTTCCATTCCTTGCAGGTGCATGTGAGTCATCACAACGGCCAACCCTGTTTAATCTTTGTCTCGCTATTTTTAATATCGGTGCAATTGTGTTTGTGGAAATCATCAATTGTTTGTTTAAACTTCTCTTCGCAAAGCTTGAGGGAAGCATGAGGTGATTCGGTGGTGACAGTTAGCTTGAGGGAAGCATGAGGTGATTCAATGGTGATGGTTTTGGGGGGGTGTCTATTGTTTACATTCTTATTAGTATTATGGGTGGTTGTTGTTGATCCTTTTGGACTAACTCTGGGTTGGCTCCATGCTAATTGGGAAGGGACACATCGGCTAGGTTTTGGGTCATGGAAGAGTTGTGTCCTACTGTTCTTGAGCATCCTAAATTCTATAACCACTCTGAGATATTGGACCATTTGGATCATGTTTGTGGTTATCTTGTGCGTTTATGTGAACCAAAATGTATCCATCTCCACCATCAGGTCAATTGTGGATTATTTGTTTTGGGTTCTTCACCACACAGGAGTACGAATATTCATATTTGTATTGGAACATTGGTCAAGGATTGGATTTGCTTGATCATGCATTAGCTTGGACCTAATATCGTTTGACTCGAGGATCCAAGAGGTGATCTTTATGTTAATGTGATAATTTTGACACATATGGCGATGCTGTAATACTTGGTTGACATGGATGTGATTGGGTAGATGCATCAACACTAAGGAACCTATTGTGATCTAATAAAGGATCCATCATTGCCGTGGACTAACGGTTAGCAATATAGATAATGGTTATTGGGACTCCATCAGGCTTGTTTTTGTGGGCTCACATTTCCAGATGTTTTGAAATTGTTTTTAAAGGTTTTTAATCATTGGATCATTTGTTTTAACCATTGATTTTGTTTTATCATGCTTGGACAACTGATGGTCATGATCTATTAGTGGCCCGCCCTTCGTTTGGCATGGGGCTAAGATGAGTGGGTGGCCACAATAGTGTAGGGATATGTTCTGTTGTGGTTGGGTGCATGGATAGATGTGATGTGTACACATTTGATGATATAAGGCTTATTGAAGTTCACGAGGTGGAGCACCATAACCCTAACCTCTATCCATATCAAGAGAATAGGTGCCCTAACATAGAGATCGCGGATGTCTAAGGCTCCTCCCCTCCCTCCACATTGATGGGGACATCATGCACATGCACCCTCTACGCACGTATTCAAGGACGAATCGGGCCCCACTTTCGATTTGGATCGACGACGACATCTTTGGAGGGCCTCATAATTAGATGGCTACGTTATGAAACATTGGAGTGGACCCGATCATCATATAGATTCTACCATCAGATCTCATGATCATGACCCACTACTTTAGATGATCTAGGATTTTCAGTTTTGATTATTTTTGTTATTAGAAACTTCATGAACGGCTTGGATTGCTTAGATTAGTATTTATTTGCTTTAAGCTTTGGTATTAGTGCGCGACATGGTGCAAGGGTAATTTTCTCTTTTTTGGGTTTAGGGTTTTCTTATAAATATAGCAATCCCATGTAGGTATTGCAATGATGTTTATGAATAAAAATTCCTGCGTTTTCTTCCTCTCTTTCTTTGGGTTGAAGAATTGAATTGGGTGCGAAGCCCTCTCTTCCTCGAAGGGTTAACTACTATGGTGCGAAGCCACATCCGCTCCAAACCATCTCCATCTTCTTACACACTAATTCCATCTCCCTCAACACCCCTTCCATCATCAAATTCACCTCTTTTCGCATCCAAGTTTTCTCCTACAACAGTGCACAAGCAGATTTTCATATTCTGGCTCATCTGAGGGGCTGAAACTTCGGCGGAGTACTACGTGCAAACCGTGCATCGGATCGATGTGAAACTTAGTATGGAAGGCGTTTCTCGATTTTGTGGGCCCCACACGTGTGGACAACCTGTCACGCACGTGCGTCCAGGCCCCTTGGCTGTCCAGCGTGTGCAACCCATCCCAGGTGGTCTCTTCCCTTCTACTTTCTTCCTTTTTGTCTAAAAAACCCTCCTCATCCAAATCCCTAACCCTAAAGAGTCCCAAATCTCAATTATCCTCAATTTTCAAACCCTAGATTTTCCCCCAAATTGAAACTTAGTGAATCTCTTGAGTTGAGAACAATCCTTTGCAAGAATGGATGACTTTACACTCCTTTGGGCTTGTTTGGCTTATAATTTTGTTTGATCCAGCCCTAAAGTTGTGTAGGCTTGGACCCCCATAGATTCCCCTTTTTGAATATTTGATAGTATGTAGGATGTGGAATTTTGTGACTGTTTAATATTGGTATAATCACACGCTTGATTTCTTGCACTCCATATTTATTTCATGTCCTGCATCACACATGTTCTTCAAGATGAGAGAAAAAGAGAGAAGAAAAGTGAGAAAGAGAAGGGGAACTTCTCATTCTTCCACATGTGGTCCATCTCTTGGGTTAATCTCAACCCCCTACAGTGAGATGTGGACTTGCTTGGGCATCCACTCTTCATCGAGGATAAATTGTAGAGTCTTTTTCATTTTGAAGAAGAATAACATCGGCAACCTCATCCTTCACCACATCTAAGGTATCAAATTTAGACTATCCATATGTTTTTTTTGTTCACAATTTCAAAAACTACACATTGGGTCGATCTTAATTTAGGAGATGCTAAAATACATTTATTTGCATATTTAAGAATCAATTAATAGCAAAAAAGATGCATATTTGCATATTTAGGCCTTTATTGGAGGCCTAAAAGCATGTATCGTTGACTCAGGGAAACATGGGGAAAGTGGTGGATCCATCCATCCATCCATGCACATACATACATCCAAACACATGCATGATCCATCCATGCATCCACACGCACACACACATCCATCCAACCATCCAGTCATTCATCCATCCATGCATACATACATATACATAGGGCTGTACATGAACCGAGTAAGCTTGGTTAGCTCGCTCGACTCGACTTGAAAAAGCTCGATTTAACTCAATTCGAAACTGAGTTCGAGCTGATTTTTTTAGCTCGAAAAAATTTCGAACTGAGTTCGAGCTTGCCTGAGCTCGACTCGACTCGGATCGAACTAGTTCGGTGACTCGGTTATTTTGATATTGATGTTGCTCACCAAGTGTTTGATGAAATGACTCAACAAAGTGTCGGCTGGTGACAAGGAAGGTATGGATATGAAACAAATACCCTTGTGTCTTGATTAGTGTTTTAAATATCGACGATATCGGTTGATATATCCCACGATATATCTTGTATCCCACTTGTGCGATACAAAACGCACAAGTAGTGCCGATATATCCCACCTATTCGATTCAGTGAGCAATTTTCGATTTTCGATCCTTTTTTTTTTTTGCTGTAAATCACATTAAATCAGTGTTAAATGGTTACCAAATATATGATTCTTTATGTTTTCCATGAAAAATCATGGATTTGGAGCTTTGATTTCGAGATTTGGGGGAGATGGGCCCAGTTGCAGAAAATTGAAAAAATCGAAATTTCTCAATTTTTTGCAAATTAGTTGCAATCTTTGTATCAAAACACAAAATCAAATATGTATGTAACCTGATCTAGTGATTCTTCTTTTGCTTTGGAATGTATTGCTTGTGTTTCCATACATGTCTTATTATGTTTATAAATTATATGAATAGACTTTGAATATACTTGCATCAATTCAGTTGGATAATGCATGTATTAGAACCCCATACAAAGGAAACCCCTATTATGTGCATTTTTTTTTGTAATGTATTGATTTCTAAGTGTGTATTGATGTCTTTTTCAACAATCCTTGAAGTTTCATTGAAAAATTCGATCAATTTCCCAATGTTCCCATTTTCCCAACAACAATGATACATTACGCAATACAACCAATATATCCCATGCGATAAACAATATGTATCCATATCCCAAGGGTGAGATACATTATGCGATAACGATATTTAAAACATTGGTCTTGATTTTGATGTTGCCTACTGAGTGTTTGATGAAATACCTGTAAAACTGCTGTTGCTGTTTTACATACAGTGAGAAATTGAAGGTGCACTCCATGTGTTTGTGAAAATGCTGCACAGGAGAACTTGGCTCGATCTTGGCTCGAACTCTACTCAAACTAGCCCGAGCTGCTGACCGAACCGAGCCGAGTTCAAGCTGGGATCAGCTAGTGGCCGAGCCGAGTTGAGCTGTGCCAAGCTTGACTCGGTTCGACTCATGTACACGTCTACATATACACACATACAAACATGCATTTCATCATACAAGCATGCACCCATAAAAAATGTGCCGGAAATTTTTTTAATAAACAAAATTTTGGCAATATTGATACATTGGTGATATTATTAAAATATCACCAATACATTGGTGATACAAGCGACACCTGAAATTGACTCAGTTGAAACCATTGGTGATATCTGGAATGTTTTTTTTATCAGTATCGGCAAACTAGAGATTCAGATGATATTAGGGATATTATCGATAATATAACAGATACTCGGAACAATGCATGAAACACACCAAAGACAAGAGAGAGGTGTGTGCGTGTGTTTGTGTGTGTGTGTGTGTGTGTGTGTGTGAGAGAGAAGAGAGAGAGGAGAGAAGAGAGAGAGAGAGAGAGAGAGAGAGAGAGAGAGAGAGAGAGAGAGAGAGATGAGAGAGAGAGAGAGGAGAGAGAGAGAGAGAGAGAGAGCCCGGGTGGGGTGTTGGGTTTGTCACAGCAAAACATCGCGGTTGTTAGATCAGGTTGGTGAAATAGGTTCATGTTCCTATGTGTGGTTGATTTGAGTGGCCACTGAGTTTAATCTTTTAGCTCCCCAATTAGGTCGTCGTTTAGTAGTGTCACTCAATCCATAACCAACCCGAAATGAAACATGCAATATAATATGGCCTACACATCTGTCGAGTTGTAACCTGTGAACTGTATGGCACATCTTATGCAAATTTTATCAACCTTACTAGTCAACAGCTAGTGTGTAAGTTGCACGATCATTCTCTCTCTCTCTCTCTCTCTCTCTCTCTCTCTCTCTCTCTCTCTCTCTCTCTCTCTCTCTCTCTCTCTCTCCCTCTCTCATTTGCATCATACAAGAGTGAACTCATCCTCTTTTATTGTTCGTTTGCTTATACAAGGGTGTCTCTCTCTCCATCCACAGCCAAGCCCTGGCCTGGCACGTTGAAATCCCTATATGTCTGGATCAGCAGACGTTTCTATATAATCCTGAGTATCCAATTATGTGGTGCATTTACAGCCACGGGTTTTGTAGTTATGATAATTAGATGCTTTAAGAAACTGGATAACTGAGTTGGATACTCGGATATAGTGTTTCTTTCATAAACAGGGCAAGTGCTGTCTGGACATTAATGGCTTTAGCAAAACACAAGAGCTGCTTTTGTTTAAACCAATTCAGTAGTATTTTTCTCTATTTTCATTTGATTTCACACTGTATTTCTGTTCTATCCTATTTATCTGTGATGCATGTCACTGATGTCAGTGTCATGCCTTATGTACTTGAACTTTCATTAGTTGCACTGAAAAGACTATATCAAGGTACTTCCAGATGTCTATTTGTTGCTGATCGGAGGGCATTCTTATTGCAGATGGGAAAGTGCTACCTTGTTTTCATTGGTGTTTGGAGGCATATGCTACTTTGGAAGGTTGGGTTCTGTCTTTTTAGGAAATGAGATCTCATATTCAGATAATGAAAGGAAGACCTCATTTTATTTATTAAACTGCAAATAAATCTTTGTATTTGTAAAACATCACTTTCCAAACTTAAGAAAACAGTCTGTGGGCCTACGATTGTTATGTAACAGAGAGAGTTTGCATCTGCTGGCCTTTCCAAAAAATAAAAATGTCAATCAAGTTTTAAAAACTTGCTTTTAGTGCTTGACTTGTTCCTGACAATAACCAATACGTGTAGGTGAGTCCGATATGTCTCCACTGAACTTTCTTGGGGAATAATCTGCACTTACAAAGGCTGAGTTGCCTATTCAACTTTGCCCTTATGGATACATATTGGTTGACTCCCCCTAGTCATTTAGGCGGGATGTAAATCACTAGTTACATAAGTGGCTTCTATGTGATGTCCGAAATTGAGTCAACTTGGCTGAGTCTTTGAAACCTTGATAACAATGGATCCTTGAATATCCTATTTTTGACAAGATAAAACCTCCAATAATACCAACCCTTGTATGGTTGAGTTAATAAATTATTCTCACCCATTTTGTTCGTGGATTTGCTTTGGGTTTGCCTCTTACATTTTGGTTCATGGGAAACATGGAATCTCATTCTGATAATGATCTAAAGTCCTCAAGAAGGGACCTTGAGTGGCATAATGACAAACCTGAATATTCTGGTATTTTCAAAAGTTCTATGCCATTGATTAAATTCTCAAAAGTTAGATGTAGCGATTAATACAAAACCCACCTTGTCATCACTTATCATATGTTTATAGCTCCTAAATCCTTAGTTCATGAAATTTATTGAGGATGTTAGATGAGCAAATAGGTTACACAGTGGCTTTTCTCCTATAGGCATGTGGAAACCCATTTTTTATGGGAGTTAGTAGGAAACCCGGTTCGGCTGGGATTGGGGAAATCATAAGGGAAGACATGGGGATGACTCATCCCATTTTTGTGGGCCCATTGGAACTACTTAGTCCATTGAGGCTGATTTTACGGGCCATGTGGGTAGGGATGGAGCACAAATGTCTTATATTACTGCCTACGATTATTTTGGGGGATTTGGCGGATGTTATAAAGTGGGCATCCTGAAATGAAACTTAACCTTGGAGAGTCAGAGACTTGTTAGATGAGTGGAGGAAACAAGGAAAATTAGGTCATCTCCATCTCCTTTTTTAACTCTCAAATGGAAGGAATTGTGGAAGTTGATGCTTTTGTTAGGCAGAGAATCAACCTCCTTTCTTTGTTGATGGGGAATTGTGATTTGATCTTTCTCATTAATAAATTCTAACTTAATCTTACAAAAAAAAGGGGGGAAAGACATCAGTTTTCGAAAGCTGACTTTAAACTGATCTTTGTTGTAGCCAGCGTTTCATTGGAGCAGTCAATGGACTTCTAGTACTCGGTATCGTTGCCTCTTTCACCGCTCTTGTGGTAAGTCTCTCAATCAAGTTAAACTCTGGTTCTTGATTTTCAGCACATATTAGAGCATAAGCTTCTCAAAAACATGACTGAATTTTGTTGCTCGGGATTTTTATTTTTATTTTGGTATGTGTATGTTTTTTGAAGAATTTTAATCCAATCATGCCATTATTTCCTCAAAGTACATCCAAGACGACCGACCAATTATCAAGTTATAAGTTATGCCGAATATTACCTAATTATTTTGTAAGCCTTGAATGGGGAAAAGGTTATGGTCTTTCATTAATACTATATTGTCAAGAACAAAAGAATTGTTAAAGATGAAAAGGGGATTTGGTTTATAATCCCAATTTTATCATAATAGATGTCTAATGTTTCATAACAGTGTAATTTACAAATGGACACATTGTTAGTATCGTGAGACACAAACAAGGAATTTGTCCTGGTAATTCTGGATAATCCCACACATTGACACATTCGTACTTTTATATGATTAAAATATATTATTCCATAAATGTTAGTTCATTAAATCATGAAATATAGAAAAATATGTATTTGATGAATTAAAATATAATGATGCCAAATAGACTGTGTGCAAGTTCCGCTAAATTACAAAGAAAGAAAGATGTTGTTAAACCACAAGACTCTACATTGGGGAAACTGTAACTTCTTTATTTTACTGAAAATAACAGGAAAATAAGAAGAGGAGGAAGATCTGTACAGATATTAATAGATACACATTTTAAGAAAAAATGAAATAACCCCCCCCCCCCCCCCCCCCCCCCCCCCCCCCCCCCCACACACACACACACACACACACAACACAAGGTGCTTTGAAAGGAGTAACTTAAGTTTAGAAGGTACTTGTAAAAAAATTTCAAAAAACAAAATATCGATGATGACGTGGTGACAAAACAACGAGTATCATGGGGGTAAGTAGGCACTTTTGATGACTTCTGGAATGCGAACCATTGATACTAACCAGTGTTTTAAATAGCGTGTAGCGTAGTGTTTCACCCCTTTAAAGCGTGAGGCGTAAGCTACGTATTGTGCTTCTAGATTTTTAATCAAGGTTGCACTTGGTTGCGCCAATTCATGATATTTTGCACCAAATTAGACTGATTAATAATGAAATTTAACAAAATTTCATGATATTTGCTACAACCAAACATAACCTAAAGTAATAGGAAAGGGCAATGATTAAATATAAAGGTAAATAAAGAATAAGGAAATTGACTTAATAGTTACTTATATTATTTTACTAAAAGCATTGAAAAGATTAAATAATTTTCATTGAAAATAGAAAATTTTAGCCAATCATTGAAAACATTCTTGGATTTTAATGTTATAGTGAAAATAACTTATAATGTGAGCTATGTAGTGTGTAACGTAGTCTATGTGGCATGTAACATACGTAAATGATCACGTGCTGCAGGTTATGCACAACCGGTATTTTGAATAGCATCCGTAGCATAGCGGTAGTGCTCGTAGCGTAGCTATGATGCTACGTAGCGTTAGCAAATAGCGTAAATCCCCTATAGCAAACGCCATAGGGGTGGTAATGTATGCGTAGCACACACTTAGCGTATGTTGCGTCTTGCGTGTACACTACACGTAGTGTATGTAGTGTACGCTACTTTTTTTTTTATATAAATGATAATTGTATTTTGTATTTTCTACTTAATACTCTCTACCTGTGGGATTTTAATTTCTTTTCATACTTGTGACTTGTGGTTTCAACTAGACATTATTAATTAATGTGGATTGCTTAGAAAGTTATTGATGTGATAATGATTTGATTTGGTTTATATATGTGGATTGGCTTTTGATAAATGATAATAAGTAATTTGTTTGAACATGCTTATGCTTGAAAAAATGAATCATCTTTTCGGCAATTTTATTTTTCTTACCATCTATCAAAAATTTTCTATTTTTAAATTAAAAAATAGAAGTATCGTGAAGCTTACAATACATGCTATGCTACTTACGCAACACGCTACCACTAGTTAAAACACTGCGTACAACTTAAGCTATTTTGATGAGCTACGTAGCGTTAAGGCCAAGGTACCCTACGTGGTGTAAGCTACATGCTACATAACATAGTTATTTAAAATACCAGTACTAATAATGATTGGAGAATGGTTTGGTGACACTTTCGATGGCCACGATTTCAACCATTACTCTTTTGGTGGATACATACTTCCGGAGGCAGGGAGTTCAATCGTTGCTCTGTCGGTGCTCCAAATGTTCCAATTACAAAGAGAAACAGGTTTGACCACGAGGTCGATGGGGTAATGGGGTATGGTCCAAACACCCTGCATAATAACAAGTCCAGTCCATACGCCTGGCGCAAATGAAAAACACATCTTGTCAAAAGGCCTAATACAAGGAAGATACGTTGTCAAATGTGAAAGGAGAAGATGAGATTGATTGAGGCCCATGAGGATAAGGAGATGAGGCAAAGATGGTGGATGTCTAGGTAGAGAGTCCAACAACAGAAGCGTATCCACAATGGAGATGGTGTGGAGAGGATGAAGGGATAACACAGTGGATCTGAAGGTGCTCCGAATTTGGTGCCCTTGTAGAGCAGCCGAGGGAAGCACAACAATTGAAAGTGCACCTACAGAGCACTGAAAACAAAATGAGAAAAAGAAAAGGGCTCTGGGCACCCTTTCCTTCTTCCTCTCCATGAGGGGCAGAGTGAGCAGAATAACGGAGAGACGATTGTCGGGAGTTGCAAAACTAAGTAGGTGACAATGGTGGTTGAAGCAATGCTAAGCTTCAATTTCGGTGATATGGATGCAGATAGATGATGAAGATTGGTTTTGATGGTGGGTTTGAGCCGACGACGAGGTCGGCAACGGCGGTGGTGGGTTGTGGTGATTATATTTACATTCAGGTTTCTTTGTTGCTAGAAAAGATGGCTGAGATGTTGGAGCTTAGAATTGAAGTGGAACGATTAAGAGCCGATTAATGGCTGATATGGGTTCTAGCAATTGGAGAATGTCCCAGATTTGACGGTCGATATCTATTAGATTTAGATTGGTGATGGTGGTGCAACAAAGTTGCAACGATAGAAACGATGATGGATCCTGTGACAGTTAAAAATATTATGGTAGCAAGTAGAAACACTGATGTTTGTCGAAAAAATGGAGATGGGCAATGGTTTTGGATGCGGAGAACACGAGTAGGTTCTAGATATAGGTAGTTGTGGCAGATGAAAGGTTGAGATTGATGTTTGAAAACCTCACCAGATTTGAGGCTGCTGAGCAGAGAAGATAGGAGTGTCGGAAACGACGTTGAGATATGGGACTCTATTCGATGGCGAATGATGGTTATGTTGGAGATGGTCTACAACAAAGGTTGGGATTAGTCTCACTTCAAAAAAGAGGTGGGGACACCCCGTGTCTTCAAAAAAAAAAAAAACAAAGGTTGGGGTGGGTATGATGGAAGGGACTGGTGGAATACCTTATCAAGGGAGAGAAGGGGCAACACCATGGAATAACGATGCAATGGTCTCAGGGCTGCAGGACAACAAAGGCGACAATGAGATTCAACGGCTACAACTTCGCCACGACTGCATGGTAGTTGCATTGCCTTGTCTGATACCATGTTAAACCACAAGAGACTACATTGTGGAAACTATTACTTTATTTCACTAAAAATAATGGGAATATATAAAAGAGGAAAATCTGTGTGGGATCTGTAGAGATCTTAACAGATGCACATCTTAACAAAAAAGAAAAAAAAGGAAATATCCTAATCTACTCTAACATATGTAAATTAAGTTTCTTCCCCAACAACAGTGTTGATGTGTGGTGTTGGATACCAACATGAGTTTGATAGGGAAATTTTTCAAGAAATGGGGTTTTCTTATTATATATTGATTAACAAATTTAAACTAGAATTAAATATTAAAAAAAAAAAAAAAAAAAAAACATTGCTTCTATATATGAAGCACGTTTCCACTCATTATCAACTTTCGTTGTTTAATGCCATTTTCCATTATTAACCCCCATCTTAGGGCCTGTTTGGTTTTCCAATTACAAGGGAAAATTGGTGTAAATGGGTAATGATTATTTACTCTTGTAATTGTGTGGACATCACTTATATTTTACTACAATGATAATTTTGCTAGTATTTCACCCAGTGTTTTTAGTATCCGATGATATCGACTGATATATCCCATGATATATCTTGCATTCCACCTGTGCGATATGAAACGCACAAGTAGTGGGATATATCCTACATGTCCGATCTGGTGAGCATTTTCAATACTTTTTTCTTCTTCTTCTTCTATAAATCATGTTAAATCAGTGTCGAATTGTTACAAATCAACGATTTTTCATATTTTGCATGAAAAATCATGGATTGGGAGCTTCGATTTCGAGATTTGGAGATGGGCTGAGTTGCAGAAAATTGATAAAAATAAAAAAATTTCAATTTCTCACAAATTGGTTGCAATCCAAACACAGAATCAAACATGTAACCTGATATAGTGATTCTTCTTTTACTTTTGAATGTATTGTTTGTGTTTCCACATGTCTTCTTACATTTATAAATTATATGAATAGACTTTGAATATACTTGCATCAATTCAGTTAAACAACACATAGATTAGGACCCTATACAAAGAAACCTATTATGTGCACTTATTTTTTGTAATGTTTTGATTTATAACTGTGTATTGATGGGTTTTTTAAACAATCATTGAAGTTTCCTTGAAAAATTCGACCAATTTCCCAATGTTTCCCCATGTTTCCAACAACAACGATACATTACGTGATGCAACCGATATATCCCGTGCGATAACAGATACGTATCCTTATCCCAAGGATGCGATATAAAACACGATATCGATATTTCGAACATTGGTTTCACCCACAAATCTACATAAAGAGGATAGTTTTATAGTATGAAAATGTAATGTTTACAACTTACTTTACCTACTTGATGAGGACATCACTTCACGTACACCCTTGCGTATGTATCAGAGGAGGCGGGTCACATCGATTTTCCTTTGGCTAGGTGAGTATCCGTGATCGTGCTGAAGACCCCATGTGCATGTGCGAGCATCTGGAAGACGCCACATTGGGAAGATGCGCATAGGCTGCTTTATGGAGTGATCCAAACCGTTGGATCGAAGGGACGTAACGATCGGGCCGTTGAATTACATTATCGGGTCATTGATCGTGGATCATCCACATTAGTTTTTATCAGCTTTTATCAATTTATAGGATTTAGTTTTGTTTATGTTATGTTTGAATGATATTATGAGTGTTTTTAGTTGATTTTAGTTAGGCTATGGCTATTTTCGTCAAAATTCACAAAATATGGTGTATATTGTAATTTTTGAACTTTCTTGAAGCTATAAAAGAGGGTGGGTGTGTGACCCTCTCCCTCATTGGATTTTGTGATTAAATTTTTTTTTTTTTTTTTAAAAAGTTCTTGATTTCTTCTACCATCTTCATGCGACTTGAAGATACTTCCATGCGATTTGGAAGGGAGATTGGTGCGAGGCTAATCTTCATCAACGGAGGTGCAAGGTATCCATCCATCCCCACACCATCTTTTCTCTTCTCCTCCATCAAGGTATTTTCTTTGAATTCTTCGATTCTCCTATCCTAAGCCTTCATCATTTCATAAACCAATCTTTCATTTACCTATCCACAATCTCAAACCCTAATTGACCTAACCCGTCTATCCCACGCCACACATGTGACCGTACGGCCACACGTGTGAATCCTTCGGGTTGGCCGTACGGCCACACTTTGCCCCTTTTGGCTTCCCATCATCCTCATATCAAAACCCATTTCTTCCATTCCCAAAACCTTAACCCTAAACCTAAACCTAAAATCCCTAATTTTCTTACTTTCAAATTACTTAAACCCTAATTTTTACCCTAGGTTGTTTTAGGCCTTCTACTTTGAAATAGACTATATCCTATGCTAATTGGATGTCCCTACATCCATTAGATCCTAGTTTCGTTTTATTTAATGGTCTTGTGTGATGATGTTGGTAACTTAGGCTAGGATCATGCATGATGTTCTTTTGTTTTCATGGGATTCGTGATGATTATGGCAATGCTTGTGTTTTTTTTGTTAATTATCTTAATTCTGCTACTTGATCTCACATGTTATTTGAGTTCATGCATTGGTCCTGCATCACTACTTCATTTAGAAGTATATTTGACTCTTGATTTATGAGCCATAATTCCTTTTAAGCAAACACCTGGAAATGATAATGATGGCTTGTTTATTTTGCATTTCATAGGAAATTAGAAAACCAAACAGGCCCTTAATGTTGGTATATTGCTTGGCAAGTTTTACCATTATGCCTGATTAATAGTCAACAAGGAAAGTGTACCTTTGTAGGGGGTAGCATGTGGGGACCTGCAATGGAGCTCTCTTCTAAAAGCAAACTATGAAGCTGTTCCACTTAGTATACCCATAATAGCACTCTCATTCGTGTACCAGGTAAGCTTCCTTACTTTCAATGATAGTTCAAAATCAAAAGTGACTAACATTTGCTTTCTTTTGCCTTTCAGAATGTAGTACCAGTGCTTTGTACAAATCTTGAGGGAGACCTGTCAAAAGTAAGGTGACAAATCTTATCACTGGATTTGGTTTTTTCTTTTATACAGTTTAGTTCGAAGTCATGTTTGATGTAATCTAATTTAGAACTTTGCTAAGCCTGAAGGTACTTCTACATGCACCTCTATACAGCCACGCGCTGATATCTCACTCATGGGACATCTAAATCATGTATCAAGTGGGCTCCTCTGTCTAAATGAGCAGGCCTGAAAATCAGGCTGTTCAATTCATCATGTGGAGGCTACACATGTATGGAACCAATGGATATGGCCTGCTTGAATCAGTGAACCGTTCTTATTTTGAGCCAGGTCATCTACTCGGTTGGTCTTCCTTTAGCATAGCTCAGAGTCCATCGCATGTTTGACTGATTCTAGTGGTGCCTGTTGGCTTAACACCAGTCTGATTTATTGAGTTAGTGATATACTTCAACCTCTAAAAGAATTGGATATTTCATGTGGTCTCCAGTAAAGTAACTCTGGGCATTGCTTAAGATGGGGGAAACGTGAAGCTATCTGCCTTTGTGATCTATGAAATATGAATGATGGATGTTTAGATATCTTTAGAAACATGCAGTTAGAAGCATGGCTTTTATATGATGAATCAGCATAACTGTCAAATATCTCTTATTCAATTTACATGGTCAGAATCATTGTTGTCATGTGCGTCACATATGCCATTTTTTAAGAAGGATCGTATATGCCATTGTGGCATCTGCGATCTACTTTTTTGTGCAAAAAGTACATGATTGCATATGCGAGCATGTGATGGCATACTCCATATGCGATGGCATATTTTGCAAGTTGACCTTAATTTTTTTGGTGAATTGTAAAATGTATTTGTAAATTAAGTTGTAACTTGTAACTTATAAGTTGTTCAAGTTATCAAGTAATCATTTATCAATAAAATTTCTATGTTCAAAGTTTTTAATAATTAATTCTCTCTTAATGTAACATGTTTGTTTTGTTAAATTTTATGCAAATACAATATAAGTAGTTAAATATATAACTAATTTTATAGATGGGAACCCAATCCAATCACTTGTAGTAATTAGACATAGTTTTTCCTAATTTTTTAGATTTTTTTTTTCATTTTATTCCATTTTTTTTTTCCATTTTTTCAAAAAAAAAAAGAAAAGAAAAAAAGCCAGAGCAATATCTGATTGCATATGCGAGTATGTGATGGCATATGCAAACAACATATACCAGTCACATACGATTGCATATGCGATTTGACAACATTAGTCAGAATCTAGCATGATTAGTAATTTAGTATTGTTAAGATCCTTCAAGAAAGACAATTGAAGCTTAAAGGGTCTTGTATTAAAAGATTTTGCTAATTAGGCATTATTTTATAGTTGTCTAGTTGCCTTAAAGAAGAGTCAAGAATTTAGTAGGATTCTTATTCACAAAGGCATTACGCCTAATTTTCTAGGAATATATGTGGGAGTTCTAACATAAAGTGTAGAAGAAGCCTTTTTTTGGCTCCTTATTGTTAGATAGGTGAGTCCTGTTAGTGTTTGACATGATAGAGAAAAGTCCAAGTCCGTAGGGTTGGTTTTAGTTGTTTTAGTGATTTTAGTAATGACACACCTACACAGGAAATTGTGCAATAATATTTATTTTTGAAACTTTTACCGTGCGTTCAAGATTTTCTTCTTATTGTTTCTTCCTTCATTATTGTGATTAGGTTGAGGATTTTTGTTTGAAATATTGTCTATCCATATATTCACCCTTTATGTTTCCATCCATTCGTACTTTCAAGTGATACCAAACATTTCTCTTAGGGAAATGGCTTTGGCATTTCGGAACCGAGTCAGGAAATTGGGAGAGGGAGATCATTGTTGCTAAATGCGGGTTGGAGGAGGGAGGATGGTCCACTGAACCGTATTCCAATTATCAAACTTCCTCGCTCCTAAAAGCTATCTCTAGTTTAGAAAGAACCTTTCTAAAAGGTGTTTCTTTTAGCCTTGGAGACGGCTCGGGATTAGATTCTGGTTAGATCACTGTATTTCAGACAGGCCCCTTTCTTCCCTGTTTTTGAGATCAGCCAAAATCTCCTCTAACTCCAACGCTATCTTTGATTGCTTCTCTTTTGATGGTTCAAGGGCTTGGTGCCTCCTTGTAGGAGGGTTCTCTCAGAAGCTGAATCAGAGGATCTGCTGGAGCTTCTTCAACTTCTCCATGGTACCTATCCCTTATTTGGAGAAGTCAACAGCCTAACTTGGACCCTCTCTGCTTCTGGCAAATTCACTGTGAAATGTTTCTTCAGCCACATTACAGGATCATCATCCAATCAAGGACCTATTTTTCCTTCATTTGGTTGCTCAAAGTCCCTCCTAAGATTGCAGCCTTCATATGGCTTCTAGCGAGAATTTATCCTCCCTAACGTTTGCCTCCTGTGCCTTGTCAACGAGAAGTACATCCCTCACTTATTCCTCCACTGTAGTATGCGGCCGAAGTGTGGTCAACTATCTCCAACAAATTCTAAGTTTCTTAGGCTATGCCTGGTTCGATTCAAAGCTTCTTGTTCACTTGGAACGACTTAAGACCTTGAGAAGAATCCCTTGCTCATTTGGAAGATGGTTGCCATGGCTACTTTTGGGCTCTCTCTAGAAGGAAAGGAACAATCGCTGTTTTCAGGACCTACTTTCCTCTTCTTCCTCCCTTTTGAAGTAGATTATCTGGGATCTGAAAGATCAGTTGTTCAGTCTAAACCTGTTAGACAGAACAGTCATCTCCTTGATCTTGGATTAGTGTGTTTGCTCCTCAGGGTCTGGTTTCGAGTTGTATAGTTGTTTTCAGGTTTCTTCTTTGTTTATTTTGTATTGTTTTGTTGTTGCCTTGTTCCATCATTTTGCTTGTTTTTGTTTTTTTCCTGGCATTTTGCCTTCTAATATATTTTCTTACCAAAAAGAAAAAAAAAAGATTATATCCTAATCAAAGTAGATAGATTTCTATGATAGATCATACGGCTGATCGGATCGAAACAAGAGGGAAAGAATGAACTATCTCCAAGTCACTCTTCGAGAATTCTATCAATCTAATCAAGAGCTTTAGAGATCTAATTAAGAGGTTAGGGACCTATTGGAACAATTGACTAGGAACCTGGGCATGATGCATTTGCTTGTTCAAGATGAGCCACTAATGCTGCCAACCTCATCAACATCCATTAGGGCAGTAAGAATTTGAGACCAGACTACATGCAAAATTGCATATGAAGGACAGTGATCCTAGGGCTGGCTGTAATAGTGACCAGTGTTCGAAGTATCGGTATCCCTATAGGTTTCATTGGTTGGGGATATAGAAACAATATCGATATCGTTGATAACTGGAAATGCGGAGAAACATGGGGGAAAAGGTGGAATTTTTTAGCAAAACTTTAGGAGATGCTAAAATACACATATTTACGTATTTAGGAATAAAAAATTTGCAAAAAGAATGCATACATAATAATTTTCCATTTAATTGGGGCCTAAAAGCATCTTTTGTCATAAGAAATCAGTCCAACCATCCCATCCATCTCATCTGTCAATCCAACCATCCAACCTTCCATCCAAATATCCTTCGGTATTTCAGAATATCGACAACAAATGATATTTTGCCAAGAAATCGTCGACAACTAGAAAGGAAACGAAAGATTGTGGTCTCGATATTTCCCATGTTGCAATAACGATAATATCACGATATTATCATCGACAAATTGAATATTGCATACAACCATGTGCCCATAAAAAATTTTGAAATAGAATTTTTTTTTTTTAATAAATAGATTTTTAGCGATATTATCGAAATATCGCCAATGCATTGGCAATACAAATGACACTTGGAATTTACACAGTAAAAAATATTGGCGATACGTTAGTGATATCGATACATTGGTGATAATTAGCCATACATTTTCGATACATGGAATTTCTGATACTACAAGTGTTATCGGTATCACTGAGCTAGAGATACTGATAAAATATCAGGGATACTTCAAACAATGATAGTTACTATAGGGTCAAAGTGGACTCACCATAGTTTAGTAGCCAACTGGTGGTCGTGAAGATAGTTATCATTTATATGAAAGTGATATTGGTATTTTGCAAGTTCAAGGGATGTGTGTATGTATAGTGTACTAACTCTAGATGCATTGGTCGTGTCAAAGTAAGCAAACGATTTGAATGTGGTATCGTATGTGAAGATTGTTATGGCTATGAACGTGTACTCTTTCATCAATACGATTGTGCCATCAAGAGAGGAACCAATAAGAAGCCAAGGTAGAGCCTCAGAGTTGGCCCAAGTGAAGATTGAGACTCGAATGCCTTGATGAGGAGCAGCCCGCAAAAGGGAAAGAAGTGGAGACGATAGACTCACCAATCAGGCACACCGTGAGGCTAACTAAAGCAAACCAGGAGATGACAATTCCAGTTTTCCTATTTCCATTTCTAGGGGTGAATCTAGTAAATGCAAACGATGTGGTGTCACTATTCAACCAAAGGCATGAAAACCAGTTGATGAGGCAAAGGTAGAACCATAACTACTATCCACAATAGTATTGCGTGAGTATCGTGTGATGTGTATCTAGATTCTAGAGAGTATTGTACAGCAAATCGAGAGATGACAATTCCAGTTTTCCTATTTCCATTTCTGGAAACTACTTGTTTTTCCTTCGCTGCGAGTATTGTGTGATGCATATCTAGAGAGTATTAGTGTATAGTGTGTGATGAGTGGCCCTTTTAATGTAAATGCATGTGCACACTTTCCTCTTCTCCTACAATGTATTCTATGCTCTATTCTAATAAAACATTGTGGTTAGGGCATGTTGGCTAACACACTACATTTCCCCCAAACTCTCTTCTTTCCTCTTCTTCTCTCTCACTCCTCTTTTCTCCACACTATAATCATCAAATCATCTTCTAATTGGTATCAATGCATAATCAGGGCATTTCACATCTAGCAGGTTGAGAGGCGACACATCACTTGCTGACGTCAACGTTGTACGAACGCATAGACCCCATTTGAGCTAAAAGTTTAGGAGTTTGATAAATCTTGATTTTAAAAGATTTGTCATGACTTTTTAAGAATTTTTTAGACATTCTTTCATGGTGTTTTGGCCGAAATAGAGAAATTCGAAAATCGGGTCCCTAATCCGTTTTTCTTTGATCTACCTCAAATCGGCAAGTTTTTCTTTGGTTTCTTTGCTCAAGATGGACCGAAATCTTCCTCCTAAGCTACTCATGAAGTAATTTTTAGCTATGATTCATGTTTGAGTGGATTTTAAACCCCAAATGGACATGCGACTGGGCCGTTTTTCACTCGTTTGCGTCAGATTTGACTGGATTTGTTGTTATTTTAGAGGATTACTAATTGTTTGGAGTTTATCTCTCATTCCCTTGAATGATTGAGCGAGAAAGAGTTGTTTAAATCAATCATTCTTACTTGGAGTCTCCTTGGACGACAAAGGGCCCTCATCTCTTAATATGGGCTCTCTTAAATCCAACACCTTGCATATTACCTCCATTAAGTTGAATAGTGACAATTATCTTCAATGGGCAAAATATGTAAAAGTGTTATTAGGAGCCCGTGAGAAGTTGTCGTATATTTTAGATGATCCTCCAAGCTCTACAGATGCTACCTACGAGTCTTGGACAAAGGAGAATTATCAAGTTATTGCATGGTTGTTGAATAGTATGGAATCTTTGGTTAGCCACTAAGTGATGTTTTTATCCTCAGCTAAAGGCATTTGGTATACGCTTCATGATATGTTCTCGGAGTTTCAGAATTTTTAACGGGTATTCCATCTTATTCAAGAAATTAGTCAGTTCCAACAAAACTCAAGATCATTAAAAGATTACTATTTGACACTTGGGGGCATGTGGGATGAGTTGGACCTATATCAACCTCTTCCCTCCAAATGTAAAGAGGATCATAAACATGCCGTTAAGCAGCGGGATGATACTCGTATCATGCAGTTCCTAGCCGGGTTGAACTCCGATTATCTTCATGTTCGGGATTAGGTTGTTGTGCAGGATCCTCTTCCTCTATTGACGACAATCTATGCCATGTGCTACCGCGCTACTGTCTCTGCTCTTGATTACCATTAATTTATGCCACCAGAGCGTTCTGCACATCTTGCTGGCATTAGGTCTTCTCTTCTTCTTGGCCTTCGGGCACCATCCTTGAGTTCAGGTCACATTTTTGGTTATGGTGGTCGTGGTAGAGGCTGCGAGGGAGATCGTAGTCATGGCAATCGTGATCTTCGTATTCATGGTGGGCGTGGACGAGGACGGGATGGTTCCCGCATTTGTCCGCATTGCGGTGGAACCAATCACACTGTTGATTATTGCTAGCAGCTCCATAGTCGTCCTATGTGTGCCACTACTTCGGTTGCTTCCACAGTTACTCCGAGGGTCAGTCTTCCACCCTAACAGTTGAGCAGTGTTCTTCATGGGAGTCTTTCATCATTTCTCGGGCTGCATATGATGCCTTGACGCGGCTTCATGTTTGTGATATTCCTAAGCCTTCACACGCGGCTTCGGCCCAGTCAGTACTGCTCTTCTTGCGTCATCCTCTCATACCTCTTAGGTCATAGACTCTGGAGCTTCCTCCCATATGACTGGTAAGTTACAACTCTTTTCCTCTTATTCTCCTTCTCCCCACACTCAGTATATCACAGTCGCAGATGGAACCCAAACTCCCATATCTGGGATTGGTTCCATCTTTCTCCTTGCCTCTGTTCTCAGTCTTGCATGTGCCTCGTTTTCCATTAAAATTATTGCCTGTTAGCTCTCTAATTAAATCATTAAATTGTTTCACTATCTTTTTCTCTTCTAATTGTTTGTTCCAGGACCTACAAACGAAAAGGGTGATTGGTGGGGGGCATTAGCAAGGAGGCGTTTATCTTCTCAATAATACACCTGATGCTACTTCTAGTACCCTTTCTCTGAATCGAGAGTCCATGACACGGTGGCATTGCCACTTAGGCCATCCATCAATAGCTAGAGAGAATTTTGTTTTTCTCCTTATCTGTCACTAAACCGTTATGATCATGGTGTGCCGTAAAGGCCGTTACGTATAGGTAACGGTGGCAACCGTTACGCGTTACGGGGTCGTAACAGCCGTTATGGGAAAAAAATGACTCGTGATTGTCGTTAACGGCACATTACGTCCCCTATAAAGGCCATAACAGCCCCGTAATTGTCTATTATGGGGCAGATGCAGGTTTTCCATACTTTTTAATCAACATTACGGGGTAAATACAGGTTTTCTAGGATTTTTTTTCAATAAAAAAAGAGACCGTAACGGCCGTTACGGAGGCCGTAACAGCCGTTACGACCCGTATCGTAAAGGTAACAGTGGTGGCCGTTACGGCCACCGTTACCATTACTTAACACCTTGGTTAGGATGTGGTATTTGTGAATTGTCTAAAGATCATCGTGCTTCGTTTCCTCCTAACTCTTTTGGTTATATGTCTACGGCCACCATTACCATTACATAACACCTTGGTTATATGTCTACTGCCTTTCTATCCTTCTTGCCGGAGCATGGTATTTTGTCTCAGACATCGTGTGCTCGCACACCTCAACAAAATGGTATCGCAAACGAAAGAATCGTCATCTTCTTGAAGTTGCTCGCACCCTTCCCTTTAGCATGCAGCTACCTAAACATTTTTGGGGTGATGCTCTTCTAACTACTACTTTTTTTATTAATCGTATACCCTCACGTATCTTGTCCTACAAATCTTCATTTACTATACTGTATCCTCATGACAATCTATTTCCGTTACCACTTTAAGTTTTTTGTTGCACATGCTTTGTTTAATTTTTGGATGGAAGTAATGATAAACTTAGCCCCAGGGCAATTAAATGTGTCTTCATAAGGTACACTCGGAGTCAGAAAGGGTATAAATGTTATGACCCCTTAACTGGCAAGAAATATGTCTCTGCCGATGTAACCTTCTTTGAGGATGTTTCTTTGTTCTCGGCTTTAGGATGATCCCCCTATGATCCTCTTGTGAGTCAAGGGAGCATGACTCTTATCTTCTTCCTCTTCCACTAGTGATCACGGGGAAACTCGTCTTCCCTCCGTTCAGCATCCTATTGGTGATTTGGATGACCTTACCATCGTCGAGATAAATCTTCACACGCTCAACCATCCACTCTTCCACTCACTTTGGATGTTGGCTCAGGTGACTCTCTTACCTCGAGTCTGGATTTCTCCATTGCCTTGCGCAAAGGGTCATGATCTTGTACTTAACACCCCATTAGTAATTTTGTTTCATATGATCATCTTTCACCATCTTTTCAGTCATTTGTAGCTTCCCTTTCATCACAGACTACTCGGTCTCTCTCACAAGACGAATGCGATAATAAAAGAAATGTCTGCTCTTGAAAAGAATCATACTTGGGAGCTTGTGCCTCTTCCTTTAGGGCATAAACATGTTGGATGTCGATGGGTTTACACAATCAAGTTCCTTCCAAACGGCTCCATTAATCACTATAAAGCTCGTCTTGTTGCTAGGGGCTGCACGCAGACTCATAAATCATGATGTGGATTACTTTGAGACATTCTCTCCGGTGGCTAAGCTTAATTCTATTCGTGTTGTGATCTCATTGGCCATCAATTTATCCTAGCTCTTGTTTCAACTTGATGTTAAGAATGCATTGCTCCATGTGGACCTTGCAGAGGAAGTCTACATGCATCAACCTTCTATCTTTGTTGCTTCCCACAACCGTACGCTTGTATGTCAATTGAAGAAGGCTCTTTATGGACTCAAACAATCCTCCCGTGCATGGTTCAAAAATTTTAGTCAGGCTCTCATGGAATTCGGCTTTGTTCATAGTCATGCCAATCATTCCCTCTTTATATGTTGTCGATCGATGGGGCATCATGGTTCTCATTATGTATGTGGATGATATTGTTCTGTCCGGTAGTGATTCGGTTGGAATGTGGGAGGTCAAAGAATTTTTGAAGACCTAGTTTGAGATCAAGGATCTTAGTTCTCTACTTCCTAGGAATTGAAGTTGGTCACTCCTTATCCGGGTTGGTCTTGTCACAATGAAAATATGTGCTTGATCTTCTCATTGAGACCGGCGTATTAGGATACAAACCTGCTACTACCTCCATGGATACTTCGCAAAAGCTTCAGCCAGAGGATGGTGCCCTCTTTTTTGATCCCGGGATGTATCGACGACTTGTAGGCCGGCTCGTTTACTTGACTATTACTCTCCCAAATCTCTCCTTTGCGGTGAGCGTTGTTAGCCAATTCATGCAAGTTCCCCGTGCTTCACATCTCACGGCTGTATACCGCATGCTTCGATATCTAAAATCAACCCCCAAGTCTTGGCCTCCGCTTTCAGTCACATGATCATCTTCATCTTTCTGGCTATTCTGACGTCGATTGTGCAGGTAGTACTTATGATCACCGCTCTACATCTGGCTTTTGAACCTTCCTAGGTGGCAATCTTATCACATGAAAGAGCAAGAAACAATCGGCTGTTGCTCGGTCATCGGCTGAATCAGAATATCGTACTATGTCTCATGCGTCGTGCGAGCTTGTGTAGCTTCACACCCTTCTTGAAGAACTTGGCTATCCTCCTTCGGCTCTTATTCCTCTTCATTGTGACAACTAAGCGGCCATCCATATTGCTCGTAACCTCGTTTTCCACGAGCACACCAAGCATATTGAGGTCGATTGTCACTTTATTCGGTAGAAAGTTGCCTATAAGGAAATCATCACACCTTTTGTTCAATCTGCGGATTAGCTTGCTGATGTTCTTACAAAGTCCTTGAGTCGAGATGCTCTTCATCGTATTCATGACAAGTTGGGCATGATCAACATCTATGCTCCAACTTGAGGGGGAGTTTAGAGTGTTAGTGTATAGTGTGTGCGGTTAGTGGCCCTTTTAATGTAAGTGCATGTGCACACTTTTCTCCTACAATGTATTATATGCTCTATTCTAATAAAACATTGTGTGTTAGGGCATGTTAGCTAACACACTACATTTCCCTCAAACTCTTTTCTTTCCTCTTCTTCTCTCTCACTCTTCTCCTCTTTTCTCCACACTATAATCATCAAATCATGTTCTACTGTGTAAGACCTTCCGTACGCTTAGTTTCCGGTGTTTGTACACCAGGGACGGACCAGATTAGCAAATGCCGATCTAACCCCTGATTTTGTATTGCAATGATCCGAGTCCTATACCCCGGCCATCATTGCGATTCCAACGTCGTGCGGCACGCCCCATTGTAATGCCCGATTAGTGAGATACGCGCGTTTGCATAAATTGAGGTGGTTGCACATTACGATGCGTGTATGCATGGAGTGGGTCCCACTTGCCTAGATCCCTCCATGATAGTGAAATCTCCTTTGCTTGTGTAAAAAGGTTATCATGGCCAAAGAAAAACACGAGCAAGGGGGATATCACTATCATGAAGCGATCTAGGCAAACAATGCAAGAAGGTACACTACCATAGCTTAAACGGAAATTAGAGAATCCATTATTATTGCCCATTAGCAATATCTTGGAGAATCGGTTGTTATTTCACAAGCAATTGTCCTTGTTGAACCCCTTAAAACAACTGATTCTCCAAACCCCTACTAGGTTTAGGGGGGTTCAGAGGTGCCCCTAAGGAAAGAAAGGGAACGCTTTCACTAGCAAAAAGAAGAACATTAAGTAGTTAAATCGAGTGATATTTAAGGAATTCTTTCAGTTATCTTCCCATGGTGGTCTTGTGGAGACTGAATATCAATTCTCACTAGATTTGTTGGTGGGTTGAGATTACTAATTCAAGATCAAGCATCATAAGATTTGTATAGTTGTGAATTTAATGAGTTCGTGACAAAAGCAGAAAGGTAGTAAGAAATGATTTAGCCCTACATGAGATTTTGGACTATTGTGAACATAGTAAAGTTAGTGACAAAAACCAAGAGGGTGGTAAGATATGATATATCAATGCCTACTCTGCATAATAGAGGATCAGTAGTTTTGGGAAACAAGCCATAAGATAAAGGGGAATGCTCAACTTATGTGGTCATTTGATCAATAGTTTCACCTTCTAAAGTGGGACGACATGTGCAAACCATATAAGGGGGAGTGGAAGTACAAAGGCCGGTGCAGGTAAATAAAGCCCTCCTTGGTAAATGGCTACAGAGGTTTGGGAGGGAGGGAGGAAGCTTATGGAGGGAAGTAATAGCAAGCAAATATGGCCTACAGGAAGGCAGGCAATGGGTGAAAACATCATTGCTATATAGGGTGTCGATGTTGTGGAAGGGAGTTACATCTGTGATGAACAAGTTCAACGCTGGAATCCAGTTCTTGTGGGATGATGGGAAAAGAATTTGATTCTGGAAGGATCTATGTATAGGGGAGAGCCCATGTACATGGTATTCCCGTCCATACCTAGAATAGCTGAGGACTTGGAGATGACCATTGACAGGTGTGTATCCTTGGTAGGTGATTCTGTCGTCCGAGCTTCACCATGTGGAAGGAATTTGTCAAACAAAGAAGCAGAGGAGTATGCTCGGTTATGAGAGTGGGTTCACCATCTCAAGTGGCAACTGGTAAAGGACTCAGTGTGGTCATTAGATAAATCAGGGTTTTTTATAGTCCTTTAAAAAATCACTAGGCAACCCAAATCTGAGTGATGATAGTGGGAGACTATCATTTGTTTGGTCTTGTGATTCTCCTCCCAAAGTGGTAGCATTACATGGTTGGCGGTAGGAATAGTAGAAGATGGTTTGATGATTATAGTGTGGAGAAAAGAGAAGAAGAAGAAAGAGAGAGAGTTTGGAGAAATGTTGTGTATTGGCTAACATGCCTTAACACAATATTTTATTAGAATAGAGCATATAGTACACTGTAGGAGAATAGGAAAGTGTGCGCATGCACTTACATTAAAAGAGCCACTAACCACACACACTATACACTAACACTCTCTAGACTCCCCCTCAAGTTGGAGCATAGATGTTGATCATGCCCAACTTGTCACGAACACAATGAACAACATCTCAACTTAAAGACTTTATAAGAACATCAGCAAGTTGACCCCTGGATCGAACAAAAGGGGTGATGATTTCCCTAGAAGCAACTCTCTCGAATAAAGTAACAGTCAACCTCAATATGCTTGGTTCGCTCGTGGGAAACCGGGTTATGAGCAATATGGATGGCCGCTTGGTTGTTACAATGAAGAGGAATAGGAGCCGAAGGAGGATAGCCAAGTTCTTCAAGTAGGTTGCAAAGCCACACGAGCTCACACGTCGCATGAGCCATAGCACGATACTTTACTTCAACCGAAGACTGACCAACAACCGGTTACTTTTTGCTCTTCCATGTGATAAGATTGTCACCTATGAAGGTACAGAAGCCGGATGTAGAGCGGCAATCATAAATACTACCTACACAATTAGCATCGGAATAGCCAGAAAGATGAAGATGACCATGCAACTGAAAGCGGAGGCCAAGATCTGAGGCTAATTTTAGATACCGAAGTATGCAGTATACAACCGTAAGATGTGAAGCACGGGGAGCTTACATGAATTGGCTACATGAATTGGCTAATAACGTCCACCACAAAGGAGAGATCTAGACGAGTAATAGTTAAGTAAATAAGTCAGCCTACAAGTCGTCGAAATATCCGGGGATAAAAAAGGAGAGCACCATCATCCGATCGAAGCTTTTACGAAGTATCCATAGGGGTGTTACCAGATTTGCACCCTAACATGCCAGTCTCCATGAGAAGATTAAGTGCATATTTTCATTGTGACAAGATCAACCCGGATGAGGAGCGACCAACTTCAATTCCTAGGAAGCAGCGAAGAGGACCAAGATCCTTGACCTCAAACTAGGTCTTCAAAAATTCTTTGACCTCCCACATTCCAATCGAATCACTACCGGACAAAACAATATCATCTACATACACAATGAGAACCATTATGCTCGTCGATCAACGACATATAAAGAGGGAATGATCGGCATGACTACGAACAAAGCCGAACTGTAAGAGAGCCTGACTAAAATTTTCGAACCATGCACTCGGGGATTGTTTAAGTCCATAAAGAGCCTTCTTCAACCGACATACTGAAAGCAAAGCTAAACGATTCTCCTTTGGTTTTCTTGTATTTGAGACAACCTAAAGGGGTTGAATATATAGAGATCTGCAGCCATCTATACAAGGTAAATGATAAAGACATAATCATCTATCTATGGAAATTAGCTATACGAGGCACGCGGCTATACAAGGCATGTGGCCTGTCTAACATCCCCCTCGAACTAATGCTGGTCATCGACAAGTAATAGTTTGCCAACTAGAAATGAGTGACGTGCAGAAGTGAGGGACTTCGTGAGAATATCGGCAATTTGATCATGGGATGCGACATGTGGAAGAGAAATGAGCCCAGACCAAAACTTCTCTCGGATGAAGTGACAGTCAACTTCAATATGCTTTGTCCGTTCATAGAAAACAAGGTTAGAGGCAATCTGAATGGCACTCAGATTATCTACATGGAGTGGAGTAGGATTCTGTAGATGAACGCCCAAGTCGGAAAGAAGTCCACGTAACCAGACAAGCTCACTACCAGCAGCTGACATCGCTCTATACTCGGCTTCCGTGCTTGATTTGGAAACAGTGGCTTGCTTCTTACACTTCCAAGAGATGAGTGAAGTGTCGAGAAAAACACAGTAACCAGTGGTAGATCTTCGTGTGAGAGTGCAACCTGCCCAGTCAGCATCCGAATAAGTACGAAGGTCTAGAGTTGCCGTGGAGGAGAAGAACAGTGATCGATCTAAAGTACCACGTAGGTACCGTAGGATGCGCAACACTGCAGTCATATGAAGAGTCCGAGGAGCTGAGACAAACTAGCTGACAACTTGAACAGCGTAGGCAATATCAGGGTGAGTCATTGTTAAATAAACTAGACTCCCAACCAAACGGCGGTATAATGTGGGCTCCGCAAGAAGATGACCATCGTCACGGCCATATTGAACGTTAAGTTCTAAGGGAGTCTGAACTGTCTTCTGATACGTCAATGAGGCCAAAGCGAGAAGATCCTTTGTATATTTACCCTAGCTGACCAGGATCCCACGTTGAGAACGTGAAAATTCAAGCCCAAGAAAGTATGTTAGATGGTCGAGGTCCTTCATCTTGAAGGATGATTTCAGAAGTTCCTTTAATGTCGAGATGCCAGTAGCATCGCTACCAGTCAGGAGTAGGTCATCAATATATATGAGAACAATGACAAAACCGCGATCAGTGGTGCACAAAAATAAGGATGGGTCATGACCACTTTGAGTAAAGCCAGCACCTGTAACAACATCGTGAAAGCGTTGGAACCATGCCCGAGGTGCCTGTTTGAGGCCGTACAAAGCTTTCTTTAGGCGACATACCTTATTGGCAGGGATTAAAGAGCCAGGAGGAGGTTTTAAATATATTGTTTCTTGGAGGTCGCCATGAAGAAAAGCATTTTTCACATCTATCTGAGCAAGTGGCCAAGAACAAACGGATGATATTGCCACAAGAGTACGAACAATTTTCATCTTGGCCACAGGAACGAATGTCTCATCATAATCAATTCCATGTTCCTGTTTGTATCCCTAAGCTACAAGTCGAGCCTTGTATCGATCCAATGATCTGTCAGATTTGAGCTTTACAGAATAAATCCATTTACTACCAATTAATTGTTGGTCAGTGGGTCGAGTGACAATGTCCCACGTATGATTATCATCTAATGCTGCAAGTTCTTCTGCCATAGCCTTCTTCCAACAATCATGAGTGGTTGCCTGAGTGTATGAAGTATGAATAGATACAGTATCCAGAGTAGCATTCATGGCAGACAGTATATCAAGCGATCAGGTTGTCGATGTACACGAGCGGAACGACGTATCGAGGTGGGTTCTGGATCGGCAACAGGTACAGTAGGGAGAGTAATAGGTGGTGGATCTGTACATGATCGTCGTGAGTAAACCTGCAACGGACGAGGGAGAGTACTTGGGGCAAAAGGAATATCAGGAAAGGCGGTAAGACTAGGAGAGTTTGGTGTGTGCGGAGGAGGAACATATGAATGAAAGGCAATATGCTCAAGAAAAACAACATGTCGTGATACCCGAACACGACGAGAAACCGGATCATAACATCGAAAACCCTTCTGAGTTTCTCCAAATCCCAAGTACATACATTTGAATGATTTTGGAGATAGTTTGTTACATTCACGTGATGCCAGGTGAACATAACATACACAACCAAAAACACGAAATGTGGAATATGTAGGAGGCAAGCCGGTGAGAACAAACTAGGGAGATTTACTGTTCAGAACTTTGGTTGGCATCCGGTTAATCAAGTAGACTGAATGTAACATTGCTTCCGCCCAGAAAGAACGATGAACACTCATAGCTGTCATCAGGGTGTTGGCAGTTTCAACAATATCACGATTTTTTCGTTCAGCCACCCCGTTCTGTTGTGGAGTATCAGAACAGATGGTCTGATGAATAATTCCATGACCCTGAAGATATGTACGAAAATTGTTAAGAGATATTCTCCCCCCGAGTCAGAGCGGAGAGTTTGAACTTTTACCCGAAATTGAGTGTCCACCATAGAGTGAAATAACTTGAATTTTTCAAAAACCTATGACTTAAAGTGCAGAAAGTAAATCCAGGTGTAACGTGTGAAATCATCAATGAATATAACATAGTATCGTAACCCAGAGATAGACATAATTGGAGAAGGACCCTAGACATCCGTATGCACTAGTTCAAACATAGATGATGATTTTGTAGTACTTAGAGGAAAGGGAATACATTTACTTTTTGAAAGACAACAAGAATAATCCAAATCACTTTTATTAAGAAAATGATTCCCTAACATGCCAAAAGAAAATAACTGAATTAACCGATCTGAATGTGGATGACCCAGGCGAAAGTGCCAAAGTTTCCACAATTTATTTGCTGAACAAATATCTGATGAAGACGGAGAAAAGAAACAATGAGCCGGAGTGACAGATGGGTCAAAGTCCAACACATACAGACGACCATGCCACCTACCCTTCTCAAGTACCTTCCCCGTTGCCAGATCCTGCACAAAACAACAATTTGGAAGAAATATGATTAAGTAGTTATTGGATGTAAGTTGACTAACAGAAATTAAATTTGAGGAGAGGTTCGGGACATGAAACACATCACGAAGGGTGAACTAGCGATGGGCAGAAGGAGAGAGTCAATGATCCAACGGACTGAATGGGTGGTCTAGTGCCATCCGCAGTAGAAATAGCCTGATTTCCAGTGTAGGGACGAATGTCGCGAAGATGGGATATGGCACCAGTCATATGATTGGAAGCACCCGAATCAAAGAACCATGCAGAAGATGAGGATATACCTAACATACCGGCCGCAAAAAGGGCCTGCACGATTTGCTGAAGCATCGCAGGAGTTAAAGATGAGGAAAGTCCTTCAGCAGAAATAGTAGATGCAGTATCACTAACAGAAGTAGCAGAAATAGGCGCAGAAAGAGCATGACCACGGCCACGACCTCGACCACCACGTCCACGACCGAAAGAGGATGCATAGGCACGTGAACGGCAGTCCTGAATATCATGACCAATCCGTCGACAATAAGTGCATCAATCTTTGCACTAAGTGACGACATGTCCCGTTTTGTTGCAGCCGCGACAAGTTAAATGAGTGAAACTACGGTGTGGTGCAGAGGTGGATGCAGCGAGTACTAGATCAGATGGTCCCTGAGTTGGGGATGTGGGAGAGAACTTTCAGTCGTTCCTCAGCCAATAAATCATTAATAACCGAATTCAATGAAGGAGTTGGGCTACGGTTCAGGAGAGCAACCCTACAATGCTCAAATTCCGGACGCAGCTTCATAAGAAACTGTCGAACTCGCGCACTATCACACATTGTTTGGAAGATCTTAAAGTCATGAGGAAATTCCGGATCCATCATAGCCATCTCTGTCCAAATTGTAACAATGGTAGAATAAAATGTTTGAATACTTTGGTCAACCTGAGTAAGGTGAACCAGATCTTGTTCCAGGCGGTATAACTGAGCCGCATTACTCTGTTTATAAATTGTCTAGAGATGCTCCCACATTACCTTAGCAGTGCAATGTGGCGTGAGACCAACAATTGACCGATCAACCGAATCGAGAATTCAGGTAATAATACGTCCATTTTTTATTTCCCATTCAGCCATTTTGTTGGCATCTATGGAAATGGGGACAGTAACAGATCCATCAATTAGTCCCCACAAACCACGACCCTTGAGGAAATTCTGAAAGTGGATGGCCCATAGATTGTAGTTGGTACCATTGAAACTACATCATGGGGCCTCTGTACGGGAATCTTTGTCCATAGATCTGAATGGATGGAAACCACACCAAGGAAGGAGGTACCTTGCAGCAACAACAACAGAACAACAATAGAACAACAGCAGCAACAGCAAGGGAGAAAGGGACTTGGGGATTTTGTGTGCGGATGGAGATGGGGTGATCGGATGGGCTGGGGTTGGTCGGACGTGCGAGCGTGCTAACGGAGATGGGGACAGTAACAGATCCATCAATTAGTCCCCACAAACCACGACCCTTGAGGAAATTCCGAAAGTGGATGGCCCATAGATTGTAGTTGGTACCATTGAAACTACATCGTGGGGCCTCTGTACGGGAATCTTTGTCCATAGATCTGAATGGATGGAAACCACACCAAGGAAGGAGGTACCTTGCAGCAACAACAACAGAACAACAATAGAACAACAACAGCAACAACAAGGGAGAAAGGGACTTGGGGATTTTGTGTGCGGATGGAGATGGGGTGATCGGATGGGCTGGGGTTGGTCGGACGTGCATGCGTGCTAACGGAGATGGGGTGATCGGAGACAGCATGGGTGGTCCGAGGGGTGGTCGGATGGGCTGGGGGTGGTCGGACGGGTGTGTTGATGGGCTGGGGGTGGTTGGCCGAGCGTGCGGACAGGCCGGGGTTGGTCAAATGGAGTGGGTGACGCAGCAGGGGTGGTCAGACGGGCCTGGGTGACGCAACAGGGGGCTGAATCTGTCTAGAGGTGGTGCCGCAGAGGTTTGGTAGCGCAGGAAAGGCCGGATCTGTCAGGAGGTGGTGTCGGTGTTGAAGGAGGTGTCGGATCAGGATGTGCAGCTGAAGATGGTGGTGCCGGATCAGATCAGCTGAGATTGGTATAGCTCTGATACCATGAAAGCAAAGAGAAACAATTCTCCTTTGGTTTTCTTGTATTTGAGACAACCCAAAGGGGTTGAATATATAGAGATCTACAGTCATCTATACAAGGTAAATGATAAAGACAGAATCATCTATCTATGGAAATTAGCTATACAAGGCATGTGGCCTGTCTAACACATACAAGCTCAGGGTTATGGGAAGCAACAAAGCCAGGAGGTTGATGCATTTAGACTTCCAATGGAAGGTCCCCATGGAGAATTGCATTCTTAAGATCAAGTTGAAACAAGGGCCATGATAAATTAACGGCCAAGGAGATCACAACGCGAATCGAATTAAGCTTAGCCACGGGAGAGAATATCTCGAAGTAATCCACACCATGAGTTTGTGTGTAACCCTTTGCAACAAGACGGGCTTATAGCGATCAATAGAGCCGTCTGGAAGAAACTTGAGCATATAAACTCATCGACATCCAACAGGTTTATGCCCTAAAGGAAGAGGCACAAGCTTCCAAGTATGATTATTCTCAAGAGCAGACATTTCTTCTACCATCGCATTCGTCCAGTCAGGACTTTAAAGAGCATGTGAGAGAGACTGATGAATAGTCTGTGATGAAAGGGAAGCAGTAAACGACTGAAAAGACGGTGAAAGATGATCATATGAAATAAAATTACTAATGGGATGTTGAGTATAAGATCGTGACTCTTTTGTGCAAGGCAATGGGGAGATCGAAACTCGAGGTAGGAGAGTCACCTAAGCCAACATCCAAAGTGAGCGGAAGGGTGGATGGCCGAGCGTGTTAAAATTTATCTCGACGATGATACACCCACAAAGGCTTAGGGTCACCCAAATCACTAACAGGATGCTGAACGGAAGGGAGAGGAGTTTCCCCGTGATCACTAGTGGAAAGAGGAAGAGGATAAGAGGCATGCTCCCCCTGACTCGCAAGAGGATCACAGAGGGATCGACCTAAAGCTGAGAAAAAAGAAATATCCTCAAAGAAGGTCACATCGGCAAAGACATATTTCTTGCGAGTCAAGGGGTCATAACATTTATACCCTTTCTGACTTCGAGTGTACCCTAAGAAGACACATTTAATTGCCTTGGGGCTGAGTTTATCATTACTTTCATCCAAAATTTGAACAAAGTATGTGCAACCAAAAAACTTTAGGTGGTAGAAGAAATGGATTATCATGAGGATACAGTATAGTAAATTAAGATTTGTAAGACAGGATACATGAGGTTATACGATTAATAAGAAAAATAGCAGTTAGAAGAGTATCACCCCAAAAATGTTTAGGTAGGTGCATACCAAGGAGAAGGGTGCGAGCAACTTCGAGAAGATGACGATTCTTTCGTTTTGCGATACCATATTGTTGAGGTGTGCGAGCACACAACATGCGAGACAAAATACCATATTCCTACAAGAAGGACAGAAAGCCTCCCCTTAAAGAAAAGAAAATTTATCAGAATGGAGGGTTTTAATGGAACATTGAAACCGAGTGCACACTTCATGATAAAATACTTTAAACGCATCAAACACTTCACTTTTAGATTTCAAAAGATAAACCCAAGTCATGCATTAATAATCATCAATAAATGTGACAAAATATCTAAATCCAAAAGTGGAGGTAACCGGAGCTGGTCCCCAAACATCCGAGTGAACCAGAACAAAAGGTTGAGATTTCCTCCCAGAAGAGCTAAGAGGAAACGTAGCACAATGATGTCTTGACAATTCACAAATATCACAGCATAATGGTTTAGTGACAGCTAAGGAGGGAATCAAAATTCTCAATCTAGCTATTGATGGGCAGCCTAAGCGACAGTGTCATCGTGTCATGGACTCTCGATCTAGAGAAAAGATACTAGAAGCGGCAACGGGTGTACCATCGAAAGATAAACGCCTCCTCGCTCATGCATCCCATCGATCACTTTCTTCATCTGTATGTCATGGAACAAACAATAAGAAGGGAAAAAGGTAATGAAACAATTTAAAGATTTAGTAAGAGAGCTAATAGACAATAATTTTAATGGAAAACAAGGCACATGCAAGACTGAGGACAGAGGCAAGGAAGGAGAAAGATGGATGGAACCAATCCTGGATATGGGAGTATGGGTTCCATCTGCAACTGTAACATACTGAGTGTGGGGAGAAGGAGAATAAGAGGAAAAGAGTTGTGACTTACCAGTCATATGGGAGGAAGCTCCAGAGTCTAATGACCCAGGAGGTAGGAGAGGATGACATAAGAAGAGTAGCACCTGACTGGGCCGAAATTGCGTGAGAAGGCTTAGGAATATCATGAACATGAAGCCGCATCAGGGTATCATATGCAACCCGAGAAATAATGAGAGACTCCCCTGAAGTAAACTGTTCAACTGTCGAGGTGGAAGAATGTCCCTTAGGAGCAACTGTAGAGGCAACAGAAGCAGTGGCATATGTAGGACGACCATGGATCTGCCAACAATAATCAACAGTGTGATTGGTTCCACTGCAATGCGAACAAATGCGGGAACCATCACGTCCTCATCCATGTCTACCACGACTACGAAGATTACGACCGCCATGACTGCGATCTCCTTCACAGCCTCTTCCACGATCGCCATAACCAAAAATGCGCCCTGAACTCAAGGATGGTACACGAAGGCCAATAAAGGACTGATCACCAGCAAGATGTGTCGAACGCTCTGGTGGCACAAATGAATGAGAAGGAAGAGCGAAGATAGTAACTCGTTGGTACATGGCATAGACTGTCGTCAATGGGGAAGAGGATCCTGCATAACAATCTGATCTCGAACATGAAGATAATCGGAGTTCAACCCAGCTAGGAACTGCATGATACGAGTATCATCCCGCTGCTTATGTGCATGTTCATGTTCCTCTTTACATTTGGAAGGAAGAGGCTAATACAGGTCCAACTCATCCCACATGCCCCGAAGTGTCGAACGGTAATCTTTTAATGATCTTGAGTTTTGTTAGAACCGACCAATTTCTTGAATAAGCTGGAATACCCGTGAAAAATTCTGAGACTTTGAGAACATATCATGAAGTGTATCCCAAATGCCTTTAGCTGAGGATAAAAACATCACCGAGTGGCTAATCGAAGAATCCATACTATTCAACAACCATGCAATAACTTGATAATTCTCTTTTGTCCAAGACTTGTAGGTAGCATCTGTAGAGCTTGGAGGATCATCCAAAATATATGAAAACTTCTCATGGGCTCCTAAGAACACTTTACAGATTGCGTCCATTGAAGATGGTTGTCACCATTCAACTTAATAGAGGTAATCTGCAAGGGGTTAGATTCAAGAGAGCACATGCCAAGAGATGAGGGCCCTTTCGTCGTCCATAGGAGACTCCAAGTACGAAGGATTAATTTAAACAACTCTTTCTCACTCAATCCTTCAAGGGAATGAGAGATTAACCTCAAACAAATAGTAATCGTCCAAAATAACAAGAAATCCAGTCAGATCTGATGCAACAGAGTAAAAAACAGCCCAACCGCTCCTCCATTGGAGGTTAAAAGCCACTCAAACATATATCTTAGCTTAAAAAAATCCTCCATGAGTAGCTTAGTAGGAAGATTTCAGTCCATCTTGAGCAAAGAAACAAAAGAAAAGCTTACCGATTTGAGGTAGATCGAAAAAAAAAAAACGGAAGAGGGACCCAATCTCGAATTTCTCTATTTCGGCCAAAATACCATGAAAGGAGGTTCAAAAAATTCTGAAAAAATCATGACAAATCTCAAGATCTATCAAACTCCTAAACTTTTAGCTCAAATGGGGTCCATGCGTTCATACAATGTTGACGTCAACCATACGGCTGCTAACGTCAGCAAGGTGGCGTGTCGCCTCTGAACTTGTTGGATGCGGAATGCCTAGATCTAAGCTCTGATACCAAGTAGAAGATGGTTTGATGATTATAGTGTGGAGAAAAGAGAAGAAGAGTAAGAGAAAAGAAGAAGAAAGAGGAGAGTTTGGGGAAATGTTGTGTATTGGCTAACATGCCCTAACACAATATTTTATTAGAATATAGCATATAGTACATTGCAGGAGGAGGAAAGTGCCTGCAATGTACTTACATTAAAAGATCAACTAACCACACACGCTATACACTAACTCTCTAAAGGAATATGATCCTTATGATCAACAATCTTCTCGTGAGATCGGTAATTATTCCTAATTACTGTGTGATGTGCATGAGGGGAGCGGAGACAGTAGATCATTTGTTTGTTCATAACAGGGCACCACCATTATGCTGAGAAGTGGAGCCACATGCGCGGATTTCGTGTCGCAAGTCCTTTCGCAACTGGGATGCTGAAAGGAGTTTCGCAGATTTCGTGTCGCAAGTCCTTTCGCAACTGGGATGCGGAAAGGGAAGTTGTCAAAACTATAAATTGGGGTCCCTAGGGCTATTCTAGGGTTAAGGTGAATATTGAGAAATATTTCTAAAGTGGGAAAAGGGTTTTCTCTGTATCTCTAAGGGAGAGGTTAGTATATTGCCTTGTAATCTTTGTTTTTCTTCATAGTGAAAGTTTGCATCCGTGGTTTTTTACCCTAGTTTGGGGTTTTTCCACGTATATCTTGTCTCGTGGTTTGTTTGGATTGCTTTGATCTGTTTCTAGTTTATATTTCTTTCTGTTTATCGTTTGTGGGTGAGGCCTGAGATTGGATCTAGGCTCACTACGTTTGTTGGCGTGCTGCGCAACAACTGGTATCAGAGCTATTGGTTTAGATCTATTGGGAGCGATGGCAGAAGATGGGAAAACTAGAATTGAGAAGTTTGATGGTTCAAACTTTGCCTTCTGGAAGATGCAGATGGAAGATTATCTGTATCAGAAGGACCTCCATATTCCTCTAGGAGGAAAAGAGAAGAAACCAGAAAAGATGACAGATTTTTACTGGATAGGAAGGCTTTAGGAACGATCCGACTCTCTTTGTCTAAGAGTGTCGCCTTCAATATATCCAAGGTAAAAACGACAAAAGAATTAACGGAAGCCCTAGCCACCATGTATGAAAAACCCTCAGCATCCAACAAGGTTCATCTTATGAAACAGTTATTCAACATGAAGATGTCAGATGGTGGGAGCGTGGCTGAACATCTAAACGAGTTCAATACAGTCACGAGCTAGTTGGAATCCGTTGGCATTATTTTTTAGGATGAGGTCAGAGCGTTATTGATCTTATCCAGTTTGCCAGACAGATGGGATGGTTTGGTGATTGCTGTGAGCAATTCTTCAGGGTCGACAAAGCTGAAATTTGATGATGTGGCCGGTCTAATTCTCAGTGAAGAATCTAGAAGAAAGGCATCAGGAGTTTCAGGGGATTCAGGGAATGCTCTAAATGTTGAAGGAAGAGGAAGATCGCTGAACAAAGGAGACAATAAACACGGGGGTTCTAAGTCGAGGAAGAAGTCCAAGGGACCGAAAGACAAAGATGGGTGTTGGCATTGCGGCAAGAAGGGGCACACGAAACGTGATTGCAGGGCGCTTAAGAAACAAGAAGGAAGCGTTCAAGGCGGGAAAGATTCAGTGAATCTATCTGAGGAGAGTGACATAGAGGCGTTGATCTTGTCTCTTGATGTGAGGAATGAGTCTTGGGTTATAGACTCGGGTGCTTCGTTTCATGCCACTTCATGTAAGGAAGTTCTGCGTAACTATGTATCAGGTGACTTCGGGAGAGTCTACCTGGGTGATGATGAGCCGTGCAGTATTGTTGGAAAGGGAGACGTTCATATAATTCAGAAAGACGGAACAACGTTGAAATTGAAGGATGTCAGACATGTACCGAGTTTGAGAAGGAATATGATCTCAGTAGGGCAGTTGGCTGATACCGGTTATGTGACAACATTCACCAGTGATTCCTGGAAGATCACAAAAGGTGCCTTGGTGATATCTCGAGGCAAGAAAGAAGGTACTTTGTACGTGACTTCAGGATCATATAGTTCACTCGCAGTCGCATCAACTGGAGTGAATGGGTAGTTATGGCATCAGAGGTTAGGACATATGAGTGAGAAAGGGATGAAAGTGTTATTGTCAAAAGGGAAACTACCAGGGTTGAAGTCTATTAACTTGGAATTCTGCGAGGACTGCGTGTATGGCAAGCAGAAGAGGGTAAGTTTCAAGAAGACGGGACGCGCTCCAAAGACGCATCTGTTGGAGCTTGTACACACTGATGTGTGGGGACCGGCACAGGTATCATCTCTTAGTGGCTCACGTTATTTTGTTTCCTTTATTGATGATGCTAGTAGAAAACTGTGGGTCTATTTCTTAAAGCATAAATCTGATGTATTTGATGTATTTAAGAAGTGGAAAGTCATGGTAGAAAATGAGACAGGTAAAACAATAAAGTGTCTCAGATCTAATAATGGGGGAGAGTATTGTGATAAGAGGTTTGAGGAGTATTGTGCAGCAAATGGAATCAAACATCAGAAAACGATTCCAGGGACACCACAACAGAATGGTGTGGCTGAGCGCATTAACAGAACCATCCTTGAGCGCGCCAGGAGCATGAGGTTACATGCAGGGTTGCCCAAGACTTTTTGGGCGGATGCTGTAAATACTGCCGCATATCTCATCAATAGAAGTCCCTCAACACCATTGGATGGTGGGCTACCAGAAGAAACGTGGACTGGGAAAGAAGTGAACCTAGCACATCTCAAAGTGTTCGGTTGCACTTCATAAGTTCACATTGATGCAGAGCACAGAAACAAGCTAGATGCGAAGTCCAGGAGGTGCACGTTTATAGGCTACGGGTAGCATGATTTTGGCTACAGGTTTTGGGATGCAGAAAACAGGAAAATCATCAAAAGCAAGGACGTAGTCTTTAATGAAAAAGTGATGCATAAGGACAGTGTGCATGAAAGTAAGGCTGAGGAAAAAGAATTTGTAGAGTTAGAAGAGTTACGGGACACGGGTGTTACAGCGCCACAGGATGATCATGCACAGGAGCATTATGAGGCAGGGCTACAGACACCGGTATTGAGGAGGTCTACTCGGGAGAGGAGACCCACGATCCGATACTCACCCTCCTTATATTATCTACTACTGACAGATAATGGTGAACCAGAGTGTTTTGAAGAGGCATTACAGTCAGATACACGGGTTAAGTGGGAGCAGGCCATGGATGAGGAGGTGGACTCTCTTGAGTCTAATCGTACATGGGAGCTAGTCACTCTACCAAAGGGTAAGAAAGCTCTTCATAACAAGTGGGTATATAGACTGAAGGAGGAGCACGATGGTTCGAAACGGTACAAGGCCAGATTGGTTGTGAAAGGGTTTCAACAAAAGGGCAGGTATCGATTTCACTGAAATATTTTCACCAGTAGTGAAAATGTCTACGATTCGTATGGTCTTAAGTATAGTGGCTACAGAGGACTTACATCTAGAGCAACTAGATGTTAAGACAGTCTTTCTTCATGGGGACCTTAAAGAAGAGATATATATGCATCAGCCGATAGGATACATGGCACCAGGAAAGGAGAACAAGGTGTGCAGACTGAAGAAGAGTTTATATGGCTTGAAGCAGGCCCCGAAGCAGTGGTACAAGAAGTTCGACAGTTTCATGTCGGGAAACGGTTTTAGGAGATGTCATGCAGACCACTGTTGGTATTTGAAGAAGTTTGATACGTCGTACATCATCCTTCTTCTGTACGTTGATGATATGCTTGTGGCCGGTTCAAGCATGAAGGACATCTCAGATCTCAAAAGACAATTGTCTAGAGAATTTGCCATGAAGGATTTAGGAGCTGCAAAACAAATCCTAGGCATGAGGATAAAGCGTGACAGGGAAAATAAGAAACTGGTGTTGTCACAGGCAGAGTACATAGCCAAGGTACTTGATCGATTCAATATGGGAGGTGTTAAGCCGGTTAGCACTCCATTAGCCAACCACTTCAAGCTATCTAAGGAGCAAGGGGCAAAGACGCAGGAGGAACGGGATTACATGGCTAAAGTCCCATACGCGTCAGCTATAGGGAGTCTCATGTATGCTATGGTGAGCACGAGGCCAGACATTGCTCAAGCAGTGGGAGTTGTTAGCAGGTTCATGAACAATCCCAGGAAGGAACATTGGGAAGCTGTGAAGTGGATTCTTAGATACCTGGTAGGTACTAAGGATGTAGGGCTATGTTATGGTGGATCGGAAATCAAGCTACAAGGCTATGTGGATTCAGATTTGGCAGGAGATATCGATAGCAGAAGCACTACAGGTTATGTCTTTACTCTGGGAAGTGTTGCAGTCAGTTGGGTCCCTCAGTTACAGAAGATAGTATCTATCAGTACGACAGAAGCAGAATATGTTGCGGCTACAGAAACATGCAAGGAGATTGTGTGGATGCAAGGTTTCATGGAAGAGTTGAGTAAGAAGCAAGCAGATTGCAAACTATACAGTGACAGTCAGAGTGCAATACACTTGGCCAAGAATTCTGCCTTTCATTCAAGGACCAAGCATATTGCCATCAGATATCACTTCATACGTTCGTTACTGGCAGATGGATCGATTGCTCTGGAGAAGATTCATATAAGTGAGAATCCTGCGGATATGTTGACCAAGGCGGTCACACGAGAGAAGCTGAAGCTCTGTTCAGCTTTGATTGGTCTTTAGGCTTGAAGACGGGGAGGTGGTGCACTCCGGATGAAGAAGACAAAGGTTTATGGCGATGTGTCTCCAAGTGGGAGATTGTTGAGAAGTGGAGCCACATGTGCGGATTTCGTGTCGCAAGTCCTTTCGCAACTAGGATGCTGAAAGGAGTTTTGCAGATTTCGTGTCGCAAGTCCTTTCGCAACTAGGATGCGGAAAGGAGTTTCGCGAATTTCGTGTCGCAAGTCCTTTCGCAACTGGGATGCGGAAAGGGAAGTTGCCAAAACTATAAATTGGGGTCCCTAGGGCTATTTTAGGGTTAAGGTGAATATTGGGAAATATTTCTAAAGTGGGAAAATGGTTTTCTCTGTATCTCCAAGGGAGAGGTTAGTATATTACTTTGTAATCTTTGTTTTTCTTCATAGTGAAAGTTTGCATCCGTGGTTTTTTACCCTAGTTTGGGGTTTTTCCACGTATATCTTGTCTCGTGGTTTGTTTGGATTGCTTTGATCTGTTTCTAGTTTATATTTCTTCCTGTTTATCGTTTGTGGGTGAGGCCTGAGATTGGATCTAGGCTCACTGCGTTTGTTGGCGTGCTGCGCAACACATTATCATTACGTCTGTTACATAACTGTTTTTCAATATCTTGGCAGATTTGCTCCTGTGCTACAGGCTACAGCGGAACAATACTTTGTTTCAGTTCTGAACTGGGAGCTTTGAGATTTTGGTTTATGCATATCTTGCCTACTGACAAATGAATTAAGAGCCTGCCTTTTTCATTCCCATAAATACATATGAGATTGTGCACCAATATCTCCCATCATCTATTTGTTGTGGCTGGATATCCTCTTCACATTCAAAATGGGATTCCTATCCTTCAAAAAGTGGTCAGGAATCCAATTTGAATGGTTCATAGGGTTTTGAAGCCACCATCATGGGGTGGTTGAAGGTTTTGGTACATAACCTGTTTTATATCAATGGGATGCATAATCCCATTAGTTTATCGAAACAGAGATGGAAAGGAGATGAGGAAAAGAGAGAAGGAGATTGTTCATAGTCCCTTCTCTTCCTTATTCCTTTATTTATAAAATATTAGTTTAACCCTAATTACAATTAGGAGACTGAAAGAGATAGAAACAAAATACAAATAGGAAACCTAAGCCTAATCTCCCTACATGGTACACTGCAGGTGCGCAGATTCGTGTGTACCATAGGCACTGTGTACACCTCAGGTATACACAAGCGTACATACTAGCATCTATAAGTCCCTTATGTTTCCCTGGATGATGTGTGGCCTCAACATGTTCTGATGCTTTCTGCAATTGCACCAGTACTTCATCATTTGTGGCCATGGATCTCATCTTATTTAAATTTTGCAGGACTGCTATTGTTTTAGGCACAGCTGTTCCTCTTGTTCTGTTTCTAATCTGGGATGCTGTGATTCTTGGAACTATTTCAAATCTCAACCCCAGTGGTGGTAAAGTTGCAGACCCTTTAGAACTGTTGAGATCCAGCAATGGGATAGTTGGAGTAAGTTTCTTTATTTATTTATATATAGTCTTTTCTCAAGTAGTTTATGCTTGAGTTTAAACAGGACCGCTGAAGTAAAATGGCAAAGACAGTGAAATTGATACTCCTTATTGTTATAAATATGATATTGTGCAGCCAATAGTTGAGGTGTTCTCATTTCTTGCAATTGCAACCTCATACATCGGATTTGTTTTAGGCCTTTCCGACTTCCTTTCTGACTGTAAGTGGGCTTCTCCTACTCGTGATGAAAATAATATGATTTGGGATAAGATAATGAAGAATTATCAGGTCTTGGTGCATCAGTACATGAAGTATCCTAATGTGTCCATTCCATACAATGATGGTTCATTGCTCAAGACAATTAACTTGATGGGCCCACCATGGCTTGCACTATAAGTAGATAGGTAGAGATGATATAAATGCTAAGGATCACATAGATCTGTTTTTTTTTTTTTTGTGGGGTCCTTACTCATGCCTCAGTGGTTGACTCACAAGAGTTTCAACACGAGGTCATGGGTTCGAGTACCCATTGTGGTGAAATCCCACTGTGGTGTGAGTGCTAAGGATCACATAGATCTGTTTTTTTTTTTTTTTTTTTTTTTTCTTTCTTTTTTTTTTTTCCCAGTTCAGGGCATCTCCCATCCACTTTAGGGCCAAGTAGGTCTACAGTTTGGATCCCCATTTTTTGGGACCCACTAGCATGGACCATGGTTCTAAAACTCGCTGACTCGACTCAGCAAATTTTGGAGCAGAGTCACTGAGAAACTCGATTCTAAGCTTGACTCGGCTAAATTTTTTCGAGACTCGTCCAGTTGACTCGTAAACTCGGTCAACTCAACGCAACTCACACTGACTCAGCTGAGTGACTTGCCTGGTCAAGTACTTTTACACAAAATGTTAAAGTGGTGGAAGGGAGCTTCAAAGACAAGACCTCTCCCATAAGGACTTTGTTTTAGGGCCAATTGAACAAACATGACTTTGTTGTTTGTTGTTAGCTTTCGCCATATATATATATATATATATATATATATATATATATATATATATATATATATATATATATATATATATATATATATATGTTATGGTTAATATTTATTAATGTCCCCAATATTTAATTTTGTTATCAAAATATCGAGTAAAGCCATTGAAAGACCCGATCGAGTCTTTTTGAGTTGATCCAACCCAGCTAGACATTGAGTCAAGTTTTCAGGTTTATGAACTATGGTATGGACTGGGCACATCAGGACACTATTCATGTCCCGACACATTCCTCGAGCATAATTTAATGAATGATCAGGCACAGCTCTTTTTACTATTATGGTGCAACTCACATTATTGGACACATGGACCGCCTGATTATTGGTTGTACCATCAGTCCACTGGGCCACCTTGAATTGCCTATGGCTCAGTAATCACTCTCTGATTGGACTACCCCAGCTGTCATCCCATGTCCTGCAAATCAGACAATTTTAACAAGGTCCTATTTTGTTGCGATCATCGATTTGCATGCCACAGTTTGATGTGATATTTCACTGTGATGCATTGAGAGTGCAGCCCTATCGATGGACAGTCTAGATTAGTAATCCTACTCTACTTGTCTAATACATGCGAGTTGCACCTCAATGCTTCCCTATATTTATTGTTTATTGCATGTCCTTGCACCTCAAAGTTAAAGATGCATAGCACCATGATGAGTGATAATAAAGGACATGCGTGAGATGGTAAATCAATTATGTTTACCATCCTTACCATTTCCAATTCTTGGTGTAAGACTGCATGAGATTTTCTGAACATTTCTCTCTTGATATAATTTTTCAGTGCTAAAACTTCCGAGTGGGCAAAGCAAACCCCTACCATACTTGTTGAGTTTGTTTCCGCCACTGGTGTTGGCGTTGCTCGATCCAGAGATATTCTTCAAAGCCTTGGATTTTGCAGGGACTTACGGAGGTATGCTGTCTGTTTCATTTGCATCTCTACTTAAAATATTTCCTGTTTGATTTCCACTCAACATGTATATCAACATTGGCATCCAGGTAAAAAATATCAGTATCGAAGCATGTAGTGGCTGGTCCCAAAATCGATACATGTTAGTACAGATTGGTTGATATACACAACATACCATATGCATCATTATGAATTTTGAACCAAAATGTATGTATTATTTTCTCAAAATTCCAATAAGTATAAGCCAATACCGTAGGTGTAGGTAGATATATATGGGTCAATATTTTGATCCTGAGTTAGTATAGGCATTGAAATCCAGAAAATCCAACATGTTTACATGTCTATGTAGATATTTTACTATTTCGATTTGGAAGTGTACCTGAAGTACCATTTACAGCTATTTGAACGGCAATGAATAGCACCATTTACAGCTATTTAGTATAGGCATATTTGGCCAGGTAGGCATGTTTGTTTCTTTGCATGGGCCTGCCCTTTCACAGCTCTGTTTATAAATGAAGCGTATGCTGAAAATCACACTGATTGGACAATCTTAACCATATAGTATCGGCCATTGAATTTAGTTCACTGACCATTTCAATTTTTTAACTGTGCAATTGCGGGCCACCAATTGGACGATTAGGTCTGTTCAATCAGTTTGTTTTGGGATACACTCCATATACTGTCTTGCAATTTGGATGGTCTGGATCAAATGCATCTATGCCACATTTAGAAAATGGTGGAAATGGATGTAGGAGTCAACCACTAAATTTATTGATGCAATTATTGAGAACTCAGGGCCTTTATTGATAGATGACTATATTAATACCCCCTAAAGTTTTACATTGACCAGAACCATACGAGGTAATGAAAATACCATGACCCTGTCCCAAGGATCAGCCCACTGATGACCAGCCCTGCCAATTACTGTAACGACATAAGGGGAGCTTTTACTGACAAAGTCTCCATCACCTCTTTTGCCCATGATATATTGTAATACCGGTGAAATGTTTACTATAGAAGAGGAATCTTCACCTGCAATCCATTAAAATGATCACATGCCATTCCTACAAGCTCTGCAATGAAAGATTTTGATGTTTGAATGCTCAGCACTTGTGTGAATCACAAGTGGTTTGTAGGTGAAGATTTCTAACATACACATTATTTTTTTATTTTATGTGCTTGAATCTGACTGGTGGTACATACAGTACACATGGCGTATATGAGCTCAATCGAACCATTCAATTTGTAGGAATTACATTAGATAGGTTACTCTCCAAATTTCAGATTAATTTCATGTTTCTAATCTCTGATTAACTAGCATTTATTTGTTGATTTTTATTTTTTTTTACTATTGAATGTTTCCATCTGGCCATCCATTAAAAATCCACCAATCGGTCAGGAAGAAAATCAAATCAATATATTTTAAAATTTGAATCTAAACCCACAATTTCCAGTCAATCGGTCTTCCACGTGAATATCTTAGAGCCCATGTATCAAAACTCGCCATATATCAATTTTTAAAAGCACCAGATCATTACATTTAATCTAAACCCACAATTTCCACCAATTTCAGTTCATAGTCTCCACGTAATATTAAGCCCATATCAACTAATCCTACTCTGCCATAGTATCATGTTTTTTCCTTATAAAAGCAGATAGTGTCTACAATGGTCAGGTGGTACATTTCTTATTCCCTAAATAAATTCCTCCTCCCCCCCCCCCCCCCCCCCCCCCCCCCCAAAAAAAAAAAGAAAAAAGAAAAAAAAAAAAGAGTTCCATAGCAACCCGCTTTTATATATAGAACTTTTTTGTCTTTTTTCATTTTTTTGTGCTTGAATCTGACTAGTGAAGAATCTTTGCAGTTTTGGTGTTATTTGGAATTCTTCCTGCTGCCATGTCTTGGTCAGAGAGGTATGCAGATGCATCTGGATCTAAGTTGGCCCCCCCGCTTGTTCTAGGTGGAAGATTTACCCTCTCTCTTGTGATTGGAGGTGCGACATGTGTTGTCCTCTCTGAAATATTTGAGAATTTTATGCCCCATTCTTGAAGAGGAACTTTTTCAATATTATGGTAGACACATCTTAAGAGCATTCTGTCATTAGCTGAAGGGGAAGCCAATTGAAAATCAGTTTAATAAGAAATCTCAGAGCTCTGTTGTTGTATCATGTATGTATTATGTAAAATGAAGTAGTTGTGCAGAGTCCATGTGACACAACAGTTACCACATCACAATTTTTTCAATCTAAACATATTCATACTTTATTTATTTATTTATTTATCTTAAGGTGAGGACTTTCCACCTGGGAATTTATAGAAACATATTTCTATTCTTAAAGTCATCCTGAATATGAAATCAGCGGTATTCTAACTTGATACATTGAGCAGTTTTAGCAGCTACTGGTTTGATTGCGTGATCTGTTCAGTCCTAGGGATGTCGATGAGCTTTGGAGCCCAATGAAATTTTCGGGTCCAGGTCCGGTCCATGTTGAGGTACTTGGGGTGCATTTGGTAATATATCTTAATTGAATCGGATCACTGAGATAGACGCGTGCACAAAGGGCTCCCCACTAGATGGATGGTCTGTAACCATGAATAAAACTTGTAATTAACATTTGGACCGTCTACCCCCACATAATGCAACCCTCCCTGACACCTTTTGATCCATAACTGTAGTTGGGCTAACCATGAATAAAACTTGTCTTAAACATTTCAATTTTGTTGTTTCTTGGCTACAGATTGGGTGGTTAGGATTGTCAGATCATGTCCTTGAGAGGAAGGTGGAATCCCACAGAATGGACGGTCCATGTCTATTATCATGAAGATTTTGATTATCTAGTTTCCAATGATTTGTTGTTTGCCTAGCATTCTTATTGAATGGTATGCAAGACATTGTTAAGGTTTAGAAAAACATCACGATTTATGGTAGCAATCAACTTTTATTGTTGTTTGGCAAACCAAAATTGCTTATTAAGTGACAGTGCTTATCTTCAAAATATGTTATGATTATGGCCATCAATCAGCCAGGCCAAGCCTTCTTGTGGGCTTTTGGGCTGGGTTTGGACACACCTCTTAGGTTCATGGGATGGTCCTGGGCTTGACCTGCTTAGTTTTCGGCCGAGCTTGGGCTACCTCTGGCCTGGCCTAACTGGACCCATGCCCATATATTAACTACTATTAAAGCAATTGCTACCCAAGTTCCCACCTACACTCATTCCCTTTTACTTGAAATCAACACCAATTCAAGTAGCATCCAATCTCCCCCCTCCCCTCTCCATGTTGTTCCTACACATATGGACTAACCAAATGCAAGTGGGCAAGAGCCAGGCCAGCCTGAAAGCGGATTGCATGTGCCCCTGTTGCCAGAAGTTGTGCGGGGCCCACAGAGATGCCTATGACAAATCAACTCCGTCCATCAGTTTGCAAGACCACAGTAGGAAAAGAGTAAAAAACATTATATCAGGCAGATAAAAAAAATTCATGTAGGCCATACCACATGAAACAGCGGGGATTAAACACCCACCATTGGAAACTGTGGGTGCCACAGAAGTTTTGTATCAGATGATATTTGTGCCTACAGTCTATCTGAGTAGTAATAACCCTATGAACGGTTTGGATTGGATGGCATATAAACATCATTGTTAGCTCTAGGAATGTTTCAATGGTGGACGTTTATGTTCCCGCTGCTTCATTTGGTGTAGCCCACGTGAGTTTTGGATTTACCTGATTTTTAGATTCCTGTCCTATTGTGGTCTTGTAAAATGTATGTATAGAGCATTGGCAATTCGCATCCGGCCAGCCCCGGACCGCTCATGGCCATAAAGTGTTGTATGTGCTTGGCTAGGACAGCTTTGAAATTTTTTTCTTGACGAGGGCTGGGCTCAACATGATGAATCCCTGACAGGCTGGCCCATTGACTGCCGCAGTAACGGCTACTATTTTTTCAATAACAACCGTCATATAATGGAACGATGCCATTATATCTGGAATCTCTATGGAAAACCATAAGCAGTAGATTATGGATTTTAAGACCATTACAGTTGTTTGCTATGGCCTACTAGAGTTTAGAATTTTGGATCAGGCCATAGCCTGTTTATATTTTGTGCCCATGACGTGTGCAAAGGTTGCAAAGGTTGGCTCGAGTTCTCACCTAAAAAGGTGGACAGGTGACCTTTCTTCCTCTAGAGCCACTATAATTTATGTCTTTTATCCACACTGATGCATCCATTTTTACCGGATTATCTAGGGCATCAGTCCAAAATTGAATCACATCCAAAGCTCAAGTGGACCACATCACCGGAAACAACGTGAATTGAATGACTACCATTGAAAACTTATTGGGGGCTACAAAAGTTTTGGATCAAGCTGATATTTGGGTTTTCTCTTTATCCATGTCTGTGTGATCTTATGAACAGGTTGGATGACAAATAAACATCACTATGGGCCCTAGGAAGGTTTCAACTGTGTACATCATTATTTGCGGTGGTGTGGTCCACTTGTGCTTTGAATATGCTTCAATTTTGGCTCATGCCCTAAAATGAACCAGAAAAACAAATGGATAACGTGGATAAGATGCATACATCCATGGTGGGGCCCACAAAGTTTAGTCATTAAACATGCTGAGTTATTCAATATGCAATCTGCTTGCCCTTTTTAGGGCTCATTTGGCATCTCTAATTTAATAAGAACTTTTGTAATAAGAGTTATTCTAATCTGCTCTTTTTTGTTTTAGCTCTTGTTTTAAATAAGCTCATTTGGTAAAATCAGGTTTTTAAAACCACAAAAGAACATTTTCTATAGGGTAGTTGATGTTATTTTTAAAGATTATAACAACTCCATTATAAGAGCAATTCAGTCAGCTATTTTGGTGGATCTTATCATAAATTGATCATGCCCCAATTGACAAAAGAATAAATGATTACAAGCTTCACGTTTTAAGACATTTAGGTATGTCGGACATTGGATGTGGATCCTCCATCATATGGAGCCCACCTTTGATGCAGATTGTCCATCATATGAGCCAAACCTTCAAAGTGGTCCACCAATCATGCCAAGCTTGTCTTAGATATGGACCATTCATCATTAGGGATTGACCTTTGACATGTATCATCCATTATGTGGGGCCCACCTTGATGTAGGTCATCCATCATGTGGAGCCCACCATTAATGCTAATTGCCCTTTATGTGGGCCCCCTCAACGTCCACTACCCATAATGTGGAATCTACATTTGATGTGTCCATCATGTTAGCCCCACCTTCGAAGTGGGTTGTCCATTATGTGGGGCCCACTTTTGATGTCCACCATCCATCATGTGGGGTGCACCTTCTATGTGGATCATCCATCATGTTGGGCCACTTTGGATATGGATCTTGGATGTGGACCATCCATTAGGTGGGCCCCACTCGATGTGGATTATCCATCACTAGGGGACACACTTTGATGTGGGTCATCCATCATGTAAGGCCCACTCCATCCATTATGTGGGCCACCCTGATATGGACCAATCATTATGTGGGGCCCCACCTTCAATACCGGTCGTTCATCATGTGGGCCCACCTTTGATGCTCATCATCATTATGTGGGTCCCACCTTTGATGTGGTTCTCCCGCAAGTGGGACCCACTTAATGTGATGTGTATCATGCTAGGCCACACTTTGATGTCGGTCATCCATCATACGGGGCCCACCTTGATTTGGATCATTCATCATGTGGAGGGAAACTTTAATATGGGCCGTTCACCATGCAAGCCCACTTTCGATGTCCACCATCCATCATGTGGGACCCTCTTGATGTAGATAGTCCATCATGCGGGGCTCATTTTGATGTGGGTCATCCATCATGTAGGATCAACCCTTGATGTTCACCATCCAACATGTGGGTCCCACATTTGTTGTGGATCATCCTTCATGTGGGCCCAACCTTCAATATGGTTTGTTCATGATGCGGGATCACCTTTAATGTCAACCTTCTATCATGTGGTCCTACCTTGATGTGGATCATTCATCATGGGAAGCCCCACCTTCAATATGGGTTACTCATCATGTGGGTCCACCTTTGAGAGATTGCAAAGAGAAAGAAGCAGGGTAAGATGGGAATTATTAAAAACGTTTAAAGACAAACTTATTTTAAAATTAAGAAAAAATGTTTATAGGCTTAAGCCAAATAAGCTTTTAAAGAAAATTTAACTTCCCCATCACTTATTTTTTAAGATGCTTTTAATTAGTTTCTCAAAAAATAAGCTCCATTACCAAACAATCTATTTTCAAGATAAGAGTTTTTTTTTTTTTTTTTTTTTTTTTTTTTTTTTTTTTTTTTTTTTTTTAAGAATAAGCAAATAAGATCTTATTAGTAGATACGCCAAACAGCCCCTTACTGTCCCAATGAAAAAATGCCTTAAATTGCTTTCCAGTCCCAAATCAATATGTTTGGGATGAAATGACCAAAATGCGCTTTGTTCTTTTTAGGTAAGTGGAGTCCAATTTTGAGGCCCACACGGGATTTGTGTCTATGACATCTAAACCATCCAACAAGTGCACATAACCATTATAATTAGACATCCTAAATCCAACTGATCCAATTATAAGGTGGACCATACCATTAAAAAATGCAAACCACCCAAAACTTCTCAATTCACATGTGTCCCATATGATAATTGGATTGGCCTGATTTTGATCATCATAGTATCACAGTAGGGTGTGTTGGGAGTAGAAGTAACCTAAGATCATAATCAAATAAGCAATAGAGAACGAAAAATCTAAATAAACATAGAGAACACATGAGTTTTAATGTGGAAAACCCTTGTCGGAAAAAACAACGCTACAAAGTAATGATCAATCCACTATAATCAAAAGAAGGTTACAAGTGATGGAATAACTTACACTAAAAACCCTAAATTTTCCTTCAAAACTATTGAATATGCATGCTAAGCTTCTTTCATCATTAACCCTAATCGCAATTAGGAGGGTATTTATATACTCTCATACAAGTTTAGAAACAAAAACCCGCACTTACTCAAACTTAAGCGTTCCGCCGGTCGGACCAATGGGTCAAACTGATAGGAATCAACTCACATCCATTGGTCGAATTGAAAACATACAAAAAGTCATGGCGTGCAATATGAGAATGCACTCACAAGTTCAGTCAAATCAATGAGACCCTGGTAGAATTGATAGAGGTCTTCTCTGCAGTAGGATTAAAGGCAATCGATCAATGGGTGCACATGCTCCGATGTTATATACATGTCATTTGAACCCGGATTTTTTATAGTTAGGATCATTAACACAGTGCAATTTTGGGGCTATTCTCTAACTACAGTACCTCCATGAATTAGTGAGTCCAAATGGCCATATATATGTGTCTAGTGTACGGCGGATGATACAGAGGCACCTGGAAATTACTTCAAAATTACGTACCCGTCGTTAAGGTAAGTCAAGTTAAACTATCCAAATTATGGATCCAATTTTTAGGCATATCATGGATCAAAAATCACACTTATCTGATTACCTATTACTGCAGGACAGTTGGACATTTATCTGACAGTTAAAAATGAAAAATATCCAATAGTCGCATTTGGAAAAATGAGTGTCTGCAAATCAGATGATAGGATTGCTCTTTACTTGTGAGTATAGTCATGCAACAGATTAATGAGTGCATCAACCAATACGTCTGACTTAACAACTGTGGGTTCGACAATTTAGTCAGCTTAATTTGAGTTAACGTACGCCATAAGTTCAATTTCCGAATGCCTGCATGTAACGCGCCATACGAATCCAGAGTATCAAATAACTCCCAGTAGCTCAGTGTAGGAGGCCCAAATGCCTCTTTGAGCAGGATAGTTCCTTTTTTGTTTCAGACTTTCATCTGAAAGGGTTTTTTTTTTTTTTTTTTTTACACACGCACACACACCCCCACACACTCACGCCACACGCGCACACACCCCACACACGCACGCCGTGGGATTTCACCACCGTGGGTACTTGAACCCTTGACCCGGTGTTGAAACTCCAGAGAGTCTACCACCCGGGTAAGAGCAAGGACCCAGGGTTTGAATATGAATAACCCAGGCATTTTGTTTTGCAAGCCATTGAAAGGGTTTGAAAGGGTTTGAATATGAATAAACCAGGCATTTTGTTTTGCAAGCCATTGAGCAGAAAGACATTAAAATGACCCATTTTTTCCCCAATCCATTTTACTTCCCTTTTGTGCTCGAGGCGGAAACGGATGATAATACTAACCCATGTCATTCAACTGGTGTGACCTTCACATGTAAACAGGGCCTAAGGTTCCAAATGGTCTTAGTTTCAGTCTGCAAGTTTTTAAAAGGAGTCCGGATCCAATACAAATATTTGTAAATTAAGCTTAACGTGCAATATGCATCTAAGTGTGTCGTAGTCCATGTGGTTAAATCTCTACCATGTATAACAGGAGCAGCTTTTGGACATTTCTGTAACCGTAATTAGGTTACCACGAGGTGGAGAACTTCTGATATTCAAAGGGCATGGGAATACATTTCAAGCAAAGGTAGGAGTATTTTGGAAACTGAAAAATGTGACCGTTGATTTCACCTACAAAGAGCAAACGACGGCTTACATTTTATACCTAACCTATGTTTGGACAATTTTGCCCTTGCAATTAGATAAGGACAAGGTGGCTTCTCAAGGGCATTGTTGCTTATATGCTTCTTCTCACAAGTAGTCACACAAAGCAGCAAAAGGCTTTGTGGGGCCACCACAATAAATGTGTTACATTAACTCTATACATTTGTTGCACTGGCTCAAGTTACGATGTCTGGTTTGGACACTTTTGTTGGGATTAGCCATCCACAATTCAACCCTTCTCTCTTTGCACATATTCGCACACACGTGTTGCTTCACCCTCTCAGCCTTTCCTTTTCTTCTTCTTTTTGACTTATTCCCTAAGGGCTTGTTTGGGCAGTGAGATTAGAAGGAATTAGGAGGAATGGGATTCAAAAAACATTATTATTACCCTGGCAAGGATTGTCCCCTGTTGCCATGGGATAAAATTAATTCCATGCTTTGTTGGAAATACAGTGGTACATTGAATGGATATACCCACCATCATTTGAAATTACTGAGAATAATACACATGTGTTATATCTAAACCGTTCATTTGTTTTGTAACCTCATTTTATGGCATGGGCCTAAAAATGAGGTAGATCCAAAACTTATGTAGCCCCAAAGAAGTTTTCAACGGTAAGTATTCAATCCCTGTTGCTTTCTATGGTGGGGTCCACTTGAGCTTTAGATTTACCTGATTTTTTGTCCCATGCTCTAAAATAATCTCAAAAAATGGGTGGACAGTGTGGATATAGCCCACACATCATAGTGGGACCTACACAACTTACTAAAATTGAGTGAAATTGGCAAGGAGAAATTTACGACTGTGGACCACACCTTTTATCCAGCAGTTTTTTTGAAGCAATACAAACTTAGAATACGCACTTGGACCTCCTCATACAGACTCAGAATTTCAGGACGAAAATACCCCTCCTTTCACGGCTGTACCTTTTCCTCTCCCATTTCCACTGCTTGCTTTTTCTCTCCCTTTCCACCGTTGCTTTCACCTCCTTTCGTCACTGTGTTTCCGGCAGAAAGACCTCAAAAAACCCTTTTGTGGGCCCCCCTCAATCACATTTTGTCTTCTTCTCAAAATGGTCGGTCTGGAGAAGAAAGCACGCAGCAAAGGTATATTTTAAACTCAGTTGGCCCCACATTGAATGTATGTAGTTCCTTTTATATTTTTTTACTAGAGGAAAAGGTTATATACGATCGAGCTCGCGGGATCTCCCCATGAGGTCGAGCTGTGTGGGCCCCACCATAATGTATGTCGAACATCAACACCTTGAACTTGATGGGTCCCCTCTAAATTATGGGATAGCAGAAAAATCAGCCGTATACGGAACTCAGGTGGGCCATACCATCTAAAATCATGTGAAGACATGGCTAAAACATATAAAATTACTTGGTGGGGCCCACCTGAAATTTGGATGTGTCTAAAACTTGGTCTGACCCCTCATCCAAGTGGGACACACATTATGAATGGGCTGGATTTGTGAAACACATTTCGGCGGGCCCAAAAAATAAATATGAATGTTTTAATGGAAGGAACCCCCTCTCAAGTTTTGTAAATGGTGTAGCCTACAAAAGTCATGAATTAACTTGATTTTTAAGCTCTAGGCCCACCATGGAATGGTGCATCTAACTGATGGGGTAGAGTTTGACATACTCATGATAGGGCCCACACAGCTCAACCTCATTGGTAGTTCACATGAGCTCGACCATATAGAACTTTTCCCACACAGAAGTATATATATACACGACACATGTGCATGCATGCCCGCTGATCTTCTAGTTTGCCCCGCTGATTTCCTTAAATGTAATTAAGGGCATGTGCCAAGGTATGTCTATGTCTCCTTGTATATAACATGATGTGGGGTCCAACAATGTAAAAGCTACAAACTTGAACAGATACATGCTTTGACTCCCTGTCAGACGGCATGTTCCTATGCTGACCGAATAAAGGCAAGTGTTCCCTATCTTTGTGCTGACAAAGCTTCGCAACCTTGTGATGCGCTACGTGGACTAAGCTACGCAACCTTGAATCTGTGCCGAAGCAGGACAATGTTATGATGTGGTATATTCATAATGGAAATATATCGACATTTTGTGTAGCAGTCTCACCTTGGCGGGAATAAATATGCAAAAATTGACCGCCGATTGGAAGAAGTCAATAACATATGATTGTCTGTCTCTAGTTTGTAAATGATATTTGTGTGGGACATGGGCTGAATTTTGGAAAGATGTTGTATACATTGTATTATATACATCGTTGAATATACATTGTAAGTTATGATGTATAGCATACTTTGTAAGTTTTGATTTATAGCATACTTTGTAATTTTTGTGGATAGCATACTTAGAAAATTTTCCGTGTATTCGCCGGAATTGTAAGTTATGATGTATAGCATACTTTGTAATTTTTGGTGGATGATGAAATAAACTTTATACTTTGTCCCACTATATTTTCCGTTTGCCTCGCTATGCTCGTCGATCAAGTTCAATGCACATGGAACTCAATACACATCATTGGCCCGCTCATTTTCATGTATCCCTCGCTGATTTTATAGTTTGCCCGCTGTTTTTCTAGTTTGCCTCGTTATTTTTCTAGTTTGTCCCGCTGATATTTCAGTTTGCCTCGCTGTTTTCTTAGTTTGCCCAGCTGATATTTCAGTTTGCCTCGCTGTTTTTCCTAGTTTGCCCCTCTGATATTTCAGTTTGTCTCGCTGTTTTTCCTAGTTTGCCTCGCTGTTTTTCCTAGTTTGCCCAGCTGATATTTCAGTTTGCCTCGCTGTTTTTTCTAGTTTACCCCACTGTTTTTCATAGTTTGTCTCGCTGTTTTTCCTAGTTTGCTCCGCTGATGTTTCAGTTTGCCTCGCTGTTTTTCCTAGTTTGCCCCGTTGATATTTCAGTTTGTCTCGCTGTTTTTCCTAGTTTGCCTCGCTGTTTTTCCTAGTTTGTCTCGCTGTTTTCCTAGTTTGCCCCGCTGATATTTCAGTTTGCCATGCTGTTTTTCCTAGTTTGCCCGCTGATATTTCAGTATACCACGCTGTTTCCCTAGTTTGCCCCGCTTATCATATAGTTCACGACTCAATCAATTTGATAGTTAACACTATCATTCCCACTAAGATAGCAATGGGAATTGTACTTGATCGAGGAAGACTGCTACTCGAGGAAGCTCCCTGAGAAAGATTCCTAATTCTCAGGGGGTCAAATCGTTGAGTGATAGCTTGAATTTCTTCGTTTACATTTACTATTGGTAATGACGTCAGATTAGAACTCAAATCGATTCTAGAAATATAAGTCAAATCTATTCCATAGAAGAAGTGCTGAAAGAATGCTTCTTGCGCTTTTATAAAATTCACTATTATCTTTCTGGGTGAGTGAAGCCAGCTCCATTAAAAAAAAAAAAAAAAGAATCCAAGCACGGAAAGACTTTTAGCCTTTAATTTAAGGCTATTGGTACTTTCGAAAGCTATTAGTACTTTCGAAGGATATTGGAGTATATTTCAAGGCGGTTAACCCATAAAAAGAAATTCTTTGTGGTAATAATCAAACTCAACTAAGGAACAGTTATTGAAAATGAAACCCCTATCTATACTAACTATATTAGGGCTTCATCAAACTAACTAACTATATATGCAATTAGTGACGTAAGATGATTGATATGCATGCTTGTTGTGACTTTTGAGTTCGCTAAGAGATTCTTTGTGCGAGGGGGTACTGTAGATTTCTCTCAAGTATCAGTCCGTGCCCTTAGGATGTCCAGATGGACTCTCGGGCTAGCTCTCCTTCGGGAGAAGTACCATAGAAAGTCTAATAGCGTACTTGCCCGATTAGGCCGAGCTGGTTACCGGACTTGTCAGTTCGCTACCACATCATCGTTCTCGACGATGGGAGCGATTGTTTGTGGTCTTGGACAAACCTGGCCGCGGTTCTCCACTCCCATTACAGTTTTGGATTGGTCGGGGCGCACCCCTTAATCCGTCACGTCGAAGGGTCTGCTAGTGGATTTCATCCGACGTGAGTGAAAACATGAGTGGAGGTTGAAATGCTAGAGCATGCCGTCAATGGCGTAATTGGGTGAAGTTATGGCTTGAGCAGCTTCAATGGTACCACACGGTTGCTTTAAAACCAGACGTGCAATTTCAAGAACTCTTCGAGGGGCCTGTTGTTGAGACCTCCTGGAAACGCCGTAATCAAAACCAATTTCAGTTTGCCTCGTTGTTTTTCCTAGTTTGCCCCGCTGTTTTTCCTAGTTTGCCCCGCTGTTTTTCCTAGTTTGCCTCGTTGTTTTCCTAGTTTATCCTGCTGATATTTCAGTTTACCACGCTGTTTTTCCTAGTTTGCCCCGTTGATATTTCAATTTGCCTCGCTGTTTTTTCTAGTTTGCCCCATTATTTTTCCTAGTTTGCCTCGTTGTTTTCCTAGTTTGCCCTGTTGATATTTCAGTTTACCTCGCTGTTTTTCATAGTTTGCCCCGCTGATATTTCAGTTTGCCTCGCTGTTTTCCTAGTTTGCCCCGCTGTTTTTCCTAGTTTGTCTTGCTGTTTTCCTAGTTTGCCCCGGTGATATTTCAGTTTACCTCGCTATTTTTCCTAGTTTGCCCCGCTGATATTTCAGTTTTCCTTGCTGTTTTCCTAGTTTGCCCCGCTGTTTTTCCTAGTTTGCCTCGCTGTTTTCCTAGTTTGCCCCGCTGATATTTCAGTTTGTCTCGCTGTTTTTCCTAGTTTGTCCCGCTGTTTTTCCTAGTTTGCCTCGCTGTTTTCCTAGTTTGCCCCACTGATATTTCAGTTTGCCTCGCTGTTTTTCCTAGTTTGCGCCGCTGTTTTTCCTAGTTTGCCTCGCTGTTTTCCTAGTTTGCCCCGTTGATATTTTAGTTTACCTCGCTATTTTTCCTAGTTTGACCCGCTGATATTTCAGTTTGCCTCACTGTTTTTCCTAGTTTGCCCCGCCGTTTTTCATAGTATGCCTCACTATTTTTCTAGTTTGCCTCGCTGATATTTCAGTTTGCCTTGCTGTTTTTCCAAGTTTGCCCCGCTGATATTTCAGTTTGCCTCACTGTTTTTCCTAGTTTGTCCCGCTGTTTTTCCTAGTTTGCCTCGCTGTTTTCCTAGTTTGTCCCGCTGATATTTCAGTTTGCCTCACTGTTTTTCCTAGTTTGCCCTGCTGATATTTCAGTTTGCCTCGCTGGTTTTCCTAGTTTGCCCCGCTGTTTTTCCTAGTTTGCCTTGCTGTTTTCCTAGTTTGTCCCGCTGATATTTCAGTTTACCTCGCTGTTTTTCATAGTTTGTCCCGCTGATATTTCAGTTTCCGTCGCTGTTTTCCTAGTTTGCCCCGCTGTTTTTCCTAGTTTGCCTCGCTGTTTTCCTAATTTGCCCCGCTGATATTTCAGTTTGCCTCGCTGTTTTTCCTAGTTTGCCCTACTGATATTTCAGTTTGCCTCGCTATTTTTCTAGTTTGCCCTGCTATTTTTCCTAGTTTGCCTCGCTGTTTTTCCTAGTTTGACCCGCTGATATTTCAGTTTGCCCCTCTCATATTTCTTTTTCTCTAATTTGCTTCATTGCTTTCACCTTTTCCATTAACCGTATGATTGTGAGTTCATAATGGTTTCCTACCTATTCAAATCAACATGAAAAGAATGAAACCAACAGTAAAACTTGGAGAGAAATGATATGATCGTTGACAAGATAATATAAAACTTACTCTCGGGTCTTGATTTTATTCAACTGTGACGCATGAAAATCAAAGCCAACAGTAAAACTTGACGACTAATTGAAGGTTTGTGATCATCCACAGTGGAGCCCATCTGGCTAACATTCATGGGTCTCCTTTGATTCTCATTTGTAGAACGATGTTCTAGTGAAACACAGAAACAGGTTGATGTTCATCAGGATGTTTATGTTAAAAGATGCCGTAAGAGTGCATATTCATTTAGAGTGTATTATTCCAAACCTTACTCATCTTCTTGCTCTACTATATGATAAAAGTGGCCCTTTCTCTATTGATGGATTTGATGTCTCTAAATTCGCTTCAAAATTAGAAGCTCAAGTGGGCTATGTCACGGGTAAAACACTGTCGGGGTCGACCGGGTCTTACCACATTTTTCAAGTTGAAGTTAATGTAATTGGAGTGATAATGGATGAAACCACATTTTAGTTATTCCTGCTTTGTAAAACTAATAATCACAATTCAATTCAATAGTTCATCGAAACATGGCCCTTTATTTTGTATTTTATAGAATTCAGTTGTTTTTTTTTTTTTTCTTTCTAGATATTTTAAGTATCCATGGCTAATTTGGGGGAGTTTGTTAATATTGGATTCAGAAATTTTAGTTTCGGTTCTTGGAGTGGGATTTGGCATATGGATGATGATTTGTAGTGGAAGTTAAGTTTTTTCCCCTTTTTTTTCTTCTTCTTCCGAGTTAATCCAAATTGAAGCATATCAAAAGATCAAGTGGATCATACACACGGAAACAGTGGGCATAATGATTTCCACTGTTGAAACCATAGTCGGCCCAATAGTGATGTTTGTTTGTTATCAAACCTATTCATAAGATCATATAAACATGGATTAAGCCAAAAAAAAAAAACACAATTAAAGCTTCATCCAAAACTTCTGTGGCCCACCCTCCTCCACTTCAGATCCTCCACCAGATGATGGAATTGGTCGAAATCATGATTAAGTCTTATTTTTGCTTTTTTAAGTTAATGGGTCTTAGTCCAACCTTGAAACAGGTTTGACTATATTGAACGAGATTGCCGAGCTTATGGCCTTGGTTGCAATTTTAAATTTCAGAGGTATGTCTCGAGAACTTTCAAATTTCAGATTACCTCTTTATTTATATGGATTGTTTTATGTAAAATGTATGTCCATTGTAATTTTCAATTTCATTTTGTTACTTGCAGGTTAATGGAATGCATTTTTGGATTGTGTATTTTGTATATTTTTTCTTGTTTTTTATTCTTTTCCTTTGTATATGTTTGGATACTAGAAACTAAGTTTGAAAATCTTGGATGGTTTTGAATCATATATATAACACAACGACCTATGTTGCCTTGAAAGGAATTTCGATAAAAGATGGGATATGCAGGTTAGTACTCCTGTTTCTTTTGCGGCCTTCTTTTATCTACAATCAGTTTTTTTTTTTCTTGCAAATATGTGGGAAACTAGGTTTTTGGAGTCTTCAGAAAATGGTGTATAAATTTTGGTTATGATCATCCATTAGAGGTTGAATTTTATAAAATGGTGTATAAATTTTGGTTATGATCCTGACATTTCTTTTGCAGTCTTCAGAAGAAGGTATTTGATGTCCTCTACCGGATAGCAGACATCCCTTCTTGGAAGGTTACAAGATCAAGATAATTGTAAGTTTAATCCCCTGGCTTGTTCAGACCTGCTCCATTCTAACTGAATATGCTCTTTCCCTATTGTTAGATTTTGAAATACTGGTAGGGTTTTGGTATAAATGAGATATTCTGGTTCTCACAATCTGATTCTTCTCAGCTTGAAGAGATGGATTTCCTTAGTGTTCTTCAAATGATTCCTTCATGTTTTCAACTAGCGATGACATGTAGGTATTAGCTTGAGGAAAAGCAATTTTAAATTATGTTCTTCTATTAACAATGTGATCATTTAATTACTTGTGTAATTCATTACTCATCCATTGCTCTAACAATATATTGTTCAGTCATTAAGCTATAGTTGTATTCTCCTATGTGTTTGAGAGTGTGGATGTGTCTCTCTTTTTAGTTTTGGAATTCAATCTGCCTAGAGGATCATGCTGATAGTTCTTTTATCTAGAACATTGGTCTGTTGGGCTCCACTGTGGATAGACCATTTCACAATATCTCCCAAGGTTAGAGATCCTAGCATTTCCTTAAGACTCTTGTACTTATGTGCTTCTTTACACATATTCTGCACGTGTTTTGGAGTGTAGAACTCCATAGCAGCCATGAGATGAAACATGAACCTGTACTTTTGTACTTGTGTGCTTCTTTACATGTGTGTGCTTGTTTTTTAGTGTGGAACTCCATAGCAGCCATAAGATTCAAGCTTTTATTGAAATATGTTTGTAGAATTATCTGAGGCCTGATATCAAGAGAGGAAAATTCTCCAATGAAGAAGAGCGGATCATTGTCAACCTTCATTCGGTTCTTAGAAATAAGTAAGTTTTCAATTGCTTTAATATGTATTTTAATGCAATATTGAGTTGAATTCCAATCTCTAACTCTGATACCAATTAATTTCTTTTATGTGGAGTTATTTGGAAATTAAGAAAAGATAAAGGCAAACATGGAATAACTTTTTTTTTTTCCTTCTGTATTTGCAGATTCTCACATAAGAAAACTATGTTTGCAAGAACGAAATTCTTGATGTGCAGCTATTGCAAGTGACACGGCAAGGCTTGGACGTGTTACTGTGGTATGGGCATTATAAGACCTGATCTATTGGCATCCTTGTATGCCTCATGTATAGGCCTTAAATTGCTTAACTTCTAACTGTATTTGGCTGTGCCTAGAGGACTTGGTCTATTTGTTTGGATTGTGCTTGCACTCATGCTGATTCTAACCCCACTTTCCTCATTTATGGCCTTCAAAGAAAGGTCAATGGTCCAATATTGCCTTTTATATCTGCTCTCCACGTTGACTTCATATTCACTAGATTTTGTTAGAAGTTACATTTGAATTTGGAAGTTCATACATGCACTTGAACCCACTTGAGTAGACATATATTGGGATCTCTTCCCTTAGAAAAGGCACATTGTTCCATTGTCATTGAATGCAAGTCCCCATTGTGTATAAATATTCTCCTGAAATATATGGATCTTCATGTGCTTCTACATGATCAACATATTCATGTAGTTTTTCTTTTTTTCCATGAAATGCTAAGGTACTCAAGGGCATCATGTAAGAATAAACTTATTGGGAGCATTGCCCAATGGTGCCATGTAGATTCCCAAATGGCATGAGAAATGAACTGACATTATTACTGGACCCACTTTAGATTTAGATAGGTCAACATTCAAAATTCAGATTGATTTAACAATCTTTACCTCTGATTAATGAGCATTTGTTTGGTGGATTCGGACCATTGACTATTCTCATTCAATGGAACAACCCCATTTTACATGAGTCTTGTACATATGGGGCTATGGACTATTGTTTTATTGGCCCCAAACGTGGGTGGACCATAATGTAACAATCCTCCTAGAATGGAAAGATGATACCATCAAGACAGTTGTCCTGCAAAGAGAGAGATAAGATAAGTGAACTAGCAATCACGTTCAATGGGAGAGAAGCCAAAGATTTGATGGCTAGAATCTCCAATTATGGAGCCTTTTGGGGAATGGTCCATCCAAGCAGCAGCAGAGACAGACTGTTGCCGTTCTTGAGCACCAACTTACTGTTATTTATCTTTCTGCCCTCAGCCATAAGCTTTGTGACATATGAACTTAAGGCTATAATCATAAATGGGCAGAGAAGGATTCTCATTTCCAGTTCCAAAGTGCGCTTGGTGGGTGTCCTTAGATTCTTCACTTCTTTGCATTTCCATAATTTCTATCTAATTTTTGTGGGTTTATTTATTTATTTATTTATTATTATTTATAAGATGTGGCATGACCTTATTCAGAAGGCCAAAGATGGAGGGTTGGATATTATCCAGACATATTTTTTGGAATGGCCATGAACCTTCTCTTATCAAAGTCTGAAATTTCCTAATCTTTTTTTTTTTTCTTGAATTTCTTGACTGGAAATATTTCTGGGTTTTTCTTGTTTTGTAGTATAATTTTGAGGGTCAATACGATCTAGCTGAGGTAGGGCTCATTGCACATGGAATTTTGCTAAAACAACGTTCCATACTTTTTGAACATACGCATTGTGAATAAGCAACCAACTCTTTTATGCTAATGTGCACATGATGCAACAAGTGGGGATCACCATACCTCTATGCTGAAGGTGGTCCATAGTAAGGTTCTTGTCAAAACATGCAAGCCATCAAAATGTGTGTTTTGCTTTCGTTTGCGTAAAGTATTGTGAAATGATTGCACTAAAAAATTTTATGTCCACTTCTGCGCACATTTTTGGTCGTTTATTTGTTGAATCCCATCATGGATCAATTATGGTACTAACAAATCACTTTTATTAGGAAATCCTAACCATCCCATCCATGTCTTCCAAATATGAATGGCTTAAAAAACAAGGTCAACTTATAGGCAGGTGAATCATTCAATCAATGTAATTTTTTTCACAGCAGCCCATAAAATTGGTATAAGACTTGATGGACAATGTAGATCAATCTATTGGGTTGGTATCTCAATGCAACTAGGACACTATTACACTGAGATCATTGAATCATTTCTCATAATTAACATTAGCAACAATACTGGCCTGGGTTTCGTCAGTTTAGGGTCGAATACAGAGGAATTCAATGCATTTCACGGTCAATCCCCTTCACTTCACTCTCATGTACCCAAAAATGATGTAGATCTAAAGCTCAATAGGCCACATGATAGAAAACAGTGGAGATTGAATGTCATCACCATAAAAATCATTCGGGATTGACCGGGTCTGACCCGATCGACCCCAACTCGCTGGACAGTTACCCGGTCGACCCCATTTATGTGAAATTTATCTAAATGAGGTCGACTGGGTACTATCCAGCGAGTTGGGGTCGACCGGGTCCCAACCCGGTCGACCCCAACTAGCTGACCTAGTTTATTGGGTCCCTGGACCAAGGTACCTATGGCTACGGATTAGCGATACCTATGGCTACAGTTATAATCTGTAGCTATAGAGGATGCTAAATCCGTAGCTATAGGCCGTTTTTTTGTTTTTTTTTTCCTGTTATAATCCCCACCGATTTTTGTGGGTCCCATTATGAGGTATGTGTTATATCCAAACCGTCTATCTATTTGGAGAACTCGTCTAAGGCTTGAGTTTTAGGTGCCTGAAGCATCATTTCATCCATGTGAATTTGTTACCTAATTTCCATTTTGTTTCTTCTTGTGTACCTGCAATTTGAATCTCTGTCTGGCCTCAAAATTATAGGGTGGATTTCTCTTCAGATCGTGACACCGATGGAGGCCTTACATCCACCTCTTCACCAGTTTTACAGGACATAAAAAATAAGGCAACCATTCCAACCATGAGGTAAACTTCATTTATAGATTTTTCTGATCATGGGACCGCCAGCCTTTGAGGATTTTCAGCTTTTGAATTTGAGGACTTTTAGGAAAAATTACAACAGATCAACCTATGCTCCTCTCACTATCTTTTTTTCCCCTAAAGGAGGTGCTCGAGTCCAAGGGCTGGAAATGTCCAATCAGGGCTCACCTGGTTATCAATTCAGATGAACTACACCTTACATGCGTGTGCAAATAATGAGTTGTTAATGTGCTATGCAAAAAGAAAAACAAATCCTCTGTGCAATATAGTTTCTGTTTGAACTAGTGAATATCTGATTGTTGTGTCATTTGTTTATTAAGCCACTGAAATTCGATTGTTGAATGTTGTCATTGGTAACATGTGTTGAAGGATGGACTTGCAACTTTACACGTTCCCTATGCATATGGATTTGCAATTATCTTGCTTACTTCATGGTTAATGACACTTCTCATCTTGTTGAGAAATGAAAAATATACAATGTTTGGACTTCTTTTTTTAAAAAACTAATTTCGATATTGTAACTTTGAAAGTAGATAATTTTGTAATGTACATTTGGCTTAATTACAATTTTAAATTCATGTTTTCAGCTAGAAAAAGGTGTAGATGGGCTATTTGATAGTTTTGTTAGATTGGATTCATGTGTCTCTAACGTGGGACAGACTGCTGCCAAAATTGGAGATCATCTGCAGGTAAAACTAATTCTTTACCAGCATGGTATTAAAAAATGGTCACATAATGATTGTTTAATGTCACACACAAAAAATATCATAATACATTAAGAAAGCCTTCTAAGGTTTCTTGCAGTAGGATCACAAGTTCTACAGTCCTACAGACAATGTACCCTACCTTGTGGAAAAATCTGATCAAGCACATGTGTGGCCAAGTGTGGATGGACAGAGACAACAGTCTCCACATGTGTGGAATTAGCAAACCTCCTGAATGCATATAGTTTTCATACTACAGCTGATCAAACACATTTTAGCAGTCATTTTTTTTAAAGGAATTTTCTTAATGCGATGCGAACAGTTCATTTGCAGCGACTCCAATCAGTCCTGTTGTTTTCCTTGTGATCGCATTCGGGAACTCGGCAGTGATTAGAAGCTTGTGGCCATGCCATGTCGTTTGGACATACTATTGCATTGCAAAGTAATAATTTCAGATAAGTTTTGAATTTTTATTTTATTTATTTATTTCTTCTAAATTTATTTGGCTATTTTGGGTTGGAAAATGGTAAGGCGGGTTTTTAAATTTGGACAGAATGAAGAAGTTTGGTGTAATGCTGAAGTTTTCATACTAAATCACTAAATTTGGAGCATTGGGAGAAGAAAAACTTTAATACTCTGGCAGAGAGTGATAGATGATACGCAGGCACTCAAAATTTACTTAGAAATTGCATGCGTGGCATATGACTAAGTTAAATTAGACTTTCTAAATTATGTTTCAGAGTTTAAATGTATCTTGATCTAAAAATTTCTCTTATTTGATTACCTGACTATCAGATTGGTGGGCATTTATTGGACGGTTCAAATGAAAACATCCAATAGTCTTGACAAGTGTCCACGAATCAGAGATCATGATCGTTTAAACCATATGATTTTGAGATCGTGAAGTCAAGACAGTGGATTCTACAGTTTATTCGGTTTAATCTTAGTTAATTATGCCAAGTAGAGAACTTCAAGTCCTGCGTATCAAGTATCATAAGCCGCCTGAGTAGCATATAACTTCCCTTCTGCAAGACGGACCTCATTCATAACACGTGGCACTCGCTGAGTCGGCGGGACAAATATTCAAGGGAAATTTACAACTGTGGACCCCACCTTTTATCCAGTGGTTTTTACGAAACAATACAAACTTACCATACGCAATTGGACCTCCTCGTACGGACATCGAATTTGAGGACGAAAATACCCCCGCCTTCCTCTGGCTGGCGTGCAGAGATGAGCGCTGACGGACGGTCCGGCGTGGGGAATGCAGGTGGGGTCCACTGTGATGTTTGTGAGAAATCCTCTCCGTCTAAGTTCATTCACAGGGTTACAAAGACCTGGATGAAGAGGAAAAACAAATTTCATAATGACCCAAAACTTCTGTAACCCCTGAAAGGGTTTCAATGGTAGACGTTCAATTTCCCACTGCCTTTTACAGTGTGGTCCACTTGATAACTAGATCTATCTTATTTTTCACATCAGGCCTTAATACAAGTTCGCCAAATAGATGGACGGTTTGGATATAATACATACCTCATAATGGGACCCACAAAAATTGGTGGGGATTACAAGGAAGAAAAAAATGAAGAAAAAAAAAACATGCCAGCGAGTTGGGGTAGACTGGGTTGGGACCTGGTCAACCGGGTCAGAGAAAAAAACCACGGCCAACAAGTTGGGGTCGACCGGGTTGGGACCCGGTCGACCGGGTCAGAGCTTGGCCTATCGCTACGGATTATAACCGTAGCCATAGCTGTAGTGCTATGCACTTTTTTTTCTTTTTTATTTTTATTTATTTTTAATTTTTATTTTTTACATGGAGAACATTTTCCCCTTTACATTTTTCTATAATACATAATTATGTAAATATGTATATATAAGTATATAAAAATATTTTTCTATCTTTTAATTCATTTCTTTATCTATTTATTTAACAAGCATATCTCCTAAACTAGAATGATTTACTTAACTTACCATATAAGATTTTGGGGTAGGAGAAGCTAATTTAGCCAACCAACCTATTTATTTTCCAAGATTCCATCAGGTCGATGGTCAAAAATCTATTTCATTCAGCTCGTGATTAATTTCAATCAACATCGATGGTTCGGGTTGGTGCTCAACCTTAACCCAACCCAAGGTTCCTATACTTAAACCTTGACCTAACCCAACCCAATCTTGGGTTGGGAATTCTCAACCCAAGCCCAACTCAAGAGGGCTCACGGGTTGATTAGGTTGGTCGGGTGTATATGTGCTAATATTTTCGTTATTACATTAGTTTATTATATTTCAATATAGGACTTATTTTTTGTATCTATGATTTTATTAATTATATTCATGATTATTCATTATAAAGAACTTAATTTTGTTCTTTAAAAAACCAAGCTAATGGCGGACAGTCGGTGGTTCGTGGGCCCCACCATGATGTAGGCTTTTCATCCATGCCGTCCGTATATTTTTCCAAATCATTTTATGGTATGAGACCAAAAACAAGGTATATCCAAATCTCAAGTGTACCACATTACAGGAAGAGAAATTACCCTTAGTTTGCAACTTAGACCTGCGTGTACGGATAATGAATTTGAGGACGAAAATACCCCTCCCTTTCGAAGACGAGCGCTGACGCTCCTCCAGCCAAGAGTTGTACGAACGGCTCAAAAGAGATCAAAGTCACATGGCCCCACAACTATGTATTTATTATATCCACAACGTTCATCCATATTTAGAGATCATTTCGGAGCATTATCCAAAAAAAAAATCATATCCAGATCAAATGGACCACACCACAAAGAGCAGCAGGAAAACTAATTTTCACCGTTAAAAATTTTGTAGGGCCCACCACTTGATAGTTAGATCTGTCTTATTTTACGTCTCAAGCTTAATATGAGCTCGCCAAATCGATGGATGGTTTGGATATAACACAGACCTCATGATGGGACCCACAAAAGGCGGTGGGATAACAACAGAAAAAATAAATAAATAAATAAATAAGAAAAAAAAATCTATAGCTACGGATTATAACCGTAGCCATATCTGTAGCCTAGAAAATCGGCGAGGCAAACTAGAAACGGCGGGGCAAAAACGACGGGGCAAACTAGAAAATCGGTGGGGCAAGCAAGAAAAACTGCAGGGCAAGCATGAAAAATGGCGGGGCAAACTAGAAAATCAGCGGGGCAAACAAGAAAAACGACCGGGCAAACTAGAAAATCGGCGGGGCAAGCATGAAAAACGGCTGGGCAAACTAGAAAATCGGCGGGGCAAGCAAGAAAAACGGCCGGGCAAACTAGAAAATCGGCGGGGCAAACTAGAAAATTGGCGGAGCAAGCATGAAAAATGGTTGGGCAAACTAGAAAATCGGTGGGGCAAGCATGAAAAACGGCGAGGCAAACTAGAAAATCGGCGGGGCAAACTAGAAAATCAGCGGGGCAAGCAAGAAAAACGGTGGGGCAAACTAGAAAATCGGCGGGGCAAGCATGAAAAACGACGGGGCAAACTAGAAAATCGGCAGGGCAAAATGAAAAATGGCTCATTTTCATGTTTGCCTCACTCAATTTCATGTACGGCTGAAAGTTGGGTGGGTTCAACCCGACCGACCCGAGATTGTGTTAGGCTCGGGTAGGATATATCGGGTCCGATCTCAAGCTTGGGCGATACAAACACCAACCCGATAAAACTTAGGTTGGGCTTGGGTTGAGGTCTGAGGTTGCCTGACCTAACCCAACCCGAACCCGATCAAGATATTAGTTACTTATAAATTATAATTGAGTGTGGATTGTTTGTGTAGAAAGTACACTAGTGATGTTGAGTCTCATTTATCCACGTCATTTCCAAGGACTCACGCTAACAAGATATGCTGGATTTCTCTCTCCCAAATAGATTATGTGTTGTGCTACATGACTTTTTAAAGAAGTAGTCCTATATTTTAGCTTGGTTTTTTAAAGAAAAAAATAAAGTTCTTTATAATGAATAATCACGTATATAATTAATAAAATCATAGATACAAAAAATAAGTCCTATATTGAAATATAATAAACTAATGTAATAACGAAAATATTAGCACATATACACCCGACCAACCCAATCAACCCGTCGAGCCCTCTTAGGTTGGGCTTGGGTTGAGAATTCCCAACCCAAGATTGGGTTGGGTTGGGTCAAGGTTTAAGTATAGGAACCTTAGGTTGGGTTAGGGTTGAGCACCAACCCGAATCATCGATGTTGATTGAAATTGATCACGAGCTGAATGAAATAGATTTTTGACCATCGACCCGATGGAATCTTGGAAAATAAATAGGTTGGTTGGCTAAATTAGCTTCTCCTACCCCAAAATCATATATGGTAAGTTAAGTAAATCATTCTAGTTTATGAGATATGCTTGTTAAATAAATAGACAAAGAAATGAATTTAAAGATAGAAAAATATTTTTATATACTTATATATACATATTTACATAATTATGTATTATAGAAAAATATAAAGGGGAAAATTTGCTCCATGTAAAAAATAAAAATAAAAATAAAAATAAATAAAAAAGAGAAAAAAGTGCATAGCACTATAGCTATGGCTATGGTTATAATCCGTAGCGATAGACCCAACTTTGACCCGGTCGACCGAGTCCTATCCCGGTCGACCCCAACTCGCTGGATACATTTTTTTTTCTTTGTTTTTTTTTTTTTTTTTTTTCCTTTTTTTCTTGTTGTGATTCCCACCGATTTTTATGGGTCCCATTATGAGGTATGTTTATATCCAAACCGTCCATCTATTTGGCGAACTCGAATTAAGGCTTGAGGTGAAAAATAAGACAGATCTAGCTATCAAGTGGACCACACTGTAAAAGGCAGTGGGAAATTGAACGTCTACCATTGAAACCCTTTCTGGGGTTACAGAAGTTTTGGATCATTATGAAATTTGTTTTTCCTCTTCATCCAGGTCTTTCTGACCCTATGAATGAACTTAGACGGGGAGGATTTCTCACAAACATCACGGTGGGCTCCACCTGAGTTTCTAATGGTTGACGCTCACTCAACACTGTTTCCTGTAATGTGGTACACTTGAGATTTAGATATACCTCATTTTTGGTCTCATAACATAAAATGATCCGGAAAAATATATGGACGGCATGGATGAAAAGTATACATCATGGTGGGGTCCACAGACCACCGACCGTCCGCCATTAGCCGTGACAGGGGGAGTACCGAATCTGTTTCCGTCAAAAGGAGGGGTAATTTCATCCTGAAATTCTGACTCCGTACAAGGAGGTCCAAGTGCGTATGTTAAGTTTGTATTGTTTCAAGAATATCCAACGGATAAAAGGTGGGGTCCACAGTCGTAAATTTCTCATTGGATGCCACAAGTGCTTTAGGTTAGATGTTATCCCTTGAGTGGACTGTAAATTGTGGTACAATCAGTTGGACTTGAGACCTCTTATCCATGCCTGCGCGCGCGAGAGAGCTAGCTAACTTTGCAAGCTCCAGTAGCACATCGTTTCGTTCCTTGTCTTCCTCATAAATAGAGATATAGAACCTTGTCTGTAGCCTCTCTATGCGCCTGCGAAGTGGTATTTCTAAGGAAAGTTCAACTAGCTTTGTGAGGGGAGCACTCAGATGCGGCAATGTGGATTTGAGGTGCACTGTGGTGAAAGTAATGGCTTCATCCAATATATTGTCCCCATGTGCACCAAGGAATGCGGCTTCATATAAACTTAATAAACCGCGTGTGTCCTTACTTAATATTGCACTGAAATTACCCTCATTATCCTTGAACTTTGTAAACACACCTGTTTCCCAACCCAAACATTTGATGATAGGGATAATCCATTGATAGACTTGAGTAAGGACAATGATAGTATATAGATGCAAATGCTATAGGAATGTTTATACATACATGCAATTATATATGTGTTTTCTAACATATATTTGTTTTGCCCATGTCACGACTCATGATCATCACCATGGATACCCTATGGGGCCCACAAGTAGAGCTTACCATAGAACTGGAACCGTTCGTCATTTGGAAACTTCGAATAATTTTGCTGAAAGGATGAATCTTAACATTTAATTATTCGTGGAAGTGAACCCATGAAAATTTATTTTCAATGGATCAGCATTCACTCAAGGGCCTGTTTGGATCATGTGGATAACTTAATATGACTAGATGATGATGACTTCCATAGTCATTGTCTAAAATAGGATTCTATTTCAAAGTTGTGTTGTATGTTTGGATAGCAATTGGAATCCTCAAATTCATTAGAGCATGCTTACCTGATTTATTATGCTAGAGAATTTTGATTGTAGATAGGAGTAATAATTACGGTGTGGAATCCATATTTTTTTTGTTTATTTATTTATTTAGGCATGAATCCACATATTCAAACAGACCAACTGTCTTGTCGGTGGAAAACAATTTCCATTTTTGCATAGATTCCATGTATCTAAAAATGCTCAAGTTCCTTTCTTGCATGGTAAAAGTATGGATGGTTCTGATCAAGGTGGGTCCCATGGGGCAAAACATGTGAATCCTGTGGCTGACACAAATAAAATTAACTCTTTCTAAATTTATTAAACAGAAACACATATGCACTTCTTAAGGACTAGAGCATTGGCACGACACTTACTGGATGAGACGTTATAACCTTGTTGCCCAAGTAGTCGAAGTTGGAGAGCAAGGGTTTGGAGGTCAAAACCATCATCATTCCCATTAATGTGGTCATCGGAAATCTGACTCAATGCCTTCTCTATGTCCATTTCAAAGTGGTAAGCTACACCGAGGCGTTGAATCGCATCAATCAAATTTATTTTGAGCAATGGATCATTGACCGTGCTAAACATATTCCTCCCTGCTTCCTTCGGTTCTTCAGCCCGTCCTTTGTGTGTTGAGCCTCTGCTTTACTGCCATGTTTAGAAAATAAAAAATAAAAAATCAAGGCAAGTATTACATCATTTTGAAAAAGAACAGAAATTTGGCATCTTTTAATGCCTTATGGAGAAACTATAAAGAACATTTTTAGAATACCTAGAAAATAGACAATATTTAAATGAACAACAACAAAGATTGTTAAAATGTTCTGAAATAATTCTTGAAGGAATATTCATAGAACACATTTTGATATAACTTCAGATTTGAACCCCAAGTGCATGTGTAAACAAAAGAAAGCCTAATTAATCCAAAAGTCAAATAGGATAAACCTTGTTTGAAAAATATGTGTAATGATGTTTCAGAGGAGAACAGGTTTTCCCATTTTGGCATCTCATGATTAGCATAAGCTGAGATGGTCTGATAAGAAAATTACACTAAACAGATGATTCTGAGAAAAAGGTTAGGAGAACTTTCATTGAGAAGAAGCAAAGTTCAGATCATTGACATGGATGCGGATCCTAAGGGGTGGCATATGCTGGCTATCCTGACTCAGAAAACAGGCTAAACAACTCGTGGGAGATCTCTTTCTTTGTGTGCATGGAATTCAACCAAGAATTCTACACCTATATTTATTTTTTTTCCAGAAAGTGTACTGTACTATCACATTTACAAGCTAAAGAACTAGCACACGAATATCGATATACCATGACATCTGGAGAGGCTGCAGTGAAGTGTTCACCCCAGATACTAGGGTGATAATTTACAAAAGCACGACCAATCTCCTTGTTTGGACTTTGAGTAGTGGAACTATCCATGAATGAGACGGAGAAGGTGGTAATTCATGCCTATATCTTAGCACGTAGGTTATGCAAGCCGTGGGTTTGAAGGCTAACATACTTGCCTATTTATAGGCATGAATGTTGGCGTATATGCATGCATCAAAGGCTTATGGTTTCCAGACGCGCGAGGGCTTAGAATTCGTGGGAAGGCTTTTATTTTATTTATTTATTGTTTTTGCATACTGGGGAAGGTTTCTTCTGATTACGGAGAGTTATTTGATACACTAGCTGCGTGTGACACTTGATACATAGGCATATAGAAATGGTACCTATGGCGTATATGATGAAATTAAATTAAACCGACTAAATTGTGGAACTCATTAATGTTCAAGTTACTGTCTGAGAATTATGGTAGTCCAAGAATACCAACCTCTGATTTGTGGATGCTTAATTTCTTAAGGGATTTTTCTATATGGTTGCCTGCCTTTTTAACTATGGACCAAAAGCCTATGCTTTTAAACTATTCTCAAAGGCTGCCTATCTATTTGGTATACATCATTTTTTCACACACTCACGCATCCGAGCACACCATATGGGCACTCAACCCCTGCTCTCAGTGTTGAAACAGAGTCTGTCTATTTCATATACATCCTGCAGCCGCTTATACTAATAGATACTTAGGGCCTATTTGGTGGGAGGGATTAAATGGTATGGAATTCCATTAGATGGAATTATCAACATTATTGCATAATGATTGCATGTTTGAAAATACTATGGAATATGGCCAATCTCACATTTGCGATCAAATTCTTCCTTTAAGAAAAATATTGTATTTAGCAAAACTTGCGTTTGGTAGACCAAAAAATTATAATCAATGGACCAGATTCACAACTAATGTCGGTCACCTGTACACATGTGACTCGAATATCACATGTAATGGCCACATGTGGATGGATGGAGTTTATAAAACACATTCATCAATGTGGGACCCATGAATGTAGTGGATTTTGAAATCGACAAGAAATCATGTAGTACCTACTGTTGGTACTAGATGATATGATATGTGGATTAATCCACTCCTTTTGGTCATTTTTCCAAATGTTGGATGTAATTTTTATGATCAAATACAATTCCATACCACCTAATCTCACCTAATACCGTGTTCAAGGATCAAGGCAAGGGCTACTGCTTGCTTTGATGCACCTCCAAGATACTTGTATGCTCAAGTACATGAGTAAAGGGAAGTGAAGAGTAGCGATTTTGGCAATCTTAGAGTTGGTGTTTGGATGTGAGGCTTCACTAATTGAGAACATAGCCACACGGTGATTGAGGGTGATCCGACACGACTAGTGACTTAGTCTCCCTCTCCGCATCGATTCAACCAGCCTTAAAAAAAAAAAAAAAAAAAGAAAGAAAAAGAAAAAAAGAATCTGATAGATAAACAACTACATAAGACATTAATACTCTTTTCACCCTTCACAATCAATTATCAGTGTTTAAATGATCAAACCCAAGGGTTGACAGCCTCAAGTGTAGGGTTGCGATGCAATAATAACTCGGTGAGATTGAGGTCGAATTCTCATGGAATGGGGAACACAATTCAAAAATAATGTAAATCTAACGGGTTGGTCCGGGTTTTAAATCTAGTGATTAAAGAAAATATTTAAAAAAATAAAAAACTAATGATCTAGGAATCCACTTATAACAATCACAATATCTCATTCATTGATTCAATGTATAATTCATTTGCAATCGAAGTCCTATCCTATCCAATCGGAAGATAATTCTGTTAAACCATTTATTAACACTAATAAGAATATAAATTTGATCGAACGATTCTCTCATGAAGCACTCGGATCTCAATCACAGAGAATCAAAAGTGTCTAAAGCACCCTTAGGTGATAATAAATCAATCAATTATACAAAATTGAATCATTCTCTATTCAGACTAAACAATTATTAAATCAAAACATTTATTGTACCCGTAATACACAATAAATCCAGAAATAAACAACTTAACGACTTTAAGTAAATCAAATATATTTCAATCTACTATCATTATTCAAAATAATGTCATTGAATTAAATAAACTACATAATGTAATTGAACTACAGCTCCATCCCCTAGCTTAGCTAAGAGATTAGCCTAACATGGATAACATCTTAGAAGAAAAATAAAAGAAAAACCAAAACGACAAACTAGATTTGAGGGATCGAAAAAGAAGGACGGCCCCATGGAAGCTACTCCACCCCCAAGTCTTTCTTTCAAGCACTAATTCGTGCTTTAGAAAGCTTAAAATACCCCTTTAAATAGGAAAAATCTGCACCGACTTGAAACCGACTTCAAATTTATGCACTTACGTTACGCTTTGATCACATCGACAGTTACCTTCGGTTATACCAAAGTCGCATTGAGTCTAGGCGAAGATTCCTTCAGCGGCATCTGAATTTCATCGAAATAAGTATGAAGTCTCTATCTCCCGCAGGTCGCACCAAACATGGCTTTGCTTAGACCTAAATATCAAGCTGAAGTACATCTAAAAATCACAATTTATTGTTGGACTATTCTATGCACATTTGGTTGAACCGAACCAACCTGAGGTGGGACTAAATAGTCTTCATTTCTATTGATGCATTTTGTGATTTTTTAGTATTTTCTTAATCCTTTTTCATTGGTTTTCTTGGATCTTTGACACTTGAAATCTTCAATAATATCTTTCAAATCTCCAATTCTTCATTATCTTCTTTTGAACTCTAAATCCATCCTTTTAAGCACGCAATTATATTTAGGTTCAAATTCACCTCACATATAGAAAACATATATAATTATATCAAATTAACACTTAAATGCCAGAAAAGCTAATGTAATTAAGAGAATAAATATACAATATTTAGACATTATCATTAATCTGGTAAGACTTACTACTATGTTCTCCTATTAGTAGCGGGTTAAATGAAAGGGTTAGCTCTTCCTCTAGCACTTTCTTAATAGGTGAGGTGAGGAGAACTAATTAGATGGGCATGGGCCCTCTTAGAAATCTAATTGGACGGGAATGGTCCCTCTTAACGATTTTTGCATCTTGCGTATTCCAACAGATTTAAAGACGTTGAAAGTCAACGAAGCCTTGAACAAGGAGGGGTTGATTTCAAATGCCATGTTTGTTCACCTGCTCCCTTCCTAGGTGCTAGACATCATCAAAGAAGAGGGAAGAGGGTTGTTATACATCTGATCTAGATGATCATTTTGTTTGGACGAAAGTGGCCTCGGGAAAGTTTTCAGTTAAGTCATCTTGGAAACCTGTTGGATGCTTGGTCCAAGAAAGAGTTGGGCCCATTGGGTATGGCACTCGAAAGTGCCCTCAAAGATGGCGATGTTGACTTGGAAGATCTTCCTCAATGCAGTCCTTGTGGACATCGGAATTCAGGATAAGGGCATCCCACTTGCATCTCGGTGCAACTGTTGCAACATTAGGCACAATCCCAGCCTTGAATTGATAGATCATATTTTTTCTCGAGGTGAGTTGGCTTTACATTTGTGTAATTTTTTTCTCTTTTGATGTTTCCTTCTTGGATGGCCAGTTAGCGCTTGGGAGATCATCTCAATGGTGGATCATTGCCACAAGGAGGGATGACTCTTCTTCACTGCATGGTTTAGTGTCGATGATTATCTTCTGGACTATTTGCTATAGTGGAATGCTAGCTGCTTCGATGACGCCAATGCTAACGTTAGTCAGGCTCTTAATCGAGTGCAGGGCTGGCTTAGGCGCCTTAACCCCTTTGTTTCGTCGTGTAGGGACTTCGGGCTCACCAAAAGAATTCATTTTCTTAATTCGGACTTCCCTGTATCCAATCCTTGCAAACCCATTTCAATTGTGTGAAGGGATAGACTAGTTATTGGCTGGGTTAAGATTAACGTTGACAGCTCTTGTAGAGGTAACTCGGGCATGTCGTGAGGGGGTGGTATTTGCAAAAGTAGCAATGGGGAATTCATTCACGCGTTTGCATCTAGGTATGTGAAAGGGTCAAACGTTGGTGCAGAAGCCTGTGCACTTGTTGGAGGGCTCACCATTGGTGTAAATTTGGGGTACTCAAGAATCTCAGTTGAGAGCGACTCCATTGTGGCAGTAGATATGGCAAACCAGGAGAGGCCCTCTTCCTGGTCCCTTTGGTATTGGTGGGCATGGGTCAATCATCTTAGTAACGGGGCTGAAGTTCTTACTAACTACGGTCCCAAGGAAGTTAACAGTGTTGCTAGACAAGGCAGTGGGTCGCAAGAATGCAAAATTTTCAGTAAGGTATCAGAGCTGGCTTCTTTTTTTTTTTTTTTTTTTTTTGAAGGAAATCATCATATCATATACATCTGCAAAGAAGAGTTGTACATCGTATGGATGGGCTTGCCAACAAAAAAGGAGAAGCAGGCCCACAAATAAAGAAGAGGTGACAAAAGCCCTTTACAACTCACGTAAATAGCTTAAACCTACTTTATCTAGGAAGAGAAGGCCTCTGATGAGGGTGGGAAGCTCAAACATGGATCGAAAGTTATGGTGGGTATGACTGTTGCTACCCCTCCGAGCAAGCCCATCCGCAACTGCATTAGCCTCTCTAAGGAAGTAGGAGATAGAGACATCCATATTAGCCGTGAGGGCTTTAATTCTCACCCACCAGTACCACAAGGCTTAAGAGGGGGCGATCTTCTTGTTCATGGCATCTACCACCACTCTAGAGTCGCTGACTAACTCCACCTTTCTGAAGCCTAGGTTCTTACAGCAAGATAAAGTCGGTCCCGTCATTTGAGCCAAAACCATAACCCGAAGAGAAGGCAAAAGTGAAGGTCCTATCTCTATCTCTACCTACCCCACAACCACCAGAACTGCCTCGATTGCCCAAAGAAGAGCCATTCATATTGACTTTGATCCACCCAGAGGGAGGACGGGTCCATTTGACCATACGGACCTGTTTTGGGATTGCAGGCATCCCGACAAGGCCCAAGCTCTCCAAGGCCAGAGTAGAAGAACGATGAACCACAGGCGAGAGGGGGAGGAAGGCCGAGAACCTCTGGAACCAGCGGGACACCCTGAAAATAACCTGTTGAGGGGAGACCACAGTCTTATCCATACTGTAGCATTCCTGGCCAGCCAGATTTCCCAGAAAAATGAGGGACAGGGCCATGCCCCTAAGCGAGAGGAGCCGGTCAAACCTGGATGCCGCAAGCCACCAAGAGGTGCCTCTCCCCAAGGCTGAGCACTGGAGGGTAGAGGGGATGTCGAAACAAGAGCTAAAAAAATCCCAAACTTTGGCAGCAAGAACACTCAAGGAGAACACGTGATCGATCGATTCAATGCTCGAAGGCTGGGGGGGTAGTAGGAGCACTTGGAGGCCATAGGAATACCTTTAGCTTGCAATCGAACATCCACCAGGATCGCCTTCTTGATGATTTTCCAGAAGAACAACGAGATTTTGGGAAGAAGCTGAGGATGCCAAACCCATTTGGACCAGGCTACGCTCGTCGCGACCAGTCGGGAGGAACTCTAGGCTGATCTTATGCTAAATTCGTCATTGCTGGATAAGACCCAGATCTGCCTATTATCCAAGGAGGAAGTGCAAAGGCCATCTTCTGAGATGTGGTCTAGCACCACCTGAGGGAGAAAGGACCGGGCAGACACAGGGTCCAACCACCCATTCAAACCCAGTCAGTCCCAAACCTGGAGCTGATGCAGGGGAGGGGGCCACAGAATCCATTCCTTGAGGGGGCCCAGCCCTGACCAATCTTCATCCCAAACATGGCAAGAATGGGCTACTATAAAGGGGAAAAGCTTGCATATTTTCTTCTAAAAAGGGGAAGCAACTGGGGATCTACTGACGTCCCCTGGATCAACCACGTCAGCCTGATATTTCCTGCTCATAAACTCAGCCCAGCCGCTGTTCGATCTCCTGCACAAGATCGTTCATGCCATCTTGGATCTGAAGGCCTTCATGATGCAACTCAAACTCTTCACACCCAGCCCACCTTCTATTTTCGGGGTGGTAATTGTTTTCCAATTAACCAAGTGGCAACGTTTGTGAGACCCCTCCTAACCCCAAAAGAAATTTGCAAGAGCCTTATCAAGATCAGCAATAATGGCAAAAGAGATTTCAGCTGCTACCATGGTGTGGACCGGAATGTTGGTCAGCACATGGTTGGTTAATGTGAGCCTTCCTGCTTGAGACAGAATGCGACTTTTTCAGCCTGAAATTCTACTGGATATCCTCTCCATGATGTGCTGGAAGTAGGCTTTGCGCACTCTACCCTTGAAGATAGGGACTCCCACGTAAGTGAAGGGGGTAGACCCCAAGATGAAGCCCAGGATGCACTGGACAGCCCTAGCACGGGCAGGGTGTCCCGTATCCGTTACGATACGGCCGTATCGACCGATACGTAACGGTAACGGCCGACACCATAACGTTTATTTTCCATCCAATCCGTTCATAAGGTCAAAAAGACCTAAATGAAGAGGAAAAACAAATTTCATATTGATCCAAAACTTCTGTGATCCCAAAAGGGGTTTCAATGGTAGACGTTCAATCCCCCACTGCTTTTTGCAGTGTGGTCCACTTGATAATTAGATCTGTATTAATTTTCGTGTCAAGCCTTATGACGAGCTCGTCAAATGAATAGACGGTTTGGATATAACACATACCTCATTATCAGACCCACAGGACTTGATGATGTCAATACAACAGCTATATAGGTGTAGTATAAGTTACGCGGTACGCTGTTATCGCTCCACGTGCTGCGTGGGCCCCACCATGATCTATGTATTTTATCCATGTCATCCATCCATTTTGCCACATCATTTTAGGTCATGATCCAAAAAATTAGTAAGATCCAAATCTCAGGTGGACCACACCATAGGAAACAGTGGTTATAGAATGCTCACCATTAAAATTTTTAAAATTTCTTAGGGTCCACTGTAATGTTTATTTTCCATATAACCTGTTAATTGGGTCACACTGACGTGGATGAAGGGAAAACACACATGTTAGCTTGATCTAAAACTTTTGTAGCCCCCAATAAATTTTTAATGGTGGACATTTAATTATTGTTGTTTCTTATGGTGCGGTCCACCTAAACGTTGGATCTGCCTCATTTTTGGGTTCATTCCCTAAAATTATTTGGCAAAATGGATGGACGGTGTTGATATATCACATTCATCATGGGTGGGGCCCAAAAAACTTTGACACTCGTGTGCTTCACTTCACAATCCGAGTCCCGCCTAATTCGGGCCCTTAAAAAATTGTACACGAGACATGTATTAACTTAAAATTTACCAATTAAATTATGGACTGTAGTTGCTAACTCACAATGTCAAAATCAAATTGTTTGAATAGTTTTAATTGTTAATTTGTGGACGCTTATTTTTTAAAATAGGGCCTTTTGATTTTTTTTCATGATTCACTATCCAATAAATGTCCACCAATTCATAAGTGAGATAATGCTAATAAATTGCATGAATTTGAGGCTGATTTAAGGCATGGATTGGTCCTCCAAGTCAGCCCCAAATTGGCAACGCTATCTACCTGAATTTAATTTCATTTTTTTTAAAGAACTATTGGGAGAAATGATATTAAATTGTTAAGTATATAAATTAGATATTTAGAAAATTAAATATATGAATTTTGTAGTCAAATTCAGGTTATTTGGTTCATAAATTCATCAGACAGTCCAATACAACTTCTCACCAAAGAGTGGACCGTTACACCACCATAAACATGTTTTAATTTATAAATGAATGCATATTTGGAATGCTTTGAATATTCTAAATTTAATCCATATTTTTTTATATTTTTTTGGTAAAAAGAAATTAAAAAAATTTACATCGTTACAGGCTATTACGCCCCCATATCGCCATTACACCCCCGTATCCATATCGGTATCGGAGGGCATCGTTACGCCAACTAATATCGATACGGGATACCTTGAGCACGGGCCACCGTGCTGCTGGAAGAAATGAAGAAAACACTTTTTTGGGTATTGATCTTTTGACCTAAGGATCGCTGGTAGAGATCTAGGAAAGCTGAGATCCGCCGAAGGGAGTTTCGAGCCCCGTTAGCAAGAAGAACCGTGTTGTCTACGAACAGCAAGTGGGAAACGATGGGGCAATTCCTGCGAGTTTGAAAAGGACGACAAGTACCCGCGTTGATCAAGCATCTGTAGCCTTTGCCCAAGACCTTTGCTGCAATGATGAAGAGGCACGGGGAAATTGGATCGCCTTAGCAGAGCCCATGCGAGGACTTGAAGAAACCTGAAGGATCTCCATTGACAAGGACTGAAAACCATGAGTTGTTTCAGTACTTCTCAACCAGCTCGACCCAGGACCTGCAGAAACGGAATCTACACAGGACTGCCTTGAGAAAATTCCAGTCCAGCTTATCATAAGCTTTTTCCATATCAAGCTTGATAAGGATGTTCCTGCCTCTAACTTTCCTGTTGATGTTCCGAAAAATCTCTTGCGCTGGCGTACAGTTCTCCGCAATGGATCTCCCTTTTGATGAAAGATCCCTGTTCAGCATAAATAATTTTTGGGAGGATACTACTGAGCCTGTTAGCAGTAACTTTAGCAAAAATCTTATAAATGCAATTACACAGGCTGATAAGGCAAAAATCAGAAAACTTATTTGGAGCGGGGGATTTAGGAACCGGGCAAATGAGGGATGACATGAAGGCCCTGGGAAGGAGTCTGCCCTAGAAGAAGGATTGCACGACGTTGAGGATTTCCTGACCCACAATATCCCAGCAACTATGGAAGAAAGCCCCCCAAAAACCATCCATGCCAGAGGCACCATCTGCTGTAATGGCATTGGCAGCCGCATGGATGGATCACAAAGAAGTCCTGTTGTCCTCCTTAGAAACCGAACGAGGGATGGCATCCAAGATGTCGCCCGCGGGAACATGAGATCCAGCAACCAAGAGGGCCGAGAAGAAATCAACCGCTGATCTCTTTATCGATTCTTGGTTAGACACGACCGTCCCATCCTCTAACTGGATTATGCTAATGCTCAATCTTCTAACACGGTTCGAGGCAATAGTGTGGAAAATTTTAGTGTTCCGATCGCCCTCATTGAGCCATTGATTTCTAGATTTCTGTTTCCAAAAGATCTCCTCGCAGAGCTCTAAGTGGGCCAGCATGTCCTTGGCCTGATGAAGGATCTACAGGGAGATCGGGTCATTGCTGTCTTGGACAACGATTTTAGCAGCAACAAGTTTATGTTCCACCTTCTTAAGGTTTTGGAAAATGTTCCCGAATGATTGCAAATTCCAGATTTTGAGGGCTGCTTTCACCTTCTTAAATTTCCTGACCAGAACAAGCAAAGGATCCCCCATAAAATCTGATTTCCAAGCAATCCTAACTAGCTCATGGAAGGACTCATGTAAACACCACATGCGCTGGAATTTGAACTGTTTCGGGCAAGATCTAAACTAATTTGTGAAGGAAATTAGGAGGGGAGCATGGTCAGAATGAAGTCTGGGGAGGTGCGTCACCTAGAAGGACGGGAAAGAGCTCATCCACGCGTCGTTCCCACACACTCTATTGAGCCTGGCCCACACTCTAGCTTGGCCCCCGCTGGTTGTTGCACCACATAAATCGATTGCTAGAGAATCCAGAATCCATCAGCCCCGCTCTATCCAGGCTCTCACCGAATTCTACTACGTTGAGTGCATCGAAAGGCCCAGAACCTCTTCTTTCCGTAGAATGTAGGACCACGTTAAAATCACCAGTCACCAACCAAGGGATGGTGCAGCTGTTGGCCAAGCTCTGCAACTGGTCCCACAACGATTTATGGAGAGCCCAGGAGCATTTCGCGTAAACAAAGGAAGATAGAGACACTTCTGCACATCCCTGGACCCCGACAAGGACTGATAGAAGTTGATCAGAGGTTGAGACAAGGTCGATCGAAATCCAAACTTTGCCACCTTCGGATGTATTAGACAGCGAAGAGTGAAACCCAAGTTTCAGACCTGTGCAGATACGTTTAGCATCCCCAAGCATAGGTTCGAGGATCACAACAATTGCAGGTTTGGACTGATGGATGAGACGTTTTATCGAAGTAATGGTGGCAGCGTTGCCCACCCCACGAGCATTCCAAATAAGCCAACTATCCATGGGCTAGTTTGTCAGGCCCAAAACCTCGACGTTTTAGCTATCTCAGCCTTCCATTCCAACCACCATCCAGGCCTAAGATACGGGGGACATGTTTACGTGGCCTCCTACCATTATTCTTCCTGCAGTTGGACAACAGGACCTCGGTAGTGTCCATAACTGTGGGAGGCAGATCAGCTGGTTTGTCCTCCAGAGATATGGTGGCAGTGCCGAGATGTTCAGTGGTGTTCCTGCAAGGAGCTAAGTCCCCTTCCTGCGTAGACACACATAGAAGTTGAGGTGAAGAGGCTGTAACAACTATAAGGGGGCAGGAGGTGCAAGCATTCTGAGAGAGTTGGGGCTGGCTGGAGGATGGTAATTGAGCCGATTCAGGAACTCTCTAGAAGAACAGTGATAGGTCGACGGAAAGCTGGATGTCCCCGATGTCATCAGTTCTGTGACCATCACCGAGGGGTAGCGAATTCCAAGCCTTCATCGCAGCATCAGCGAGGATTCCTCAAAAGTGGTTGAAATAATTGCGATTATGAGCCGCAATGCGTCTAAGTGCTGAATATGGCGGAGCTATAGAATATAGACTAAGTCCTTGGGGGGGGGGGGGGGTGATTAGGACCAATTAAAAAATTATGCCAATTTAAAATTCTGATTGCCTAACTTAAACTAATTTGCAATTAAACTAAGCAAGACAATATAATTCTAAAGGCTTCCAAGCTAATAGAGGGTCCAATCATGTAGGCTACACTAGATATGCAAGTTAAGCAAATAACCTATATAAGATAGTGTATATGAGTGTGTGGGATGTGATTCCAGTTAATCATAAACATTCATCTAATCATGCATCATATTTAAACATTCAAGACACATAAACATAATTAAGTAAATGCGCAAATAGCAATCCCAAACATGATCATATATAGTGGTTCGACTACATGCCTACTCCACTCCCAGCATCCACACTCAATCCCAAAGTGCGCTGGATTTCACTATCAGAGGTTTTAAATCGGGTTCACCGCAAACCTTTACAGCCCTACACAAGGACTCTACAATTTATGCCCTACACAAGAGCAAAGGTCCTAATCTCAAACCTTACAGTTTAAGTCACACAGGCCAAGGTCCTAATCCCGAACCTAAGATTTATGCTCTACACAAGAGCAAGGGTCCTACTCCTGAACCCAACAATTTAGGCCATACAAGCCAATGTCCTAATCCTGAACCTTCGTTTAGGCCCACTGGCCATGGTCCCACATAAGGCACCTACGTTTAGGCACACAGGCCAAGGTCCCAGACTAGGCACCTAATTGAGTTTGTGGATAACAAACTCTTAGCCTCAATCCTTCAAAAGGAAGGAGGCTAACCTTTGAACTCCTAACAATGACACTTACTTGTCGGATTGAGTCCATTTTTGTAGCACCTCTTGGGTAGCTTGATCTCCGTTATCCCGTGCTTCAATCAGCTCCCCGATGCTCCCCCGATCATGTCGTTGCTGATTCGCTAAGGCTTCAGCTCCACGATCAATCTCCTTGCATTTGATTCTCCTTCAAGATGACCAAGGTGATGGGAGTGGGTTGAATCTCCTACAACTAATGAGAAGTTGTTTATCTTAAGCAATTCAACCGATGGACACTCTAGAGTATCATAGAGACTATAGATATACCTATAAGGTTAGTCTCAATACTCTAAAGAAGGCATGAGATCATGTTCTTCCTTAATAGAAGCATGAAATGCTTGTTGAGTGATGAATCACAAGGAAGAGGACATGAATCTTAATGGAAAAGAGTTCTAGACTATAGATTAACCTTAGGATGTACTAGAGTCTCTAAAATGCCTTAATCCATCCATTTTGTAAGTTTCTACAAGCCGCTTTTATAAAGAAAAAGTCCTAACTGATAGAAAACGGCTAGTTTACAGTGTTACCGAAGGTACCTTCAGTATCACTGAACTTCGGTAGTACCGAATTATATTCTGAAGTTGCTGGACAAAAACAGTCACTTTCGGTGGCAGCTTCGGTGGCACCTTCTGCTACCTAAACAGCTTCGGTGGCACATTTTGCTACCTAAATTTGACAGATTTTCCTGTTTAAGTTCTTTGTCCATTAAATCTTCAACAACTTCATTCTTCCTTAAGCCAACTCTAGAATGATGGAAGATATGAACTTAAAATGGCTTGAATAGATGATCTAATTGGGTTTTGCTATTTGGGTCCAAATCATCTAGAGGTTAAGGAGTTGTTTTGGAACAAGGGTTAGGATCACAAAGGCCACCTGTTTACCTATTCTTACCGCGTCAACGCTTCTGCTCCGCTGTGTCTTTGGTCTTCACATTCCAAGGGCTCAACCGACTTTACGACACGACGACTCACGTGATTGACAAACCAGGGTGTAAAAATGAGTACACTAACAGCGGTGTCTGTTCTGAGGGGGCTATGACCCGCTGATAGGGCTCTCCGATTGCTACCGAAGAGGCACATTCCCCTGTTTGGACGAGGAGTACACAAATTGTGGTTGATGCAGTTTTCGAGAGCGACAACAAGGTCTAAATGGGAGGGGCGAACAGATGAGGCCTGTTCCACACGCCAATTAAGTGGAGAGGCCAATAGGTGGTTTCGCACAAGGACAATGGGGAGGGTGGAAAAAGTATCTGGAAGGGTCAATGGCTCATGGAAATTAGCACAAATAGGTAGAAGGGGTTGTACTGAGGGTTGAACAGGGGATAAAGATGCAGTCCCTGACTTGTGAGGAGTGGGGTCCTTCTCCATGGCATTTTGACAAACACATATAGGGAGAGAGAGATTGATACATTTTGAGGGAAGTCCAACAAGAGGAGACAGTGGAGGAGGGTCCGGAGGCCGCACAGGATGGTGAAAAACGCATTCCACCCACGTCCTTGTAGAGATCACTGAGAATTTGGCTTGAAGTACGTCCCCAGGGAGGCTCGATTGTGCATCCAAAGTCACCCAAATCGGAAATGCAGTACCTCCCACCATCAGTTTTCTGATTTTGTCCGTGTCCATCCCTGGTTGGAGGATAACTCTTACCCTGGCTTCCATTTGAACAAAGCCCAGAGAGGAACAACAAGCCACTTCAACCACCTTTCCAAATGTGCTTCCCAGGCCAATGAATACCGACTCGATCCAGGCATGCAAGGGGATACTGAACAGAGAGATCCAAACTCCTTTTGAGGTCGATGTCGCTGGACTCCATGGTTCAACCTTCGAGATGCCCATTTTGGAATGCAATGTGCAGTCCGAGAGGAAGGAGAGGACTTCAATCTTAGATTTGAAAATCATCAAGAAGCAATCCTTGGCGATTCTGGATATATCAATGGCAAAAGCAACATATCTAAAATCTCGTAGCGTCTGAACAAGACGGATGATGGGGACATCCTGATTGATCACGTGGACCACTAGGGCTAGATCCAGTTGTTTCAACTTCTGGGAAATCTCCTTGCTATCGGCTGTGAAGCAGAAGGATTCATCTTTACTTAAGGCTCCTAGATTCGCAGTGTCTTTCCCCCAATTGGGGGAAGGTGTAGGCCTCACTGCCTGGGACGGTTTTGTGGTTAAAGGATTGGGTTGGGCGTTTGAATGGGGTAGGGTTTGAATTTGGGAAAACTTTTTGGGGTTGGCCAACGCCACTATGAGGGTCCGACCATCAACTCTCCTACCATTGAGAACTCCTAAAGCTGCGTATGCATCTGCCACTTAGAAGAATCTGACAAAACCGAAGCCTCTGTGGCAGTGAAGCTTCATCCCATGGCATGTAAACATTGACTATTTTGCCGTATTTGCTGAAGATCCGGTGTAAATCGTCCTCCGAAGTGTCGAAGGTGATGTTGCCTATGAAGATGCTGGAACCCCCATTCTTCTGCAATCCCCCGATTAGGTGTGACCACTTTCCTAGTAGCGAATACAAATGAGATATCACAACCAAATGTCTGCCATATCTAAGCTACCTAGTGAGGCCCATGGAGCGTTTTTTTTTTTTAAATATTATTATTAGACCGGGTGATGATGGAAAATGTGAAGGTTGATGTGTGTAGGTTGTAGAGATATGATAGGCGGTGTGGTTTATGTTTTTTCAGAGTTGTCGAGCCCCCCGAATGTATCTCCTCTCCTTATATAGTTCTTTTCTTGTGATTAATAAAACTTCTTTTCTTTTTTTTTTTCTTTTTTTTTTCAAAGTGAGGGGAACTACTCAGAAATTTTTTATATGGGTGATGGGTGACTAATCTGATCTGTTTCATTGCTAACTATAGTTATAATTTTATAAATTTCCATCTTAGTTGTGTTTAGAAAAAAGTTGTCTTCTATTGTTGAGCTTTGCTCCTATGTAATGGCCCATCCATTGGTTGTTTATCTATAAATTGAGAGTTCCCTTCTTACTCTAATGTAGGGTGATTTTCACACCGGGCTCGAGTGGGGTCGCCTGTGGGATGTAGGGGCACACTCAAGGTGGGCGGGGCCCACGAGAGAGATCTCGTGTTCGAGACTCCTCACCGGGGGTGATTAATGCGCATTTCACACTGGGCTCGAGTGGGGTAGCCTGTGGGATGCGGGGACACACTTGGGGTGGGCGGCCCGTGTGAGGCAGTACCCATGTGATTTAGGGCTCACGAGGGGGGTCCGGCCGAGGTCATAACCCATAAGATGTGGAGCCTGGGCTATGAGATAAAGGGATTACTTCGCCATACTCTAACAGTCCGAGCTTTTAGAGCAACTAGTTAATTGTCCTGCATCAAATTGGTATCAAAGCGGGAGGTCTCGTGTTCGAGACTCCTCACCAGGGATGATTAATGTAGGGGCATTTTCATACCGGGCTCGAGTGGGGTCCCCCGTGGGATGCAGGGGCACACTTGGGGTGGGTGGGGCCCACGGGAGAGGTCTCATGTTTGAGACTCCTCACCGGGGGTGATTAATGCGCATTTCACACCAGGCTCGAGTGGGATAGCCTGTGGGATGTAGGGATACACTCGGGGTGGGCGGCCCGTGTGAGGCGGTACCCATGTGATTTGGGGCCTACGAGGGGGGTTCGGCCGAGGTCCTAACCCATGCGATGTGGGGCTTTGGCTATGAGATAAAAGGATTAATTCGCCATGCTCTACTAGTTCGAGCTTTTAGAGTAAGTGGTTAATTGTCCTGCATCATACTCTTTGGCTGTTGAGTTTTGCCCCTCTTCTTCTGGAATATACCTTCTCTTCCCCTCATCTCCATCGCTCTCTTAAAAAAAGTCAAAATGGAATGTAAAATAGTACATCAGCTGTTAAATTATTCTAACCACTGATATCATATTTTCATTCCATACCAATTGCTATTAAGAAAACAGTTGTTTTAAACTAACAAATGTTAGGTATATGCATAGTGTTGTAGTGCTATGTAGCTTAATGCTTTTGAAGCATAAACATGTTTCTTACAAAAAGGATGTCAACGCTTGGAGTTTCTATGGCAAGGATCATAAACTAAAAGCAATAACTATTATTATTGTCTGATGAAGGGGAATTGAGGAAAAACAACTAGTGAATATAACAATTAGTAAAGAGGAAGGACAAACAATCAATACAACTTCTAATTTTATAGTTGACGAATTTGTACATAAGGAAATCTTATGAAATACGCTATCATGCAGCATTCAAGATAATTTGCTAAATGAATCATAAAACAAAATAAGCTCTATACCTTTGGTGGTAAATGATTTGATAACAAAGCATTTGTCCTCCTCAATATGAACTGAAATACAAATCAAAATGTTTACAGCATTATGTGAGAAAATTGCCCGTTGAGCTGCTAACTGTAGTTCGCGTTACCCTTCCAGCTTCAAAGCAACACTTAAGTTATTAATATCATTCATACATGACTAAGTCCATAAAGACGCATCTTAAAGTCAATGGCAAAAGCTGCTAATGCATGAAAGTGTAGAAAGAAAATTTTGATATAACTATAAGTAGATAGGATATTCTTTAGACAGAAATTAAAACTATTAGATACAAACTCAACCACATCCACCACTAAAAGAAATTACCTGGTTTACTTTCACGCTAAGCTCAGCAGAGCACTCAAGACCGAATGCTCTTTCTTCTACAGTTGCACTAGGCTCCCTTCCACATATGATTGGTGCCTTTATTGATATGAGTGTTACATGTTCAAAAGAAATTTAGTCTAAGTTTCTACAAAAAGAGTACAGATATGCCGAACTTTGTACATAGACATATATGAAATTTTAACCACTCAATTTTGTGAAAAATGACCACAAGAAAGCATGTATTGATTTCTATTAACAGAACGGAAAATAATAATAATAATAATAATTGGCATGTAGCAGTTATATCACAAACACAAAATAAGGTAAGTAGAAAGAACGTTGACAGCACCCTTATGTTTGATAACCATTTTTTTTTTGTGTGTGAAGATTAATATGCAGATGTGGTTCTCTACCAATGTCACACACACAAAGGCAAGCATGCATCTGCACATATACACAACACATGCACACACAATCCAGCTTTTGTATCAGAAACATACATGGAAGGATGACACTTAATAAGCACGCACGCATGCATGCATAAAAAGCCAATGCTCAAGCAAAGATAGAAGTTTAGAAGTAAGCTGTGTCATTTTGGATACTAAAAGCTATAGGGAAATGCGGAAGGCGAGCCCTCAAGATCTGACAGTCTACACGATGATTGGGACCCTCACAAAGTAGAAGGACGGTGTTCGAACGGCCCGTCTATCTACTACTGGAGTAGATGGAACTATTCACACCTCTAATCCTACGGTATATAGTGGCCCCGGATTGCGATCTACGGATCAGATCGTCCCAAGGACAAGCCAAAATGGACAACTATAGTGCACTCTATTTCTCTCGATATACTCTCGATGTTTTGTATATTTGTGCGAGAGAGAGTACATCCATTTTATAGGAAAGGAAAGGAGATAGGATGAGGAACGGATTATCCGATCTTCTCTCTATCTCCTATCCAAAATCAAATTCAAAATTCAATTTGATATCCCAACGGAAAGAAAAAACCTCGGAAGAAGTCTAACCATATGGGACCCGCCCACTAGTAATTGCTCAAAGTGGGCCCCACTAGTCTACGTCTAACATCTCCCACTCAATCAAATTGTGGGATAGGCACATAAATCTGTCCAATTGACTTACCTTATAACAATCAAATAACAAAAAATCACGATCAAAAGAATCAGAGGCGTGGGACCAGCTGGATCACCATAATCTTCTCACAGGTGCTTAAGTACTAAGTGACCACCTAACTAGTACTCAATAACCCAAGCTTTGTAATGCTTGTCCTAGTCCGCATGACCACACCGGAGGGAGTTAACTCCCAATTTGGAGTACTCGGCCAGCATACGCACTTATCCAACTTATCGAGTTATTCTGAAAACTTGATTTTTCACAAATTTCGACTAAAACCAATTCAAAGCAATACTTATATATATGCTTTTTAAGAAAAAATATTGTTTGCAAAAAGTCTAATAAAAACAACTCGATACTGCTGGCGGATAAGTCTTCAAGTGCGTATTAATAGTTCTAGAAACTTGGTGTAGCTGTCACGGGATCTTCCCCACGCAGATGTGTAATTTGGAATTAATCAAGCCACTTTCCTAGCGTAACCGAGTCTGGTCAATCAAGGACCTTTCGTCATTGTACACTAAAGTAGCGACACTCAATCTCATCCTCATATACACAAGAGGAGGGTAGCTAAGGACACAAGGAGTCACCTACGGGACTGACTACTCGCACGTTGCAATGATTAGATCGAATCAAAGCAATCTATAGGTAAAAGGCCCCAGCACGTGGCCACAATCTACGTCGTAAAGTAGACAATACTAGGTGTATGTCGGGTCTACAATACGCAGGTTATTCTACATGAGGTACCACTCATCTCATAACCTCATAACCTGGCTTTAATTTCAGGCCATAACACTGATCACATTAAAGGAATGGTGCGATTATGTTATTCGACTTTATCAGTCTCATTTACAATCTTTATAAGATTGTAGGAAGATACGACTCACTCATATCCTCATCCTTTATTATTCACAATAAAGGGAAGTTCATACCTCAATGTATAAACATAGCCCCAAATGTACCTCTCTTGTACATTTAAGGTTAGTCAACCCGTACGAGTGGGTGACCGGCCTGCCGACAAAAATAGAAATCCTACATGATCTCAAGGTAAATGCTGATGATCTTCTTACCTAGTTTATATTAGTGTTCAATACTGAATAAACGGAACGCATTATTCATTAAAGAAAGATCAAAGGTACTACAAAACAAGTACATCAATCAAGTTTTCCTCAATCCCATCTGCCTGACGTGAACCTGAAATAGATCTCTAGCTATAGGTTTTGTCATGTGATCAACCATCATCTCCTTGGTAGGAATGTAGCTGAGGGTGACCTTTTTATCTCTCACTTGATCACGGACGTAATGATACTTGATCTCAATGTGCTTAGATTTCTGGTGGTGTTTAGGGTCCTTTGCCAAGTCAATGGCAGAAGTATTGTCAATCGTCAGCGATATAGGCTGACGAACACTCGGTACAACACTTAGACTCAATAAAAATCTGCGAACCCATACACACTCCTGAACTGCAGTACAACATGCAATATACTTGGCCTCCATAGATGAAAGAACTGTGGATGTCTGTTTCTTACTCGACCATGAGATAGCTCCTCCTCCGAGTAAGAATACATATCCTGAAGTAGGCTTTTCCTCGTCGGCGTCATTACCCCAAGCAACATCAGAATATCATTTGAGCTCGAGGCTTGTGCCTTCATAACACAACATTAGGTCTTTTGTTCCTCTGAGATAGCGGAATATACGTTTGACGGCTTACCAATGAGACTGTTTCGGGTTACTCTGATAACGGCTGACTATGCAAATTGGTCTGGTGCATAGCATAGCATACATTAAGCTTCCTACTGCTACTGCGTTGCATAAGGTACTGAGGACATAGCCAATTTCTCGGCTTAAGTCTGGGGACACGATTTCCTGTCTAACTTGGTAGCTTTATCCATAGGGGTTTCAACAGCTTTTGAATTTTTCATCCTAAACCACTCTAAGATCTTTTATATATAGGTTGCTTGAGACAAGCTTAAAAATTTCTTAGGGCGATCCCTGATGATTTTTACCCCAAGGATAAAGTTGGCTTCACTGAGGTCTTTCATCTCAAAGTTCGAGAATAGCCAATCTTTAGTCAATGTCAACAATTGCATGTTATTACCAGATAATAGGATATCGTCTACATATAGAGATAGTATCAGAAAAGATCTTCCAGACCGTTTTAGGTATACATAATGATCTTCTTCACTCATCGTGAATGCAAAAGTGGTGATGGCCAAGTGGAGCCTCATGTACCACTGTCTTGAAGATTGCTTCAGCCCATAGATAGATTTCAACAATTTACAGACTTTCTTTGGATACTTTTTGTCCACATAACCAATGGGTTGTTGCATGTATATCTCTTCATCCAAGTCACCATTTAAGAATGCGGTCTTTACATCCATCTGATATAACTCTAAGTCTAAACTTGCAACAATGGACAAGATCATGCGGATTGATGAGAACTTTGCAACAGGTGAAAAGGTCTCCTCGTAATCAACGCCTTCTTGTTGTGTAAAACCTTTAGCAACTAATCGTGCTTTATACTTGTCCACTGTACCATCTGTCTTTCTTTTGATCTTTAGTACCCATTTGTTACCTATCGCTTTGCGATTGGAAAGTAGATCAAAAAGTTCCCAGACTTTATTCTTCTCCATGGAAGCGATATCTTCGTCCATAGCATTCACCCAATCGGCCGGGTTAGATGATAATAATGCATCCTGATACGAATCAGGTTCATTATCATCAACTGCAATGCAAGAGAATGTCTGCCCTTCAATATCGAAGTATCTTCGGGGAATCAATCCTCTTTTGCTTCGACGTAACTCAGGAGCCTCCTGAGATGTCCTCCCACTATCCTGATAAACTATAGGAGTATCATCGTCTTGTGAAGCAGAATTTCCACTCTCCTGAGATACATCGGATATTTCAAAAAGTTGTATTGGAACCTTTTGCTTCATTCGGCTTGGGTATCTATCTTCAACGAAGGTCACGTCTCGGGATTCTATCTCAATCCATCATCCATGGTCCTCATAAACTAGAACGTATCCATTTGAATGCATAAAGTACCTTATAAACACGCATTCAATGGTTTTACTATCAAGTTTACCTCTATGCAGAGTAGGCAGCAAAACATATCCCAAAGATCCCCAAGGGCGTAGGTTGGCTAGAGAAGGAATCCTCCCAGACCACATCTCATATGGAGTCTTAGGAATTGATTTGGATGTGACTCTATTTAGGACGTAGACGGCTGTTAATAGTGCGTCTCCCCAGAATGTGGTAGAGAGATTGACTTGAGCCATCATCGATCTAACCGTATCCAATAATGTCATATTCATTCTCTCTGCAACACCATTTTGCTGTGGTGTGTAAGCCATTGTGTACTACCGAATAATGCCAACATTTTCGCAATATGATTTAAACGTTTCAGACGTATACTCGCCACCTCTATCAGATCGAAGGATTTTAATCTTTTTCTCAAGCTGATTTTTCACCTCAGCTTTATATTTAAGAAATAATCAAAAGCCTCAGATTTGTGTGAGATGAGATACACATATCCATAGCTCGAGTAATCGTCAATGAAAGTGACAAAGTATTGACATCCGTTTCTGGCATGTATATTGAAGGGTCCACAGATATCTGAATGGATTATCTCTAGTATGCCCTTTAACCTAGCCGCTTTGGGAAATGGTTTCTTCGAAGTCTTTCCAGACACACAATGTTCACAAAATGACAAATCAACTTTGGATAAGGAGTCTAACAGACCAGAACGTACTAGTCTTGTCATACGGTCATTTTCAATGTGACCTAACCTCACGTGCCATTTTTGAGATTCAGATACTACAGTTTCATTCGACATGACAGACAAAGCAAGAGATGCATTATTACATTCTACGTCTGGAATAAATAAATCTGAAATTAAATTACCCCATGCAAAGATGAGGTTATTTTGTCTCAAAGAAACTCTTGTCCCGGAAAATCGAATATAAAAACCATAAGCTAATAACCTAGAAACAGAAATTAAATTCTGGTGCATATAGAATATCACGGAGTATTATTGTTTGCCCTATGCGCGTACATAGATGGAAAACGCCAATCCCTTATACGTCTTCAACAGCGTTATTGCCCATGTATAGCTTGTAACTCCCCTTGGCTACAAGCTAAAATTCCTCGAGTCCTCGACGACTACTTGTCACGTGTTTTGTTACGCCTGAATCCAAAATCCACTCGTTAGATATAGTATCAACAGAAAGGATTTAAGAACAAATGCCTACATACAAAGTATCTAGTGACCGAGAAATTATCGTATTTTTATGGGCGCACTGTCGAGCATAATGGCCGAAATTTTCACAGACAACGCAGACTACATTTGTCTTTTGCTGCTTCTTCTTTCCGTTCCCCTTCTTGAGATTGGGAACAGGTGTTCTGGTCTTCTGTTCTTGGCTATTCTTCTTCGCCTTCTTGCGAGCTTTGGACCGTTTATTGTTAGCTTTCTGCTTATGGGTCTCTGCTACAAAAGCCCTGACCGAACTTGGCTAAATTGCATTCATTTCAACCTCACGTACCAAGTGGCCACAAAAGTCTCTGAACGTAGTGATAGAATCAGTATGATTAAGAATTCTTTTGATTTGGGACCAAGATCCAGGCAAGGAACGGTGTATGGCTATAATCTTCTGATTTTTAGTCAATTTACACCCAACATTCCTAAGGGCACCTATCATTTGCTCCATCTTACGGATATAATCTTTGATGGGGTAGCCGACAGGCATCTTATACTCCTAGAATTCCAATTCCATTGCCCTAACTCTTGCATCTGACTTCTGCGCATAGGCATCTGTCAGTGCTTCCCAGATTCCCTTAGCGGTTTCATGCACTTCATACGTAGGTATGAGTTCTTTGTGCATGGTGCTAAGAAGGACATTACGGGCTGAACGATTTTATTTTCGCCACTTATTGTAGCAAGTCATCGCAACCCTATGTTCTTGTAAATTCCCATTTTCAGCCAAGATGGGTTCCTCTTGAACTACATCGAGTGTGTGAGATATATCGTCCTCGTCCAGAAGGCATCGCACCGCGCGAGACCAGTCTTCATAGTTGTTGCCATCGAAATGTTGTCTTTCAGCTGTTCAGCGATTAACGCTTTGGTGGTCATCTCTACATTGCATGAGTATCACTACTTAGCTAAGATCTAAGGTATTGACACTAATCATCAGCATTTCTACGTGTTATACAAATTTTCATAATATAAAAGTAGTCAACACATCTTAACTAGATCTGAAAGTCCACATACCCGAATGGGCGGTGTAGAACAATCAAGTTCTCTATTTAAGATGAAATTGGTACTTTTATAAAATTATAATTGCATAACATGCAACATTCCATTACATGGTTGCATGCATCATTTGGTGGAGGAGAATAAAACTCCCACTCAGGTTATGCACAACCTTAATTTTAGGGAGCATCTAAGCACTATGTTTTGTAATTTCTAATGAAAAATGTAGGGAGCTAAGATCTAATCACATCAAGCCGAATATATTCATACATATAAACATCATCATCAGAAAAAAAATAATAAATAAATAAAGTGCTAAGATATCTAGAGAGTTTAATCTTCATTAGTGATCATGTCCATTAGAGATGGATCTGATCATCATCGTTAATGATCATTGTTGATGATGGATCCTTTCATCAACATTGATCATCATAGTTGATGATCACTTCGATCACTAATGATCTCTTGATCAACAGTGAAGAAAAAGTTATAAAGGAAACAACATTCATATGCATATTTATATGTACATGTCAAAAATATATATATATATATATATATATATATATATATATATATATATATATATATATATATATATATATTACTGCAAGAAAGCTGTAGAGTTTTGGGTTACCACGAAAGTACAACTGGACCATAGTTCAGTAATCTAACAGTTGATATTATGGGCCCCATTATATCACAAGCAAACACTATTGTACATGTTTCATAGCTGTATTTTTAGCACTAAGGTTTTCATATCACATGCTTTCATACCACACGTGATGTACATATTGTTGTTTTCATATGGCTGTTTTCATCAGTTGTGTTCACGAGTGACATGCTACAACACGTGACATGATAAAACACGTTTTCATGAGTAACATGTTTTTACATGTGTACATGTGTGATATTACAACACAAATCACCAGCTGTACATGTGTTGGCTGATTGAAAATCAGCAACTAATATGTGGATGGCACAACAGCTGTACACGTGTTCAACATCAGCAAGTACACGTGTTCATCATCAGCAACTAGTATGTTGATTGCAAGCTACAATACGTTTTCAACATCAGCTAGTACACGTGTTCAACATGTAACATATATCACCAACAACAACGTGTATATTACAAACAGCAATGTATACATAAGATGAATTTATTATTGCAACGTGTACAACAGCATGTATTTCACAAATTCCATGAGAAAATGTGTACAGCAACGTGTATAACACAAATTCCATGAGAAAATGTGTACAACAACGTGTATAAAACAAATTCCATGAGAAAATGTGTACATCAACGAGTTGTAATCCTCTTTGAACATAAATACACATATCGTGTGTTAGTTATTTTAATAAGTGGGTCTCAACATTCGGTAATCCAGACCATTGGTGATAGATCTGGATCGATCATTAGATCTATATCACTATCAATGATATTCATTAAAAAAAAAATACACTGATCCAGTGATCTAATCCATCCAAACTTGAACAACACTTGTACACACGTGTACACGTGCACATCAGCCAATGTGTACACGTTCACATCAGCAACGTGTATACAGAATGTGTACATGTGCATATACATATAGCAACAACGTGTATAGCAACAAGGTGTACATGTTCATATAACACATATAGCTAACGTGTACATGTGCATATAACACATCAGCTAACGTGAAAACAAACAGTTTGCAAGATAGATGTGTACGTCATCTGAACGATTCACATGAAGCAGAACCTCATGAAATCCCCTGGTACCAATTTTTTTTTTTTTTTTTTAACTTAGAACCAAAACTTTGGTGTGCCATTAAAAATTCAAACAATTTCTCCTTGTTTTGAATTTCTCTTTGCTATGGTTCACTAGAATCTTAGATCTGAGTGAAAATTCACACCCTGAGGTTTCATGGGATTCCACATCTTATGGACCGTTCGGATTCGACATCCATTACATGTGTACAAAGGTGTGCACGTGCGTAGATACGTAGGTGAGCATGCCTTTATTTAAGTGGTGTAGTTCAATACAACAACTATTGGTGAATTTTTATGAGATGTACACGCATGTATTTCAAAACTATTGCTGTAGTCTACATGATCACCTTGGTCCATCATTGTTGGATTTACATCATAATTATATTTTACAAAATATAATCCACAATAACTTATGAATTCCAATCCAAAAAGAAAGGATGAGCTACATACCTTTTTAGATGAATATAATCGGAGATCCGCCGTTAAATAGCTCTGATACCATTGTAGGGAAATGCGGAAGGTGAGCCCTCAAGATCTGACGGTCTACACGATGATTTGGACCCTCACAAAGTAGAAGGACGGTGTTCCAACGGCCTGTCTATCTACTACTGGAGCAGATGGAACTATTCACACCTCTGATCCTATGGTATATAGTGGCCCCGGATTGCGATCTACAGATCAGATCGTCCCAAGGACAAGCCAAAATGGACAGACTATAGTGCACTCTATTTCTCTCTATATACTCTCGGTGTTTCGTATATTTGTGCGAGAGAGAGCACATCCGTTTTATAGGAAAGGAAAGGAGATAGGATGAGGAACGGATTATCCGATCTTCTCTCTATCTCCTATCCAAAATCAAATTCAAAATTGAATTTGATATCCCAACGGAAAGGAAAAACCTCGGAAGAAGTCTAACCATATGGGACCCACCCACTAGTGATTGCTCACAAGTGGGCCCCACTGGTCTACGTCTAACAAAAGCAGATAACAAAACTATATTTGTTGCATCCAGTTGCATCACAGGATGAGTAGCAATCACATGATATGATGGATCAGTTTAAAATTGGTTTGTCTACACCAACAGCAGTGACTTGTCCACATGGGAAGACCATTCACACTTTCCAATCCTTTTCCAGTACCAATAGGTAGTGTTTGGGCATGCTGTACAATGAAATTAAACTGCAGCAAAATTCACACTGCAGTCAGCTGCCAATTGGATTCTCAGAATCCTTGGAATGCAATCTCTTGAAGTTCAGCTTGGACCTGAATTCAAAGTGGTGGTCTGGGACAATACTCAAGTTTAGTTCAAGTTTTACTAAAGGAAAACAAATAGTCCAAGTGTGATACTACAATTTTTTTTGGTATGGGTGATTGCATTCTAAAGTATCATAAGCTATGATGAATACTTCTGCAGTCTTACAGAGCACAAAATTTTGACAAAAAGATCAAGAGACCTTAATTCAGTGAGGAAGAAGAATGGTTGTGCCAGCCAAAAAAACGCAATATTAATTTCAAATGCAAATGGAATCACCAATTATATAAAATTCGCTGATTGACAAACCAATTAACATGCACTCATGCAAACATGTGCATGAATTTTGGGCTCATTAATCTAACATAATTCAGTGAGAAGAGGAGAGTGATTTCACTGAACCAAAAAAAAAAAAAAGTTATATTAACTTCAGATGTAGCTGGACAATCGCCAATTCTATAAAATTTGCTGAGTGACAAACTAATACGTGCGGGCATGTAACCACATGCACACCACATGTCAATCATCAAAATCAAATGAAAGCTTACTTAGGACCAGTGCAACCCATCCTAGCCCCCAAACCTCCATTCAGCTTCAGCACAACAAGCTTGTCAAGAAATTTCTTAGTCTTGGAAAGATCTGCATTTTCATCAATTGTCGCAGCATTTCTCAAAATACTTTTACCAAAAAAAAGATACTAGTGATGGATTTTCAATAGTGGATTTTTGAATCTAAGTCGTGTTTGGCACCCTGGATGTGAGGGACTTCAAATCCATGTAAGGATTGAACCATGGCCCGACCAGCATGCATTAAGACACTAGACATGCCCTTATGCATCCAGAGTCGATGAATCTGTTTCAATTGTGTGATGACAATGGGATGCCTCTACAGGTTTTAGCACACCCAACAAACACATGAGGGAGTACCGGCTGCAGCTGTTTAAAGCCTTCTTCCACTGAAGCTGCAACATTCTGTATATTGTAGTCAATCCGATCAACGATGGTGCCCTGCTCATGCAAATGCATAGAGTTAGCTACTTGTGCGAGTCAAGAAGTTGAACTCATAAAGAGGTGAACCTTCTAACCTGGTCTATGACAAGGACTGAGAGATCCTTCATGATTTGAGCAAGCTCATTTACAGATTCCACAACCTAAGGACAAAATTTAGATTAGAAGACATGATGAGCCCACATTATTGAGCAAAAACCAGCAAACAATGGATGCTTTACCTGTGTGATCTCTCTTTCAGATTTTACCTTTTCTTTTTCTTTTTTTTTTAACGAGAAGAACATGGAAGAAAAAGATCTGAACAAGTGGTGGAGTAGCAATCATTGCCAAGACGGTGCAAGAAGCCTGTGAAAAGGTAAAGTTCCATCCTGTTAGTGCAAGATGACGGCGATAATTGAGTCAAAATGGAGGAGATGAATGGACAATTGAATACTCACCACAACAACAACAAAGGGCAATCATTTCCTTATAAGTCCTCATAAAACAAGCTTACTCTGCAGGTGCAATGGGACAGGCCCACAATGATAGTTGAATGCCACAAAAATCAGGTCAATCAATCCATCATGTGAGCCATCATTTAAATTTCAACATCTTAAGATGGTTGGCCATTGCTATAGTAGGGTCACTGTGTTTTGCATATATCATCCAAAATTTCCTATGCATGTGTGGCCATAAGAAGACAATTTTTTTTTTCAACTATCATTTTATAACTCTTATGTTTTCTATTTGTACAGATAGGCTTTCCATTTGTATACAGATAAGACAATTTGTATCTTACAAAATGATAATCTAATTGTATATATCCGGATGTGGCATGCCAAATTTATGCCTACGCAGTGCTTGTGTCCAAATTAAATACATTCCAACCCATCGCATTCTCTAGTATTCAAATATTGTTTTTTAGAAATAATATTTATTGCATGGGAAATATCATCATTGCCAACTCAACTATTTCAATTCTCTCTTAGAGGAACTACAAACAGAGAAACAAGAAAGACAGGCCCAAAAGTAACAACCGGTCAAAGTAAAACTACAAGAAGAAATAAATAAGTTTGCATAGTCTAACAATGTAAAACCTCACCTCTATTCCAAGGATTTTGCTGACTCCGTACATGTGGTGCAAACCACATACTATTTCCCTAATCACTGTGTTAAGCTCGGGGCACAGGCCCCCACATGTTACAATGCATGCATGGACTTCATCTGACTCGAAATACACCTGAATAACATCCAAGGACATGTCAGTAATGTTCACATGATTTTTACCATTCCCAACTGCATGTGTCTGAGTGATCACCTTCTGACGGGGACCTGCACGTAGTGTATCCCTCTCGGGCTATTTTTATGAACAAAAATCCAGAAAACAAGGAAACAAGATAAATAAGAGAAGCTAATCATGATGATGTCTTCAAGTGATATATCTCTAATCCACGAAAAATAAACCTTTTAAAGTACCTTTTGAGGGACAGTATCATCAACATGAACAAAATACTGCCCGTAAACAAAAAGTTATTTCAATAAATCATCCATCAGTTTAAATGACTGAGAAGATATGCCATAGCTGTTGGTAATTAAAAAAATTAAAAATTTTAAATAAATAAATAAAAATAATTAAAAAAAAAAAAAAGAAAAGCAAAGGAAATCAGCTTGAGTAGAAAAGCTAAATTAACTTACTTAACAACTGAATATGCTGCATTATCCTGCAAAGGATTTGGATAAGTCTGCAAAAGACAAATGTGCCAAAGCCCATTAGATAAACTTCTTTCAAAGGTTAATGGAAATAAATAGATTCATTGTACCGTTCTAAGATACAACCATTCAAAGAAAAATAAAATGGAAAATTAAATCTTCCTGCCATAATAATCCATAGAACATAACCAGTGAAATTTCACAAAGAAGAACCAGCTCATCAATCTCAGTTTCAGCTTCTATGGCTACGTGGTGCGCCTAAACCTTTTAATTCACCAAAAGAAGAAACACTCGAAATCCCAAAAATACAATAATCCCCAGGACCAATTTTGGCTCGAGGAAATATACCATGGCGCGCTGAGAAAAGTGGCATGTTCAGCCTCTACAGCAACCATATAACTGGGATCTATCTTTCTGTGATCCTAGATTATTTATCAGTGGAACCATCATGGATGGATCATGCTGCAAAAACCTTTCCCACTGGATGATCCTAAAATGTGATTGGAGAATTTTCCCAGTTCAATTGTTCACTATTTCTTTCAATAGTCAATTTGCAGGCCACAAGATGGCTCCAAATAGCTGTGACAAGGCTCTGACGATTATAATGGAGATGACTTAAAAGCAACAAATTGGACAGCTGGAATAATCCGAAAGGGGAAATGTTTTGCAGCATGGACCATCTAAATTGGCAGCACCAGATGAATGGTCCACATTGCCAAAAGGTAGCCTCACCTATGCAGTTAATTGGCTGAGCAAAAACATAAATTTGCTCCACTAAGCATAATATAAATCCTCTTTTTCACATGGTTTCACCTAAAAACCACAACAAAGACGAAGCATACCAAACCAACACACCTAGGTTACCAAAAAGTTTTTAAAAATAAATAAATAAATAAATAAAATAATATTTATTATTTTAAATTTAAAAAAAAAAAAAAAAAAAAAAAAAAACTGTTTTCAACCATGTTGAGGCCCATCACATAAAACATTTTGGGTCATTGAAAAGGACCTGATCTGGAGGCAACAACCTGATTTTTGCAACAAAAGTTAGTTTCAGTTATGATGCCATATATATAGCAAAGTGATGTTAAAGTAGTTTCTTCATTCTATTGGAGATCTAAAGAAATTTGCAAAACATCTATGTGAGTTTCAGGTTAGTAACACATTAAACAACATATGCACTCAATTATCTGTTTATGTACTATATATAACCTTTAGATTCCAAAACATACCTTCATAGTTGTAGATGTGTTCACTCACTATATAACCTCTAGATTCTAAAACAATCCTTTCGGCAGAAGTTTCAAAACTGAAATTGACATAGCAGCCACAAATCTCACACATGGAGAATCATCATCAACAAAAAAGCAGTGGGAAGATGATGGGTTGGCTCACAGTAATTTCAATAAACACAATGACTGCTAGAATTTATTAAGAACCCAATTTCAGCTACTTTTCAGATTGACTTGTGTATCACACTTCCTCTCTCACCAAGATGAACTATCAACAATTCACCGTAGTCCAAAACTCAAGTGGACCACACTGCATGAATTTAGAGGTTTTAGGCAGATTTTAAGTCGATGTATCCCAATATGGAAATTAGTAGAATTAAGCTCAGAAATTCCATTTCTAAGAGCAAAAATCTATAAAAACTAAGCTTTTAGAAACATTCATTCAAATCTCATTACAAACCCTTAAAAAAAAAAAATCAAAATCAAAATCAAAATCAAAATTAAAATTAAAATCAAAATCAAATGGAAAATAGAAAAATTGAAGCATGTGAATACAAAGAGAAGGAGATTGGTGTTATGGATAGATGTCTTAAATCTGTCTGGTGGTCTGTCGATGATATCGACAGGGTTTCTGATGATATCGACGGATGTCTTAAATCTGTCTGTTGGTTTATCGATGATATCGACAGACCGTCAATGATATCGAGGCTGTCATCGAGAGACCTTCGATGACATCAATAATTGTTGGATTTTTCACCCCTAGTCGCTGGACAGTTTTGGTCCTGTTTCGATATCATCGAAAGACCGTCGATGATATCGAAGCTGTCATCGAGAGACCTTCGATGACATCGAAGAGTTCCGCAGATGCGATTGCGGAAACGCAGATTTTGAGGATTTTGTTTCCTATTTCGAGTCTGCTTCTTTCTAAACTTATATAAAGGGGTGTATGCGGGATTGGGATGTATTCTAAGGCTTTCTAAAAGAGTTTCAAGGGTTCTTAAAAGGATTTTAGGGTTTCTAAAGGGTGTAGCAAGGGTGAGATTCGAGGTTGTTTGAATCGAGTAAGTCCTCTCTCTTTGTAATTTGTATTTTCATAGTGGAGATTTGTCGCTTTGTGCCGTAGTTTTTTCCCGCAAGGGTTTTCCATGTTAAATTTGTGTTCTCTTGTGTGTGCTTGGTGCCATTGTATTACTATCCTAGATCTAGATCTGTGTGATTCCGCAGCCCAAAATCCCCAACAAGTGGTATCAGAGCAATTGGTTGGGTCACAGATCTGAATCTGCAGGATTAGTAATAATGGCGAGCACCAGGTATGAGATTGAGAAGTACTCAGGGAAAAATAATTTTGAGTTATGAAAGATCAAGATGATGAGTTCCTTAATCAAGCAAGGCAAAGATGGTGCTCTTGAGGAGCGAAAGTCTACTATGACTAATGATGATTGGAATACTCTTGATAAGAAGGCGTTTATCGTCGATCCGTTTATGTCTCACGGATGAGGTTCTCTACAACGTCATGAGGGAGAAAACTGCGGTTAAGTTATGGGCGAAGTTAGAGGATGTCTATGCGAAGAAATCCTCTGAAAATCGCCTACACTTGAAGCGGCAGTGGTATAACTTAAAGATGGCAGAGGGTGAAGATCTGGACGCTCACATCAGCAACTTTAATAAATTAGTTTGCAAATTGCTGGATATGGAGGAAGTGATGAAAGATGAAGAACAAGCATGTATGTTGCTGAATTCTTTTCCGACGTCGTATGAGTCATTCAAGGACACTATGTGCAGCACAAATAAAACCCTAAGTGTCGACATCGTTATCTCAACCCTTCAAGGGAAGGCTATGAAAAAGCTAAACGGCGACATGGGGAGATCTTCTGATGCACTATTTACAATGGGTAGGAATTCTGAATAAGGTACGGGTTCTTCAGGTTATAGATCCAAATCAAAGGGCAGGGGTAAAGGAAAGGTAAAGTGCTGGAATTGTGGGAAGGATGGACATGTGAAGAAGGATTGTGGAAATCCTAAATCGAAGAGAGAAGATTCTAAGGTTTCGTACACGGAGGCCAATGTTGCCACGTCAAATGGATCGAGTGGATGTGATGGTGATGTTTTGTCTGTGTCTACTATCAGGCGGCCATACGATGATCGTAAGGACGAGTGAATGCTAGACATAGGGGCATCTTTTCACATGACTCCTCATCGGAGTTGGTTCGCCAGCTATAGAGAGTGCGATGGTAGACAGGTGTTTATGGGCAATGGCTTTACCTGTAATGTTGTGGCTGTTGGTACAGTGCGCATCAGGATGTTTGATGGGGTGGAGCGCACCCTGACTGATGTTAGGCACGTTCCTGATTTGAAGCAGAATCTGATTTCTCTTGGTGTACTTGAGGCAAAAGGATGCAAGTACACAGGTATTGATAGTACTCTTAAGGTATCTAAGGGGGCACGGGTAATCATGAAAGCGCAATGACTCGGTAACTTGCATAGGTTGATCGGAGCACTTCAAAAGGTGGAGTGT
>JAJHSJ010000014.1:49400080-49500080 GCA_021015155.1 Magnolia officinalis | reverse complement strand
CTCACAAGTCTGGTTGCTCAATGGTCACTACGGGGAGGCTCGTGGCCCCAGCGTAGGCCAACAGCTCGACCACGGTGTCCCATACCACCATGCCCGGCTCATGAGTTTTAGCGGATCGAGGTACCACGGTTAACGGGCTTCCACTGGTAAGGTTAGTACCTTAGGTTCAAACAGAGACGTCCAAACATGGTGAACATACATAAGACAGATCGGGTTATGACGAGCTCGGCTAGCTCGAGTGCACAACAAGTTGAACGATATGAAGCGCATAAGCACTTGGTGTGGCCAGCCACTATCGTCAACCGAAGTACAACTCGGGTTCGTCGAACACATCTCTCGTGACGAATGAATCTCAGTCACGAATTCCATTCCGTTACCGATCGCCTGGACTAACTCTTAGTCCCAAACTCAATCCACTCATCAAGTAATCATGTGAATCAAACAAGACAGTAATGCATTTCATAAGTGATGAAGTTTACAATCACATAAGCATGTAATGAAATACAACATAAACATGATTTTGCACACAATCATTCCATAAGTGAAAACAAACCATACCTTAGAGCGTACCTATAGGAAATCATTCACACTATTAAGGTAACCGAGATTTATCTCTCGATCCTCATACAAGGTGTACTAGGTGATTGCCAGCACATTCAGACATTTTCACAAACACAAAGACTATATACCTCATCATACATGACGTATGATGATTACACATAAGCTAGACCAAATCCTTCCACTAGGGAGTTGCCCCGTATATCACGTGCTTGTACCCATGGAAGAAGATCATGGCATGCATGGACACAGGTTCCATGTTTATTGAAACATTTTCACAAACACTTAGGCTACACACTGTAACACATATTTCATATTTTTGTCGTGGAGTGATTTAGGGCAAGTCCTTTCGCTGAGTTGTTGCACATGTACTAAGTATATATTTACGACAAATAAACATGTTAAGCACAAATCCAAATTCCAAACATTTTCAAACATTTCAACATATGCATATATTAGGCTACATCCTACATCTTTCATGTAAACTCGTATAACGAAACAGACGACGCAATTTGCATGTGAAATAGCACCCTTGTCAGTTATAATTCATTAACCGACATTGAAAGCCTTGAAAACCATAACCTATACACCTAAAGTCCGCACCTTATGCCGTAGAATAATAAATTTGGTAGGAATGTTACGTCTCCTTCCACGACAGTATAACGACCTAAAGCACAAGTAATGTTTGCTATTCAGCTAATTGAATCAATTGAAACCCTAAATCAGATTAGGTTTATGATTTTCTTACCTAGAAATGAAGTTGGAATCGCCGGGAAAGCGATTAGAATGGTGTGGTTAAGCTTGTAGAGTAAAAGGATAGAGTATCAGGAAGGTTCTCCCACAACTCTCACACTTTCTCTCTCTTTTCTCTCTTCTCACTCCTAGGATTTTTCTCAAATTCGTATGGGCTGAATGAGAGAGTGTTTAAGGTCCTTATATAGCCTAAAACATCACCGAAATAGACCTAAGGTCAAGGTATACTTAGGTTATAATCAAAGTGGGTCCGTTTCGTCTCAACGGAGCACTTCTGGCGGCCCCTTTTCTGTGTGCGGTCGGACTTAAGCTCACCAACCTTGGATCTAGGTGGAGTTAAGTTTTCGTTCTAGTCGGATTCTCAGATCACACGTGGCAGACCAATATCAGTTCAACAGTCATTGAAATGCGATCAGGGATTTCAAGTACACTGTCATGTATATGAAATTTCTCCTGATCCAAGGGTGTATTTGGGTCAGATTCCGACGGTCTGATTGCTTATATTTGGCCCGCAAATATCAAGTCTCAGATTACTTAAATTTGATTTAATTTATAAAGAAAATCAGGTTTTCTCACACTCCTCGCTCCGGGCTCAAGCGAATAGCCGTGAGACACTATCTGGGTTTGATCTCCTAGATGGTTATCAAGCCCAGCAAGGCGGTCCTAAGTCTATAATTTCATATTATTCGGACCTTCGATGTGCGGTCCAAATTTGATACGGAGTTTCAATGTGCTCCCGAGAGCAGCTGGGTAATGAGATTGATCCTAGATTTTAGGGTAACCTAGCGTTAATGATTCTATAAGTTTTAGGTCTTGCAGATCGTATTTAAAGTGATTAGTGCGGATTTCATGCCTAATATAGTTTAGCACTTGGTTAACTTTGTCTAATTTCTGAAGGATTTGATCCTAAGTGATTCCTGCCTGAGATGGTACTCGGGGCATTGTACGAAATTTTTCAAGTCGTTACACCAGACAACCCACAATTCCAACACTTTAATTTTCCTTTGCCCTTGCCCTCGGATTTGGATCTAGGGCTTGAGGATCTCGTACCTCGCTCAGAATCTTTGCCCCTCATAATCAGTGCATCGAAAGATGCCCCCATGTTGCCGTTTAACTTTCTCATAGCCTTCCCTTGAAGGGATGAGATAATGGTGTCAATACTTACGCTTTTATTTGTGGTGCACATCGTATCCTTGAAAGACTCATATGATGCAGGAAAAGAATTCAACAATATACATGCATGTTCCTCATCTTTCACCACTTCCTCCATATCCAAGAATTTGCACATCAATTTATTAAAGTTGCTGATATGGACTTCTAGATCTCCACCATCTGCTATCTTGAAGGTATAACACTGTAGCTTCAAGTGTAGGCAATTTTCAGAGGACTTCTTTACATAGATGTTCTCTAACTTCGCCCACAAACTGGCCGCAGTTTTCTCCCTCAAAACATTATAGAGAACCTCATCCGTGAGACATAAACGGATAGAAGTCAAGGCATTACTATCAAGGTTTTCTTATTCATCATCTTTCATGGTAGATTTCCGCTCCTCAAGAGCCTTAATCTCGCCTTGATTGGTTAACAGGCTAATCGTTTTAACCTTCTATAACTCAAAATTATTTTTGCCCGAGTGCTTCTCAATATCAAACTTGTTGTTTCCCATTATTACTAATCCTGTAGATTCATATTTGTGCCCCAATGATTGCTCTGATACCACTTGTTGAGAATTTGCACTGCAGAATCACACGGATCTAGACTTAGGATAACAATTCAATAGTAACAAGCAATCACAGAAGAATATAAAGATTTAACGTGGAAAACCCTTTCGGGAAAAACCACGACACAAAGTGACAGAAATCCACTATGAAATAGAAATTACAAGAGAGATGACTTACCCGATTCGAACAATCTCGAATCTCACCCTTGCTACACCCTTTGATAACCCTAGAATTCCTTTAAAAAGCTTTAGAATACTCTTGAATACCTCTCAATCCCGCATACACACCTTTATATAAGTTTAGAAAGAAGCAGACTCGGAATAGGAAACAAAAATCGCAAAATTTGCGTTTCCGCAGAAAATTTGCGTAATATCTTCGATGTCATCGAATGTCCATTGATGTCATCGAAAACGGACCAAAACCGTCCAGCGACCAAGGGTGAAAATTTTCGTGAATTATCAATAGCATCAAGCAACATTCAATGTTATCAACAACTGACATCGATGTCATTGAAACCTGATCGATGTCATCGACAAACCACCAGACAGTTGTCCATGACAGAAATTTCCCTACCCATCTTTTCCTTTAGAGTAGCCCATTTGAGCCTTGGATTTTACTCACTTTTGGTCTCAAGTTCTAAAATGAGCTTATAAAACATACGGACGGGTAGATTTCTCACTGACATTATGGTGGGCCACTTAGGTTTTCAGCTCAAGAATTTCATGAGAAAATTTTATCAGGGCATCCACGTCCCCCAAAGCCATTAATTTCCAGGGCTCCTCAATTCCCATCAATGCGGTGGCGTGTATCATACTCGATACAGCATAGACCGGCGATAAGCCTTGCCATGGAAAATTACGTGAGAGTGGCCCAAATTTGCTTTCTATTGAAGGATGAGACCCGTACTATTTTTTAAAAACAAAAGATCCGATCCTTGCCTGTCATTCGTATCATGTATAGAAGATATACAGGGGGAGTTCTTTAATGCTCCGGCTGCATAAGGTCTTGCTATCGATCCCTAGTGGGGGTGGCTAACATGGAGTGTGTGTACTGATATGGGTGTGTACTAACAAGCTACCCAAAAAAAAAAAAAAAAAAAACTCCGGCTGCATATTGTACTTGATACGCAGGTACTTAGAAATGTCATACATGGCATGTATCCTTCCACTGCAAGAAAATGTCTTACACGGCATGCATTCATCCACTATTCCTAAGTTTACTTCCAAAAAATAGATTGGTTGAGTAATAAGGCGCGAGTTAATTCTAAGTAATTGTTTGGTGAAGTGAATTAAGGGATTTTTTTTACTTTGAAGTGTCCAATAAATGCCCATCAATCTAATATTCAGATGGTCGAATAATCTTAATTTTTTGTTCACCATACATCTAGAGTTCTTGACGTTGACTGTTGAATTAATCTATGTTATGCGTCCGTGCTGTAAGGAAATTCTAAGTGCCTGCTTGTCTTCCTTCACACCCCACGACAGGGTATCAAAGTCTTGGACGCGCTTTGGCTAATGACGCCGACATCGGCCAGGTGTCTAGTGGTCGGTGATATGTGGACCCCACCATGATATATTTGTTTTATCCATTCCGTCCATCCATCCATTTTTAAAGATAATTTTAGGACTTGATAGCAAAAATGAGGTAAATATAAATTTCAGGTGGACCACACCATGGGAAAACAGTAATAACTGAATTTTCACCATTAAAAACCTATCAGGGCCCACTGTAATAGTTATTTGACATCTAAACTGTTGATTAGGTCATACAGACTTAGATGAAGGGAGAAAATACATATCAGCTTGATCCAAAACTTTTGTGGCCCCCAAGAAATTTTTAATGGTAGGTGTTCAATGAACACTGTGCAGTCCACTTGAGATTTGGATTAACCTCATTTTTTGGGCGCATACCATAAAATGATCCGGAAGAATGGGTGGGATGGCATGGATGAAACACATATATCATGGTGGGGCCCACAAAGCACCAACCACTAGCCATTGGCCAGTGCCGGGGGAGTAGCCAATCCCTTTCCCAAAGTCTTGGATCTCCTCTGCCAACCTTGGACTTGGGATTGCATGCCGACATTAGTGGTGTGTTAACGTGGCAAAGTTCCATGGCCCACCGTGATATGTGTATTATATCAACACCATCTTGGTCATTATTCATGCCTTAGCCGTAGGCTCACAGAAGTTACAACTCAAGGTTATAGGTTCAAATACCCGCTGTGGTGAAATTTCGCTCTGCTGTGAGTCCATGCGTAGCCAAAAACAGACTATTCATGAGCTCATGTGAGGCGGATCGAAAGCTCAATTGGACCACACTGCATAAAGAAGAGGGGATTGAATGCCTACCATTAAAAACTTTTTGGAGGAAGTTTTTGGATCAAGCTGAAAATAGGTTGGATGGCAAATAATGGTGGGCCGTAGGAAGGATTAATTTCACAGTTGGGTATCATTGTTCTTACTGCAGTCTATGGTGTGGTCCACTTGAGCTTTGGATCTACTTCATTTTTTAACTCATGTCTTAAAATTAGGGGTGTACACGGGTTGGGCCGAGTCGAACTGGCCTTAGTCCGTCCAGGCCCGTTCAACAGCCGCACCGGGCCCAAACCCGACCGGGCCTGGTCACCGGGCCAACATCTCCAGTCCAAACCGGGCCCGGCTGCAATTGTGCGAGTTCAGGCCAAGTTCGAGCCAGTTTCGAACCTGAGTTCGGGTCAGTTTCAAACCTGAGTTTGGGTCAGTTTCGAACCTTACAGCAAATTCATGAGAAAGGCTTTAACAGGTAATCTGCGTCCCATTACAAGGCCCTCAATCAACGGTTTAGATAGTTGAATTATAAACTCCACAAAAAATCTAATTAGTTAGGACATTTACATACATTTACATACATTTGATAAAGCATAAAATAAAACATTTTTTTTTTATAGTTGAAATGAATTTCATATAATCATCATGGTAGGCTTGGAAAAATCAAGGGCAAACATTTCCATTCCAACTGTTTTTGTTGGTGTGTCCCACCTTTTTTTTTATAACACACAACACTCATACTCACAGTGAGATTTCACAACAATTGAGAACCCATGACCTCGTGTTGAAACTCCGGTGAGATTTCACAAATCAAGTTTTTGATAATTACATAGGGAGGATCAAAGACAAGCGTACATCTGATACGTTTGTTAAATCAAAGTGTAGGCTTTATTTTTTGAGTCTTGTACCCACTTTCTAACAAAGAGGTTTTATTTCCTTTCTTATTATCTTCTCTTCCCTTCTAGATCTAGGCACATAGAAGTTTCAAAACCTCTAGATTTCCATCCAGAGCATCTTCCATTGAGCTATGGCGCAAACTCCAGTCATGTGAATATTTCTCAATTCAACCACAACTATGAGATCGATCATTGTGTTATCAAATCACTACTTCACTGACCCTCCAAACATTTCTCCTTCCTATTTTGATTTTTACCATGGCCATCAACCATGTTATATGAAATTCTACCAACTTAGTTGAAGTAGAGAATGCCATGCTGTAACATGTTCCACACAACTATGATTTGCAAAAGGTTCCATATGCAATCCAAGCCATAACAATTTAGTTTTGACCATAACTATTCAAAAGTGTGCTTTATAATGAAGAAAACAAAAGTCAATATGTTAACTAGATGTAAGATTGTATCCATTGAATGGAACAAGATTTTAATTGGGTGTCAATGGATTTTCAATCTAAATCAGTCAATATGATTCAGATGCTGCAATCTAAATCATTCACTGGAACCCATTCAAAAAAAAAAAAAGAGGAAAATTTGTATCCATTTAAGAGAGAGAGAAGAGAGAGAGAGAGAGAGAGAAAGAGAGAGAGAGAGAGAGAGAGAGAGAGAGATCATACCTTGGTCGGACGAGAGAGAGACTGTGAGAGCGTCGAGTAGGGGGCCGGACTGTGGTCGCTTGGTCGGACAGCGTCCGAGGGGGGGGGACTCGTCCTCGACGAGAGAGAGAGAGAGAGAGAGAGAGATGAGAGTGAGGGTGTCGAGGGGGGGCAGGACTGTGGTCGGACTGCGTCCGCCCGCTGGTCGGACGAGAGAGAGAGAGAGAGAGAGAGAGAGAGAGAGATTTGGTGGGGTCAAGTCGTCGGCAGGGAGAGAGGGAGTAGGGTTTAGTGGGGATAGGTCGGGCGATCTCAGAAAGGGAAAGGGAAAGGGACGAGTAGCCGGGTAGGGATATATATATATATATATATATATATATATATATATATATATATCACTTGACGGTAGAGCTGGGCATCGGATCGAGTCGGATCGGATTTGATCCAACTCGGTTAGATTCGAAATTTATAGGTCCTTACCCGAATCCGATCAGATTCGGCACCGGATCTGGGTCATTTAACTAGAACAGATCCGAGCTCTTACTGGCCTGAATCGATCCGAGTCCAACCTGGTCAGGAAAATCGAGTCGGATCGGATTAAGTAAGGTTCGGATAAAAAACTGATGGACGGTGTGGATAAACCAAAATAAGTTTAAGATGGGCCCCACATAACTTACTAACGGACGGTAGGAGAGATAGCTTGTTGAAGAAGCTTTACACCACAGAGCTTCACACCACACATACGGATAGCTTCTCGAGGAAGCTTCGCAACTCCCAAGGTCTAGTGGTCGGTGTTCTGTGGGGCCCACCATGATGTATGTGTGTCATCCATGCCGTCCATCTATTTTTATATATCATTTTATGATATAAGAAAAAAAATGAAGTATATCTCAACCTTTAGTGGACCACATTACACGAAACAGTGTTGAATAAATTTTGACCATTAAAAACGTTTTGGGGGCAATAAAAGTTTTGGATCAAACTTATATTTATTATTTCCCTTCATCTGGGTCTTTATGACCAAATCAACCGATTAGATTTCAAATAAACAATACAGTGGACCTTCGGAGGATTTAAATCGTGAATATCCATTCATTATTGTTTTTCTGTGGTGTGGCCCACCTAAGTTTTATATCTCTATAATTTTTTTTAAGCCCTAAAATGACCTATAAAAATGGATGAACGGAATGGTTGAAACACGTACATCATGGTGGGGCCCACAGAGCACCGACTATCAGCCACAGGGGGAGTAGCCGATCTGTCTCCCTCCACTAGCACAAGTACAGCTAGCACCAGCTAGCTAGCTTTGAGGACGCGGATTGCGTACTACCCCCGCTCGTCCCAAGCTCCGAACGGGCAGTTCCGTGGGCGGGCCCACCCAGATGTGTCTGTAAATCCAAACCGTTAATCCATTTTCTCATATTATTTTAAGACATGAATACAAAAATAAGGAATATCCAACGCTCAAGTGGACCACACCATAGATGACTCTTGCATTTAATGCAACTGACATTTAATGCTTTGTAAATTCTAACGCAACCAAGCTCATTATTTGGTGTGGTCCACCTGAGCGTTGGATATGCCTCATTTTTGTGTTCATGCTTTCAAATAATCTGAGAAAAGGGATTGACGGTTTGGATTTACAGATACATCAGGGTGGGCCCGCCCACAGAACTACCCGTTCGGAGCTAGGGACGGGCGGGGGTAGTACGCAATCCGCGTCTACTAGGTGATGTAGGTTGGGCACGTGTCGTGCGCAGACGAGCGCTGACGCTCCTCGAGCTCCGAGTTGTACGAACGGTTCAAATCCACGTTACATGACCCCACATGACCTATTTACTATATCTACACCGTTCATCTATTTGTAGAGATCATTTTAGAGCATTATCCAAAAAAAATAATCAGATCCAAAGATCATCTGGACCACACCATAAATTGCAGCGGAGATGATGATTTTCACCGTTAAACAATTTTTAGGGCCACCATAATGTTTCTTTTCGATCTAATCTGTTCTTAAGGTCACAAAGACCTGAATGAAGTGGAAAAACAAATTTCATGTTGATCCAAAACTTCTGTGAACCCAAAAAATGTTTCAATGGTAGACGTTCAATACCCGCTGCTTTCCATAGTGTGGTCCACTTAATGGTTAGGTTTGTTTTATTTTTGTCTCAACCCTTAATATGATATTGCCAAATGAATGGACGGTTTGGATATAGCACATACCTCGTGATTAGAGCCACAGAACTCACCAGCGTTACACTAGCCAAGCCCCTTCCGTCTTTGGGTCTGGCTTTGAATAGCTGTAAACCGACCTTTCTCTTCCTTTCTTCCATCCACAGCTATCAGCGATAGCCTCTGCTATTAGCCTCTTTCTCTCTCTCTTCCGTCCACGGCTATCCGTCGTATCTCAGGTATATCTTTCCAACAGAGAAATCTTAAAAATCTAACGGCAGAAAGACAGATATAAAAGAGAGACAGATATAAAAAGAGATAGAGAGAGAGTTGGGGTAAGTGTATATTGGGCGGGTTTTTTCGGCGCCAAACGAAATGTAAAAAATACAGGGATATTTACATCCCCGAGTCGGGTCGGGTCAGACTCTTTCGGTCCGGATTTTCGGATCTGTTCTGTCTGGATACACTACTATCCGAACCTGATCCGAAAAACGATCGGATATGGATGGATAGACTCAATCAGGCCGATTTATGTCGTCGGTTCTGTTCGGAACGGTACCGAGTCGGGTCAAATCGGGTCGGATCCGCCGGATCGGGTCCAACATGCCCACCTCTACTTGACGGGTCAGGGCGGGCCAGGGCGAGTCAGGTTTCGGATCGAGACGGGCCGAATTGGGTCGTATCCGAAATCGGCCTAGACTCATTTTCAGGCCTAGAAAATTGACCCGTCTGGACCCGAACTTAGTTCCGGGTCAGGCCGAGTCACGCTTTTTCGGGCCGGGTCGAGCGAGCTAACTGGGCTATCTCGGTTTGTGTACACCCCTACTTAAAATGGATGGGTATTATCTGCCACAACCTTTTGCTGAAACTTTTTGTGACTGGAAGTTAGGTGGGCCTGCTATGACACTTGTGAGAAATGCAACTCATCCATCATTTTTGCCGGATCATCTTAAGACATGGAGCAAAAAAGGAAGCAGATCCAAAACTTAAGTAGCCCCATGCCAGGAAATAACAAGGATTGAACATCTGCCATTGAAATATTCGTGGTACTACAAAAGTTTTAGATCAGGCTAATATTTCTGTGTTCAACTCGACTGACCATATGAAAGTTATGGGTGTCATATAACCATCATGGTAGACCCTAGAGAGATTTAAACGGTAGGCATTTCCCTATCCATCCTTTTCTATTGTGCGACTCACTTGAGTTTGGATCTGCCTCATTTTTGGGGCACATCCTAAGATGATATGGTAAAATGGATAGGGAAGTTGGATTTCTCACAAGCATCCCAGTGGCCCCACCCAGCCTCCCCTCATAAGAAGTTGGTGCAAAAGGATTCGGCAGGCAATCCATGTCCAATCCACGTACCCCTAAAATGATATGGCAAAATGGAAGGATGGTCTAGATATAATACTAACGTAATGGTGGCCCCACAGATCTTTGCCCCGTCAACATAACACCAAGGTTGGTGTGTGGGGTCCATGCTTTCGTAGCCTTAAAGATCGGTCTAATGGTTCCAACCATGTGGATGTATGTACCAATGTACCAAAAGCAAGAAACAAGCCGTTGAAATGGAGCCAGTCAAAAGAAAAAAAATAATAATAATAAATAAGAAGAAAAAGAAGAAAAAAGACCTTTCCAGTGGGCTGTCTATGGATTCAAAAATGATTGCTTTTAAACTATTTCTCTAAAACCACCTACTATTTTCATACATCGACCTTTACTGTCTATAAGTGAATGACCAAACTTTTATCCTATTCCATGTCTGGGACCCGTTTTAACGATATTCTTTGTTTTTTTTACACACACTCACACCAATACACCACAATAGGTACTTGAATCCATAACCTCGTTGTTGAAACTCCTGTGAGTCTACTGTTTCTTGAGTAGGCTAGTGGCATGAAAGAATGAGGACTCATTTGGTACCATGGATTTTATTTTTTGGGGGGAAGGGTACGATAAACTAACCGGGGGTTTCAGATTCCCTTGGAGCCAATTTGAAATTCATGACAAAAGCTTGGATTACATCTAAAATCCTCTTAAGAGTTGCGTGTGTAACATGTGTCACTTGGCTATTAATTTATTGGGTTGATGTCCCACTTATGATATCCTAAAACAATTATATTATCAATTGCATCACTATAATTACTTTAATAAGATTATTTGCATCAGCCAAACATTGTCCATGTAAATCAATGGTGAAAAATCATTGGTTAGTCACTCAGATGTGATCTTGTGTTCGTGGCCCATCATTGACTTGAAATTTCATGATTTTTAGGCAAAGCATATATTTCAATAGGTTTATTACAACCATTGTGTCAAACATTATATACAATAATCAAAAAAATTAAAGTTAAACTTTAATAATTAAATTCAAACCTCTATGAATATAGCATGCATAGCTATTTTTTGGATTACAAGGAAATCTAAAACTAAGGTAAGAAACATAACAGGAGGGTTTCAAATACTGGGGATTACAAATCCGCGCTCTCAAACAAGCTTAAAGGAATAAAATGCTTTCCACTGAAGGATAAAATGCATCTATTTTTCTTCTAAAAAACAAAAGTTCGGACTCGGCCTGTTACTAGTTGCAGAGGTTAAATCTGCAAGATCTATTCGGATCATGCATAGTAGAGATCCATTGGGAATTCTTTAATGAAATGTCATACATGGCATACATTCGTCTACCATTCCTACGCTACCCTCGAAAAAAATCAGATTGGATGAGTAGTAGCTGCTTAATTCCAAGTAATTATTTGGTGAAATGAATTATGGGATTTTTATTTATTTTTTAATTGTCCAATAAATGCCCACTAATCTAATGGTCGGATGGTCGAATAATATTAATTTTCTGTTCACCGTACATCTAGACTTGTACCATGATGTTGATTAATGCTATGCATGAATATTGTAAGTAATTTCTAAGTGCCCGCTCATTGACCTTCACACCATGACAGAGTATTCAAGTCTTGGTCTGCATACACGAATCTCCTCTACCAACTCAGGATTGCGTGCTGACATGGGTGGTGTGTTGACTTGGCAAAGTTCCATGGGCCATCATGACGTGTATTATATCCACGCTGTTGATGACAAAATCTGGATCACCCTCCTCTCCTCGGAGTGTTGTTCGGTTAGATCCTAGTCCTGCACAAAGGGTGAGCAATGGAGACCCTAGCTAAGCCGGGGGACCCTCCGATGCCTAAGTCAGGTCAAGGGAATTGGAGTCTAAGTTGAAAGGTAGAGGAGAGTGCAAGATATTGCCTACCTGTAGCAATGGGGTCTCACTATATTTATACCTGACTGTTGGACGATCTGGGTCCATTAATCTCGACACGATTCACTCAATCACGAGGATTTTCGGATTGTGGAGATATCATGCATAATACGGGGGTCGTGCATCGTATCAATAGGCGAAGCTGGCGGTCACATTCGTTGAAGGCAGTTTCCAAGTTTAGCATCTGAAGTGTTCCCCCTGGTCTCGGCTTGGGACACCTCATCTTCGGATGAGGACGAGGACGAGGATGAGGACGAGGACGAACCTCTGGCTTGGATGTCTTCTTGCATATGAAGATGAGGACAAGGACAAGCCTATCCTTATTCATAGTCATTCCCTCGGCTTGGATATCGGGACATTGGGCTCGGGCGTTCAGATGTCGCCTTCTTCATTAGTGGATTTTCGGGCATTCTTGTGTCTGATCGGACTGAGAAGATGCTGATCCTCGGAACTATAACGGGCTCGAATCTTTCCATAACAGAAGCCCCTTACTTTTTGAGGTCGGTTACGGGCTCGGAGAGTAAACATTTGGAAGATCAACCACCTCTTCTGTTAAACCTGTCGTGCATGTCAATTCCACCATGATTTCAAATTTCGAAGTGTCTCGCCCTTAGGGTTTTCAGCCCACGGGCCAACATTCAGCGGCCGTGTGGCGGCGGTTAAGATTTCGAATCATCGTCCGCTTATGGCTTATTGCCACGTATACCCTGGTTAGTGTTTTGGACGAAGCTTTTCTTACTCGGGCGTTGTTTATTTTACCCGAAGCACGCTGCTCGATGTCAGATACGTACACTCGACAGAGCCCGAGCCAATAGTGTGCGGCCACGTAAGCTTCGAAGTCGGCTCACGATGATTCGGCTGCGGCCATCATTTATTGTCATTAATGCAGAGATTTAATAAGCTCTGTATAAGTTTTCTTTGAAAAATTTTGTTCACTTCTGCGCTTTGTGTTTGAGCTGATACCGAAGGAGGCGATTTCCGACGAGGGCGATTCCGGCCGATCAGGGTTTTTCGACGGGCGATTCCAACTGACCAAGCATTTCCGGCAGAAGCGATTCACGGTGATCGTCCAGTGAGTCTCTTTGTGCCTCTTTGCATTCCTTCCTTTTAAGATGTCGTCCAACCTAGAGACTGTCCGGCACAACGATGATTCCTCCGAGCCGAAGAGCTCCAGTCGTGGGAGAGGGACCTCTGAAGGTCCTTTTGAAGTTATACCTCTATTCGCTCCGCCTCAAAGACAGAAGGAGGCAAGGGCTCAGACTCGACGGGCCGATAAGAAGAAAACCGCTCAAGCCCCCCGGGCTACAACCACCGAGGTTGCCGAGATGTCAGCGAGTGGGCGAGCCTCGGAGGTAGTCCCGGGAGGTTCCGTGCTCTCTGAGTCTCAGACGGAATGGATCCACTCGGAGTTCCAAATTCCCGACTCCATCCAGATAAGAGCTCCAGAGCCCCTTGACACCACTGGCGCACCTACTGAGGGAGAAGTCGTCATTTATCCTTGTGCGTTGCAATGCGGGCTCCGACTTCCTCTGCATCCCTTCATCCGAGCCGTTACAGCCTACCTCAGCCTAGCTCTCGGGCAATTCACCCCCAACGCTTGGAGGGTATTAATTTCTTCCTATATCATCTGGCGTCAAGTTGGGAATCCGGAGCTGACCCATGAGGAGTTGATAAGTTTGTACCTGGTCAAGCACGACAGTCAAGAACCATGGTACTACTTCGCGACCCGAGGTAGTAACGGGTCGGGGCTGGTGATGAATCTTCCGTCCTCCAATAAGGATTAGAAGAATAAATGGTTCTGGGCTGCAGGTGAATAGGAGGCGTCGGTGGCTGAGCTCAGGACTCTGACAACTCGGATTCCCACCCAATTTTTCAAACCAGGTCGGACTAGTCATTCCCTCTTTTCGGATACCCTTCTCTGTTACCTCAGTTAAACTGAAGTTTTCTTCATCTTTATAGATTTTCCACGGGGCACACCTCTCCTCGATTTGGCCCAGAAGAACCGCATAGCTAAGGGTAAGGCGCAATTAGGAGAGCTCTGCTCCTGGTCGGACCTGATTACAACCGCCAACCTTCATTGGTCTGGGCTTTGCAAGTCGTCGCCTCTCCCGACGTCTTTCAGTAAGTGTTTCTTCCGTTCCCTTTGGAGGGATCAAACTTATTCATTTGATTGCTGATTTGTCGTTCTTTACGCAGGCATGGCCGAGACATCTAGGTCCTGGAGAAGAAAGTTTGCCCCAACGGCGGAGGAGTCATTGAGGGCCGAGTCCCGGACAAAGACCACCGTTCGGAGGAGACAGGTCCCTCGCGGGGAGGACCCCTCTGGTCCAGTTTCTATTGTTGCAGCTTCAGCTGCAACTCTTATCGCTGCAACCACGACTGCAGTGTCTGCCGAGGTTGGGACTCCAGCAATCATTATTCCAACTCTAGCAATGGTTGCTCCGACTCCAACAATCATTGTTCTAACTCCAGCAATTGTCGTTCTGACTCCAGCAATCACTATTCCAACTCCAGCAATGGTTGCTCCAACTCCAGCAGCCATAACTCATTTCATTCCGCCCACAACCGTTCCCCCTACTGAGGAGGCTCATCATGCAGCCCCTTGCATAGTTATCCCTTCATCATCCGAGTGGGAGGAGGCCGTTTGGATGACTGACACCATGATCACCCCTCACGAGGTTGGAGATAATCTTAGAGCCGAAGCTCAAGCCTCAGCTGACAGCAGGACTGGTTTCACGGAAGCAGCAGGCTCAGCCCAGGTGGGGACGAACGACAGGAAGTTCGTATCGGGCTACCACCTGTCTTGTTTGATGCCCTAGGCTACCAAACATGGCCCAGAGGAGGATATAGCCCGCCTTCTCAGCAAATCGGATAGCTCCTTCTTGAATGGCATGACTTTCGTATTTTACACGGTATTCTTATCAACCTTCCTTGCCTTTTCACACTTATTGCTTCTGAATGCTTATTTTTTTATTTTTGTTCAGTCTGTCCCGAAACTCCTTTCGGCACGGGAGAGGGCGCGGGAGTCAGAAAAGAGAGAAGCCGAGGTGGAGGCCCTCAAGACCGAAGTGGGGGTCTTGCGGGATGAAGCCACCTTTCTTCGACTTGAGAAGGGCGAGCTACGTCGGCAGCTTGAGGACAGGAAGGCTAAGGAGCTCCGGCTGCATGAGGCCATGACTGACCTTGAAGCCAGAGGACAGCGGCTGCAGGGGTCGCGGATGACTTCAAGGCTCAGTGCGACGTTGCTACTGCCAAGCTAACCCGAGCTAGGGCTCATGCGGACTCGCTGGCTAAGAAGAACACTCGATTAGGAGAAGTCCTTGAGCGGACTAAGGCCGAGGCGGCAGAAGAGCAGAGCCGAGCCGTCTCCCAAGCAAGGGAAACTCAGCGAGCTGAAGACGAGGCCTCCAAGGCTGTAGCGGTGGCTGCTGCAGTGGTCGCCTTCAAGGCATCAAAGAAGAGGGACGCCGAAGTTGTTAAGTATTACAATTGTAGTTTCGATGCTTGTATCGAGGTGGTTCAGGACTTGTACCCGGATCTCAACTTAGAGCCTTTGTTCCTTGAAGATGCAGGGGAGAAGCCTGCCGAAAGCGTCCGCCCGGAAGAATGCCCCAGCTCCCAAGCTCCTCCTCCCCCGACCGCATAGATCAGATCATTTGCCTCCACCTTTTTTGGGACTTGTCGAAACTTTTCTTTTCAATTATTTTTCGACCTTCTAAGGAAGGTACATGAATGATGATTTTTGACCCTCTGGAGAGGGCGCATGAATGATATTTTTCCTTTAATCTGTAGTTAATTTTTGGATATTGAATGTCGATTGTTGATTGTTGAACTGATATGTCGATAGGTCAATTTATTTTTAGGGAATGGCCGAGCCGACCCTCTGACAGGTCGGCCCCTTCCAATGTCGTTTCATATAATTTTTGAAGCTTTTATGGCCTGATCATTATGGAGCCCGAACCCGCTGGGGTCGGCTCATCCCACGATTGGCGAGGAATTTCCACTTCATCTGTTAATTAGTGAGTCGATTCCTATGTTGGAGGAGTCGAGTCATCTTTTGGCTTTTTCCCTGACTTAGAAGGGATGCCATGTAGAATTTTCGTGGGATAATGTACTAACCCATTCTTTAAAAGATTAGTTCATTAAGTCCTCCCCTGCATATGAGAGGCAACTTTTCCTTGGTAGATAATTCGTTCATGTAGATAAGAAGAAGCAAATTTTTATTAAGAGCCTTAAAGGCTTGTCGCTCGAAGGCGTACATTTGCTGAGAGCCTTAAAGGCTTGTCGCTCAGAGGCATACATTTATTGAGAGCCTTAAAGGCTATTTTGTCATGGATAGTAAACTTTTAGGTGCTCGACATTTCAGGGGTGGGGAGCTGACGACCTTTGAGATCTTCTAAGTGGTAGGATCTCAGTTTGGTCGACCGGATGACCCGGTAAGGCCCTTCCCAGTTAGGTCCGACTGTCCCATGAAATTGCGGTGAAGATCACTTTAGTTGAAGTCGGGATATGCCAAGATGTCCTAGAGGGGGGTGAATAGGACTTTTAAAAGTTTTTATGATTTATTTAAAATCCTATTACACTAATCCTAACAATAGGCACATATTATGATTACTCAAAAATAACTCTACTGACTTCCAAGCCCGGTAGAGGATTCAATCACAAACTGTTTAAGAAGTAAACAATATGCAAACTAGTTTATGATGGATATGACTGTGTAAGTGTGTGAGGTGTGATCTCAAATATTCAAATATGCAAATATTAAAATAAATCACACAATCAGAAGAATAGTAATCTCAAACACAACCATTTTTATAGTGGTTCGACGACTTGTCTACTCCACTCCTGGTAACCGCACTCAACCCTTGAGTATACCGGATTTCACTAAGGAGGTTTCACAGCGGTTCACCTCAAACCTAAGGTTTTTAATCAGGTTCACCTTCAACCTTTACAACCTACACAGAGGCTGACTGTTTATGCTCTCACAAGCAAGGGTCAATACAACGCACCCACTTTTAGGCACATTGGCCAAGGATCTTCCATAAGACCCTACCGGAGGTTTCTACACGGTTCACCTCAAACCCGAGGTTTCACACGGTTCACCTCAAACCTAAGGTTTTGCTGGTTCACTTCAACCAGATGTTTATACTCTCCACAGAGTAAGGGTCCACACAACGCACCTACCACGTACACTCCCACCGGAGTCCTCCTTGAGGACTTCAAATGGTGAGAACCACTTAAGACCCAATCCTACAAAGGAATGATCACAAGTGTCCTCTTGGACTCTAGATACTTACAAATAAGTTGATGAGTCTCGATTAGCATAATGTCGAAGATCTCCTCCTCCTTGTTGACGAAGAGTCTTCCGCTCCCTTGATCCGCAACACAAAAGATATACCGATATATGGTGACGGGTTGGGTCAAGGTTATGATGGAGTCCTACTCTCTAAAGGTTTTCCTATAAGGAAGATAGAGTAGTCCCAATTATCTAAGCATTCAAGGCATCCCAACTTAATGATTTGTCATTAAGATGGTAGCTGGAGGATCCTTGAATGCGGAAGTTCATTCCCCAATCCACTCTATTAACTGTCAATGGTGAGGGTGGATTGGAGGATGAACTTCCCTAAAAGAAAGGGCTTTGGATATAAGATCTAAAGATAAATAATCAAAAGCTCTCTCTTCTTTCTCTCACTGCAACAATAGACAAGTCCTCTATATATAGGCAAAAGGTTCCAATGGATATAAAACGGTCACATTTATGACAGAGTTCGATATCATCGAGCAGGTTCGATATCATCGAGCGTATACTCTTGATAGCATCGATGGTCTGCTCGATGACTCGAACTAAATGTCATACTCTTTTGAAACATTTTGCCAGTTGGTCGATGAATCGAAATGATTGTCAATGTCATCGGATTTCGAACTCCGATTTCATCGATGATAGGATCGATCTATCGACACTTGAAAAATGAGAGTGACTTGACATTGAGATATTTCGAGTTTTCATGATGATCAGGGAACCATCGAGATTATCGGAATTTGGATGCGATGATCGATATCGATATCGGTCGAGGTCGATATCCATATCATATCTTTTCCAGGTTTTTCATTGAGCTTGCTGGACAGTTATGTTCTTGTTCGATGCAATCGACCTAGTACCGATATTATTGATATTTGAATATCGATTCTATCGAGGGGCCCCCGATCATAGTTAAACGACCCTGAAATATATTGCTGGAGAACTTGGCGCTCAAGATCGATATCATCGGAGATCTTCCGCTATCATCGAGATTTGAACTTCAATGGTCTCGAGAGGAGCTCCGATATATCGATGCAAAAGTGATTTCCTTAAGTAAAAATAGGGGTGCAGAAATCTGTCTGTCGATAATATCGAGTCGACTTCGATAGGCTCGAGATTTGAATATCGATGATATTGATAGGTATATCGATACATCGATAATTCTCCAGATATATTTGTGAGGTTGTTGGACATATTTAGTCCTCTTCTCGATGGTATCATTGAAGCATCGAGGACTCGACAGAGCAGGTCGATCATATCGAGATGTGTATCGATACAATCGACAGGGTAAGAAAACTTAGAGAATTTTTTAATTTTTGAAAACGTTTTCTTACCCAAAAACCCTAAGATGTACTAGTTCATTTTAAGGGTTTTAGTATACCTGATGATTTGGGACAAGGGATGTGAGGCTCAGATTTACCTGTGGCAAGCTTGCACACATCCGGTTGAGGCAGACGCTTGAATTGATCTTCCTATGAGGCTCTGTAGACGAACTGACTCAACACTCACGCTAATTAACAAACCAGGGCACTTTCATCCCATCCCCCGGCTCGGCGGTGTTCTGGAATACCCAGCGAAGGACCAAGTCCCTTGGATGGAACCGCCTGGTCTTGACTTTCGAATTGTAGAATCGCGGAACTTGTTGATGCTGAGCTGCGACTCGAAGCCTTGACAAATCTCTGACTTCTTTGAGCAAACACAGGTTGACCGCGATCTGCTTGGAATTCTGGTTTTCTTGGTAATTCTTAACCCGAGCCCTAGGGAGGCCAATTTCAACCGGCACCATTGCCTCTGAGCCGTAAGAGAGTAAGAACGAAGTTTCTCCAGTTGATGATTGAGCTGTGGTCCTATAGGCCTAGAGAACGAATGGGAGTTCCTTGGCCCAGCCGCCTTTCGCTTTCTCCAACTTCATTTTAAGATGATGTTTGATAACTTTATTGACTGCCTACACCTGTCCATTGGACTGGGGGTGTCGAGGAAAAGAATACGCACCCTTGACACATGCTTCAAAACTTGTCGTTGTCGAATTGTCGGCCATTGTCTGACACGATGGTGCGTGGATTCCCGAACCGGCAAATGATGTTTTTCCAGACAAAGTCAATCACCTTCTGTTATGTGATCTTAGCAATGGGCTCGGCTTCGGTCCACTTGGTGAAGTAGTCGACAACGACGATGACAAACTTGACTTGCCCTTTTTTCGTATGCAGAGGTCCGATGATGTCGATTCCCCACTGAGCGAACAGCCACGGACCGCTCATGGGAGTCATTTCTTTCGCGGGTTGCCTTAACACAGTCGCATGGCATTGGCATTTGTCATATTTTTTAACATAATCCTTTGAATCTTCCTTAATAGTCGGTCAAAAATATCCTTATCGGAGTATCTTCAGGGCCAAGGCTCGGCTGCCAGAATGGTTTTCGCAGATTCCTTCATGAATCTCCCGAATGACGTATTCTACCTCATCGGGACGGAGACACCTGAGGTAGGGCTGAGAATGCCCTTTTTTTGTATAAGGTACCATCCAAGATGGTGTACCGAGCTGCTCGGACTCTCAATCGTCTGACTTTCAACCTATCCGAGGGGATCTCGTCAGATGTGAGGTAGTTAAAGATTGAGTCCATCCAACTCGGATTAGCATGCATTGGATTAACTTCCTTCTTCTCTGACTTGTCGATGCTCGGATGCTCTATGAATTCAACGGGGATGACTCGCGGGATCTTTCCTTCTGCGATCGAGGCGAGCCTTGCTAAGGCGTCGGCCCATGAATTTTCTGATCTCAGGATCTGCTGGATAATACAACTCCAAAATCTTTGGATCAATTTCATCACCTCGTCGAGATAAGCGATCATCCTTGTCTCCTTAGCTTTGTATTCGGTAGAAATGTGGTTTACCACCAGCTGAGAGTCGCATCATACCTGAAGAGACTGAACACCCAGATGTGCCGTCAATCTGAGTCCAGCTAGTAAAGCCTCATACTCCGCCTCATTGTTCGAGGCCTTAAACCTGAGTCTGATCGCATATTGGATAGTCGTTGAATCAGGTGCGATTAGGACGATTCCAGCCCTGACCCCTTTGATGTTGGACGACCCGTCCACATAGAGAACCCATCCCGGGTCCGATACCGCCTTTTAGTCACTGGGGGGACGAGTGAAGTCCTTTCGACTTTGGTACTGATCTCTTTTACATTCGGAGTGGTGAATTCGACAATGAAGTCGGCCACAGCTTGGCCCTTGATTGTTGTCCTTGGATGAAACTGGATGTCGAACTCACTAAGTTTGATGACCCACTCGGTCATCTGACCTGAAACCTCGGGCATCTGAAGAACTTGTCTGAGAGGGGAGTTGGTCAACACAATTACAGAATGAGCTTGGAAGTATGGACGTAACCTTCGAGCTGAAACGACAAGGCTGAGCGCCAGCTTCTCCAGGGGTGAATATCTCGTTTCCGCAGGTACCATAGCCTTTCTCACGTAATATACGGGGTGTTGTTTCCCTCCGACTTCTTTGATCAAAGCCGAGCTGATTGTCGAGGCCGAGACCGCAAGGTAGAGGAACAGGGGCTCACCTTCTTCAGGTTTAGATAGCAGGGGGTGAGCCTAGATACGGTTTTAGTTGCTGGAAGGCTTGTTCGCACTCTGACATCCGCTTTGCCTTCTTATGACCCTTCAACTGTTGGAAGAAGGGAAGACATTTATCTGTTACTCTGGATATGAAACATCCGAGCGCCGCGACTCGCCCTGTGAGGCACTGTATTTCTTTGACAGTCCGAGGCAAATTTATGTCGAGGACTGCTTTGGTCTTGTCGGGGTTCACCTCAATGCCTCTCTGACTGACTTGAAACCCAATGAATTTTCTTGAGCCGACTCCAAAAGCGCACTTCGTGGGATTCAGCTTCATCTGGTATTCTCGGAGGACGGCGAACATTTCTCCGAGATCCGTCAGGTGATTGGTTGCCTTAATACTTTTTACCAACATTTCATCGATGTACACTTCCATTGTGCGTTCGATCTGTTTGGAGAACATCTGATTCACTAGCCTTTGATACATGGCTCTAACATTTTTCAAGCCAAACGGCATGACCTGATAACAGTAGTCTCTTATTCGTGACAAAAGTAGTCTTCTGCCTGTCTGGGGGATGCAATGTGATCTAGTTATACCCGGAATATGCGTCCAAGAAAGAGAGTAATTCGTGTCCCGCCGTGTTGTCCACCAACTGATCGATCCAAGGCAACGAGAAACTATCTTTCGAACAAGCTTTGTTTAGATCCGAGTAATCTACGCAAACCCGTCACTTCCCGTTGGCTTTCTTCACAAGGACCACGTTCGCGATCCAATCGGGATAATGCACTTCTTCTATGAACTCGGCGTCGAGCAGAATGGAGACCTCGTCGGCTATTGATTCGTATCGCCCAGCGTCGAACGGCTTTATCTTCTGCTTGACAGGTCTGTGATCTGGATCCACATTCAGCCTGTGGACCATGACATCTGGAGAAATTCTGGGCATATCTTGGTAGGACCATGCGAAGACGTCTCTATGTTGTCATAAGAAGGTTAATATTTCGAGCCGTTGCTCAGGATTCAATGATGTCCCGAGTTGAACGATTCTGCTCGGATCGGCCTCATCAAGCGACACCTTCTCCAAGTCTTTCACGGACGAGCCTTCCACAGGTCCTCTGGGGTCTAGTACGTTGATGGTAAGTGTTTGTTTAACTGACCCTTTCTTCACTGTTATTGCGTAACATCTCCGAGCTTCTCGCTAATCGCTTCGGAGGTAGCCTATCCTGCCCTCGACGGGGAATTTCATCATCAGGTGATAGGTGGAGATGACTGCTCTCATTGCATTGAGGGAAGGTCTGCTCAAGATGACGTTATGCATTGATGGTACATTGACAACTAAGAAGTCCATCATGAGTGTGACTTGATGTTGTCCTTCTCCCACAGTCACAGGGAGGGAGATGGCTCCTTCGGAGATCACTCTTTCCCCGATAAACTCGTGCAGGGGGGTCTTCATAGGTCTAAGATGAGACTTTGGAATCCTCATTCTTTCAAAGGTTTCGGAATAGATCACGTCGGCCGAGCTCCCGGTGTCGACCAAGATGCGGTATACCTTTCGGTTCGCTATGGTCATAATAATTACTAGGGCATCGTCGTGCGGGTGCTGGATTCTGCGCACATCATCTTCCGTGAAGGTCAGAGTGCATGGGCTAACCCGAAGTTCCTTGCTGGGTTGCTCGGTTAAGTGGACGTAATGTTCCAGATCAGGCTTCCGGGCCCTATTTGAGTCTCCTCCACCAGATGAGCTTCTGAAGATTGTACGGATTTCGACGGCTCTTCCGTGGTATTATTCGGCTGCTCTCGCTCTCTCTTCTTTATGAGCGGATTTTCCATCTTTGGTATATCGGCGCAGGCGTCCTTTCCGAATAAGGGTTTCGATCTCATCTTTGAAATTTACGTAGTCAGTCGTATTATGGCCGTGATCTTGGTGAAAACGGTAGTACTTACACTTGTCTTGATGATCCGGGTCGACCCTCATACAAACAAGCCAATTCAACAATTTTTCTCCTCGGATGTTCAATATAATCTGCTCGGCGGACGTGTTAAGGGAGGTATAGGAGCGAAACTTTCCTTCCGGCCTTCTGCTCGGATGACGATCGCGAGGAGCGCAGGCATCGATCCCCTTGTCGGACGGCTGAGGTTCCTCATTCCTAGGCATCTTTCCTTTATCATTCGGCTCTGTCACTTGGACACTTTTGCGGGCATTAGAGAATTCTTCCGCGTTGGTGTATTTCTGAGCTCTGGTCACAAGTTTGGTCAGTGTTTTTAGTGGGTTCTTTCAAATGGAGAAAGTAAATTTTCCTTCTTTTAGGCCACTGAACACAGTAGCGAGCGACATTTTGTCGTCGTAGTCTTCTATCAATAATGCTTCCTTGTTGAAGCGAGCGATTTAGTCTTTCAACGACTCCTTCGGATCTTACTTGATGGCAAACAGGTGAGTGTTGGGCTTTCGACTTCTCTTACCACTTATGAATTGGGTAAGGAATAGTCGACTCAACTCTGCGAAGGAACTGATGAAATTTGGTTTGAGCTGCCGGTACCAACTCCGAGCGGAATCCGTGAACGTGATCGAAAACCCTCGGCACATCATGGCATTTGTCCCCGTCTGGATCTACATCCACGAGCGATAGGCTTCCACATGCTCAGATGGGTCTCCAAACCCAGAGTATTGGATGACGGGAGATATCCGGAACCTCTGAGGCATCACCTCGTTCATAATTTCCGAGGTGAAAGGAGGATCGGTCTCTTCCATCATTGCCTGAATGGTGGTGGGAACTGACGTCGGCTGTTGTTTCTTTTCTAGAGCTAAGAATTTATTGTTAAGCTCCGCAAACCATTTTTCCTACGAATCCGTATTTTTCGCTATGATTTCTTAGGTGTTTTCTATTTCTAGAGTTTTCCTTCCCCTCCTTTGTTCTAGCCGATGGCGGAGATCTGTCGGTGTCAGGGCTGAAGTGACCGATGCATTGGTTGGAGCTCGAGTGACAGCTTTTCGAGTCGAGGCTTGGATTTGGGTCGGAACAGGATTCTGACCCGAAACCGGCATCTGAGGTTGTTAAGGCGCCTTGGGCCTCATACTCCTCGGCGGGGAGTGAGCTTCCACGACCAGACCGACTGGTTCAGGAACAGGATTTTCCTGAGCTGGGTGTGGTTGTGGCTCCTGTTGTTATTTCATCCTGTTCACTTCGTCACGTAGGGCTTGTATCTCACTCTGCATAGCGCGATATTTACTCGCCCGATTGCGAAAACACTGGGAAGGCCCCGGGGCTGTTTCGGCGTGAAGTAGTGAGGAGGAGCGAGTTTGCTCATTTGGCTCTGGTTCTACAGCTACTATTTTCTTCTCTCCTCTAGCCATTATACTCGAGAATAGGAACCTAACCTTTTGTATCAGATTCCCATAGATGGCGCCAAAAATTTTGATGACAAAATCTGGATCACCCTCCTCTCCTCGAGGTGCTGTTCGGTTGGATCCTAGTGCTGCACAAAGGGTGAGCAATTGAGACCCTGGCTAAGCCGGGGGACCCTCCAATGCCTAAGTCAGGTTAAGGGAATCGCGGTCTAAGTTGAAAGGTAGAGGGAAAGTGCAAGATATGGCCTACCTGTAGCAATGGGGTCTCACTGTATTTATACCTAACTGTTGGACGGTTTGGGTCCGTTAATCTCGGCACGATTCACTCAATCAGGAGGATTTTCGGATTGTGGAGATATCATGCATAATACAGGGGTCGTGCAACGTATCAATAGGCGAAGTTGGCGGGCACGTTCATTTAAGGCAGTTTCCAAGTTTAGCATTTGAAGTGTTCCCCCCTGCTCTCGGCTCGGGAGCCTCATCTTCGGATGAGGACGAGGACGAGGACGAGAACAAACCTTTGGCTCGGATGTCTTCTCGCATATGAAGATGATGACAAGAATAAGCTTATCCTTATTCACAGTCATTCCCTCGGCTCGGATATCAGGACCTTGGGCTCGGGTGTTTAGATGTCACCCTCTTCATCAGTGGATTTTCGGGCAATCTTGTGTCTAATCGGACTGAGAAGATGCTGATCCTCGAAACTATAACGGGCTCGGATCTTCTCATAACACACACCATCCATCCATTTTGCCGAATCAATTTAGGGCATGAGCTCACGTTATGTAGATCCATAACTCAAGTGGACCACAACACAGAAAGAAGTGGGGATTGAATGGCTACTATTGAAAACAATTATGAGGCCACAAAAGTTTTGGATCAAGCTGATAATACGTTGTATGGCAAATAATGGTGGGCCTTGGAAGGTTTCAACGATAGGTGTCACCGTCTCCCATGATTTATGAGGTGCGGTCCACTTGAGCATTGGATCTGTCTCATTTTTAGGCTTAGTATCGTCTGCTAGGACCTTTCGTGTAAACTTTATGCAAATGGAAGTCAGGTGGGGCCCATTGTGATGCTTGTGAGAAATCCAACTCATCCCTCCCTTTTCCACCATCATCTTAAGACATGGTCCAAAAAATGAAGCAGATCCAAAACTCAAGTGGGACACATATGGGAAACAACCAGGATTGAACATCTATCATTGAAATATTCATAGTGCTACGGAAGTTTTGAATCAAGCTTATATTTTTGTGTTTTCAATTCATGAGAGTGGGAATGACGTTACGAATAGTATGGGTGGCATGTAAACATTATAATATTCATGCCTAGGGAATTCAACCGTAGGCATTTTCCTATTCACTTTTTTCTATGGTGTAGCCAACTTGAGTTTGGATCTGTTTCATTTTTTGGACCATGTCCTACAATGATATGGCAAAATGGATGGACAGGTTAGATTTCTCTCAAGTATCACAATGGCCTCTCCTAACTTCTCCAAAGTTGGTGCAAAAGGCTTCAGCAGGCAATTTGCATCCCCTAAAATGATCTGGCAAAATGGATGGATGGCGTGGATATAGTAACATGGACACGGATGGGCTACTGACAGGTTGAGTAGCTAGACTCCCTGTTGAATCGAGGTCAGCAAGTTCTGTGGGGCCCAACATGTTGTATGTGTTGTATCCAAACCATCAATGCATTTGTAGATATCATTTTAAGGCATGATCTAAAAGAATGAGAGAGATCCAAATCTGGAATGGACCCCACCACAGAAAATAGTGGGGAGAGTGACACCCACCGTTGAAACCTTCTTAAGATCCATCATGATTTTTATTTGAGATCCAACTTAGGTCAACGCATACATGAAAGAAGGGAAAACACAAATATCAGCTTGATCTAAAACATATGTTTCCTGTAAAAGTTTTTAACGGTGAGCGTCACTCTCTCCACTGCTTTCTGTGGTGGGGTTCACTTAAGATTTGGATACAACTCATTCTTTATCTCATGTCCTTAAAATGATCTATGCAAATGGATGGACGGCGTGGATACAAAATATACATCAAGACGGGCCTACAGAACTTGGTGATAGTCACTTCAGTAGCAAGTCTCGGTACTCAACCTGTCAGTAGCTAATCCACGTCCCAACTTGCATCATGGTGGGCACAAGTGGTGGGGTCCAAAGCTTTCGTAGCCTTGACCATTGGTCTAATGGTTCCAACCACGTGGATGGACCAATGTACCAAAAGTAAGAAACAAGCTGTTAAAAGGGAGCCCAGACCAAAAAGAAAAAAGAACATGGAGATTTTTCAGTACGCTACTTATGTTAGGGTCTATGAATTAAAAAACTGTTACTTTCAACATTACATCATTTCTCCAGGACCATCAATTAACAGAAAAGTATTAAACATGTTTGTTGGACTAGATCCATCCATCTGTTTGCTCAGCTCATGGAAGGATGTGACGCAAGTATAACATGATCCAAAGTCCATGATTGATTCAGCGGGGAGGCTGTGATCATGGGGCGCATTATGTTCTTAAAAAAATATAAATTTGAGCCGTCCACTATCTTCCTCATATGAATTTAAGATTTCATTCCAAAAATATCAATATCCGAAGCTTAGGTGGGCCACACGGCAGGTCACAGTGCATATCGAAACTATGCCTTTCGAACCATTTAAATCAGGGACAAAAACCGGTGGTTGTGTTCAATCCACTGGGAATGACATTATGAACGGTTGAGAATGACATTTCAACTGTTCGAATGACTTAAAAATATCAAAACTGAACCGTTGATAGTTTCAATGATGGGAAGCAACATGCCTACCTTTTCGTATCATGGGATCCAAGTCCGCGTTGGATCAGCCTGAATTTTGGGCCATATTCTAAAATGAGATGGCGAAAACGGTGGACGGTTCCGATTTGCGATGACAGTTGGAAAAGAAGGGTTGTCACAACTTACGCCCCTAATTTTGAAATTGGAGTCCTTTTCACCTAGTTGCCGAGTTGCCTAGTTAAGGGTATGATTTCAAAAAAATTTTAATAATTACCTTCATTCCACCACAAAACTCATAACATAAAAATAAAAAATAAAATACTAATGTACATACCCCATCTTAGGCCGATAAGCTTGATTGAATAGAAACTCCAATTCATACCCTTAATCCTAAGTCAAACCCTAATTCAAACCAAAAACTCTTATTCAAACCCTAATCCAAACCCTAAAACCATATAAACCAATCCTAAAACTGGTCCAAACCTAAACTTTAGGGAAAACCTAACCTAAAACATTAACCCTTGAGTTAACTAGCTGAGTCGACCCACTGAGTCAATTCACCTAGTCAGCCCACATATCTTAATCAACTTACCTAATCAATCCACGTATCCTACCCTAGTCAACTCACCTTGTCAAGCCAAGTTAATAACACATTTTTGCTCAAGCCTATTCCAAAGCCCAATTTGAATGGAATGATAAATAACAATGCAACTTCGGAGGACCAAACCTTGCCACATGTACAGGAGGAGCATCCCTCTGAAGCTGGAGCAAAAATGAATGGCGATAGGGACCCTGGGGGCCACTCACCACGTGGCACTGGCCGTACTTTGGCCAGCTGCTCACTTGTGTGCAACTATCCTCCCTGCCTATTTCATCCATGTGCAAATTTTGGAAGTTACTCTCATGCCCCTCCCTTTAGCTAAAATTACACATTATGTTATGCGGACCAACACACGAGATCTTGCCACATGGAAATCTTAAATCCCAGCCATCCAAACCCTTTTTAAACTCAGGCCTTGTAAGAATTACCAGAAAATCGAGCTAGAGGGCTATAAATACCCACATTCCCTTCATATTTCAAGCATCTTAAAAAATCATCCCTTACTATTCCTTACCAACCTACAATTAAGCATCCTAAATCCCCTTAGCCAACCACATCACCAATAAGAGTGAGAGTGAGAGTGAGGAAGAGAGCCTAGCCCAGGTCCAACCCTAACACTAGCATCTTAAGCTGACCCAAGTTCAATCCAAGCCACTAGATATGATCCTTGTAATACTACCATCCACTCGACTATTTTCAATCAAGCTTCATCTAGCCATAACATTTGTATAGCGTAATATTTATCTCATCATTCAACACACTTTGCATCAAATTGGCTTTGAAGTATGCTATGAGGCTTGCCAATTTAATCAGAACCTGTTCAACAGCAAAATTGCCAATTACTCCACATTTTTATCACAAGCATTACAAACATTCATATATGAGAACTGAATCCTCATCCTTAAGAATAATTAAATCCTATGAAGTAGAGACCGTACATCTATATGAGCGGAGTGGGTGCCTAATACCTTCAATCTCTGTAAATGTGGTCCCTCACTCAGAATATCTAATCGCAAAGCCAATTAGTCATCTTAAGGCAAGAAATCTTCGGATCCCTACCCTAACATTTCTACAGGGTCTAGCAGAGTGTAGAGATGAATAAATTTTCTTGTGGTGACTCTGGTCAAACATAACCAATCAATCACAACGCGAAGCCCTTGAAAGAGGCAACCTACGGAAAAAGCGACCTCAAGTCAGTTCTCGTGCACTTGCGTCAGCATCTGCATCTATTTCAATTCAAAAAAAACAAAAAAACAAAACAAAACAAAACAAAACAAAGAAAAAAAAAACAAAAACAAAAACAAAACCAATGTGCCTACCCAAGCCAAACTGTCCCAAGTAGCATTCTACCATAGCTCAATCAATACCAGATCTTGAATGGCCATGGCTAACCACGAAGAAAGTTTTCTCCTATAGACACATTCGACAAAACTAGTCCCAACTTATTGCATTCAAGAGCTAGCCTGAAATATAAAGATTATGTAAGAAATGTTTCATTGATTTGTGTAAGAAAGAAGTGTACAGAACCTCTAAGATGGCCTAGCAGACAACAACAACTACCATCTCTCACACCTCTTTCAACCTCTAGTGCAATCCAACCGCAATCGTCAGGATCCATGCAGGACTTTCAATAACGGAGACCTTCAGCCAGAACAACCCTCCACCTTAGGGTGTTTCTTCAAGTATCATCTCAAAAATGGGAACCATTTCCAATCATTTTATGCAGTCGGGATTTCTAATCAATTCCAACATCGTCCTCCTAACAAGAATTCCAATTAACTTCAATATCCTCCTGCAACCAGGGTTTCTTCACATTCTCCTTTCCCAGTCCTAGTTCAACAAACTGTTTATAATGAGAGCAATTGCCAAGTTCAACCTCCTCTAAGCAAGAGCCATAGGAGCATCCACAATGCTAATTACTATGAGAAGGGGGCAGTCCAGAACGAACATGGGTAAAATTCCTCTCGTCAAGTCCATTCGAAATTGAACAAATTTGAAAGCAAATACAAGAGATGAAGAGGAAGCTATAGAAGCAACAGGGGGTGGATCTTCCATCCACCAAGTTCAGGGACCTTTGTCCATTTCCTGACACAAATGTACATTTAGGCTTTGATGTGCCAGAATTTAAAAGATATGATGGTACGGGGTGTCCTAAAAATCACCTAAGAGCATTCTGTGGAGAGCTTAATGTCGTGGCAGGCAATGACGGAGCATTTATTCGTCTATTTTAAGAGTCCTTGAAAAACGATGCGTTAGATGGTACACGTCATTGGACTACTATCGAATCAAGACTTGGAAACAACTTTCTCAAGCATTTGTTGACTGTTTCATGTACAATTTCAAATCAACGCTCATAAGTGTGGATCTTGTTGCCTTAAGGTAAAGGGATAATGAGTCATTATCAACTTACATTGGACGGTGAAGGGGCATGGCCGACAAAATGAAGACACTAATTAACGACGAGGAGCAAATCTCCATAATCGTCCACTCGGCAAACCCGAGTATCTTTCGATACATTGTCTCGTATCCATATACTAATTTTACCCAACTCATTTGCATCAGAGAGCAAGTTAAAGTTAGAATAGAGGCTGTGACGATATCTCCTTAGTGGCCCGATCAGGCCTCCTCAGTACAGCCGATAATGAAGGGAGGCCTATTGAATATAAGAATGGTGACGAAAGTGTTCCTAACCCCTGTCCAATTGAAGAAGATAATCTTATCACCTCTACCGAAGGCACACTATTTGCCCCTTAATGGGGACAACTGCAATAATAACAGCAGCTATGTGGAATCCACAATATTACAATCACTTTCTGCAAACAGAACCCACAGTACCCCAATCTAACATGTCATTAAGCACTTATACCATCAATATCATCATAAAAGAATTTCCTCTTCGTCTAGCCCAATTTTTCCATGTCATCGTGTTGAGAGATAAATATTGTATATTTCCTCCTTGTTATGCATTGGTTTAATAAACATGAATGTGCTTAATTAATCTAATCACACATGTTCTCTTACGAGGTGATTTTGAGAGCTATGGAAAAAAATGATACTTAAAGCATTGATTTAATACTCAAATAATTACCAAATGAATGATTGGATTTATGGAGGTCAAGATTGAATAATTCAATAGTCAAAGATCCAAGGAAACTAAGTGAATAAGGAAGAAAGTCGAGGAAACGAAATGCAGAATTCAATAGCCATTGATGACAGCTTCGATGTCATCGAAGCAAGTGTCGATGCCATTAACGCCACTTCGATCCCGTCGCGAAAATCCATAAAATCCAATTTTGTTGTTAGACATATTTGAGCATTCTTCAATTCTATCAAGGACATGTTCGATGCCATCAAAGCCAGTTGGATCCAATCGAAGGAGGTTTGATGACATCAACAAAATACGAAAATTCAAAAGTTCGTTGCTAAACAGTTTTCCAATGTCATCCAGATTATTCGATGAGAGCTCGATGCCATCGAAGCTGCGATAGCTGCGTAAAATCATGTCGGTTTTGAAGTCGATGCGAATCAAGCGTATATAAAGGGATGTTTTAGGAGTTTCTAATTATGAATTGTGGTAGAAGGAGTAGAGTAATGAGTCCTCCCTCCTCTTCAATCATTCGGTTATAATTAGTTTTTATATTTTTCTTTAAGATTTTTACTTCAATAATGTATATGGTTGGTTAATCTTTTAGCTAGAGCTAAGAGGTAGAGCTTATAGTTTTTCTTAATGTTTATTTTACTTTGATTAAATTTATTTGGTTTTTATGTTGAACAATTCATTAATTTTTTGTTTGAATGGATAAGTATTTTCAATTTTCTTTGATCCATTGTCGACTCCGGGCAGTTTAGATGACACACCCCAAATCCAATTTTCGGCACTCATTCGCTGTAAACCAAATCTGATGCTAACAGCCTCCGTGACACCCCAATTTCAATTCATAGCTTACGCCAAGTTCCAAAATCGGAATCCCACAAGAAGGATTTTCAGGGGTGATTTTTTTTAAGGAAGCATAGCCATGAATAGAGCTGGGTAGAGACGGGACTGATCTGATGGATCTGACCCGATCGAACGAATCTGACCCAATTCGATCCGAACCGAAGGCCAGGATCGGGTCGGATCGACTTGGCCCAGTCAGATCCAACCGTAAATCGGATCGAGTTCGAATCAATGGTTAATCCAGACCGATTCGATCCGATTCGATCCGCGCAATGTTCATTCAACATGGTTTCCTGTAATATTGTCCACTTGAGATTGAGATGTACCTCATTTTTGGTTTAATACGATAAAATGATCTAGAAAAATAGATAGACAACATGGATGAAATAAATACATCATGGTGGGGTCCACAGAGCATCGATTAGCTGGTGGTAGGGGGAGTAAGTAATCCGTCCTCTTACCCGTGGCTCTAGGTGCATCGAGCACCGAGCTCTAACGGACGCGGATTTCAAGCGAAAACCATACGTAAGAAGTTCCTGCATGGGATGCTAGGTGGGTCCCACCGTGATGTTTGTGATAAATCCACACCATCCATCCATTTTTGGGACCTCATTTTAGGACATGCGGCTAAAAATGAAGTGTATCCAAAACTCAAGTGACCCTTATGAGAGGAAACAACGTAGATTCGATGACCACCATTTGAAACATTCCATTGGCCACAAAGTTTGGGAACAGCTTTGGATCCACCTATTTTTTGGTATCTTGTCCTAAAATGAGCTCCCACAACTGATGGACGGTGTGGATTTCTTACAAATATCATTGTGGGCCCACATAGCATCCCAATGCAGCCTACAGGGAATCCTCTTCCTAATAATAATAAAAAAAGTCGGACACGGATGGGTAGGTGTACCACGCACCAGGCCAGCCGTTCTAATGGATTGACGTCAGCAAGTTCTATGGGTCCCATCATGAGGTATGTGTTATATCTAAACCATCCATCCATTTGGCGGGCTCGTCTTCAAGCTTGAGATGAAAAATAAGATAGATCTAAAGATCAAGTGGACCACACTACCAAAGGCAGTGGGGGTTGAACGTCTACCATTGAAACTCTTTTAGGGTCACAGAAGATTCAATCTGAACCATACACAATTCGATCCGACTCAGTTTCCCTGACCGAGTCGGACTTGGTTCGGGTCAGGCCAGCAGTGTAAGGGATCGGATCGAGTTTAGATCAGGCATTGAAAATTTCAGACCGAGTCGAGTTGAGCCTAATCCGGTCTGACTCGACTCGATGCCCACCTCTAACCATGAATATACCATAAGCCAAACATTATCACATACATTCATCGTAAATGGATTTGAGTACAGTATTGGAAGGGAAATACAATACATATATAAAAACTCCAAAAAGTCAAGCTTGTGTTCCTGCCTCACTACTGTCGTTGTCTAGCATAACCTGCACGTAAACAACGTGCATAAGCTTACTACGAAGCTTAGAGAATGTGTGTGTTCGTGTACAATAGGTATGAAAAGTATAACGATATCAGAGTATGCGGAAACGATGGAGAGATATGTTGTCACGTCCAGGAATGCTAGTGGTTATAGCAATGTTATATAAAGTAAAGGCTTATCGAGCCAAATGTCATATACAATAGTGCAATAGAAAAACGCATGATGAATGAACGAGTCATAATGTGTAGTATCATATGCTGATAGGAGCCTCGAACCCAAGGTTACAACACATGTTAGTCCTATAATAAACATGTGATGTAATTCTAGGATGATAGACTCCTTATCCCAAATAGTCTCATACCTATTAGGAATCGGGCTCACGATTATATAACACTAAATTATATTTACGCGTCTACAATCTCGAGTGCTACATGAATGTATGATTACTAAATATCACACACTAATCCTGATGTCTAATCAACATCTCATAACAGTTCACAATTGGATCATCACTGGGGTCTATTACACTTCTGATACTGATTGCTGCCCATCGCGCGCGAGACCAAGCGAGTACAAGAGACCCCACTATTTGCCTCGTCAATGGTATATGAAAACCCACCCGGCTCACCGATAGTGAACCCATTTCACGAGCTGGTCAGACTCAACTTAGCATATAGCCCTATTCACCCAGGCGGGTAAGGTCAAACCCCTTCCAATCAACCATGACACCATGGGAGATGCGGCCAACCAGTATCCGACCCTCATGCGCTCATGACTCCACTCGGTTTAGACATTGAAGCATCCTACTGGTACCCTAGGGTTTAGGAACTTTCACCTAAGGACGCATGTGACACCCTGTAACCTCAATAGTTTCTGGTATCCATACTCATATACACCAGTCATATCTCAGTTGCATAACTACATCCCTGTTGTCACTAAGAAGTAAATGTAACATGCCATAGACAATGCGGCATGCATGAATCACACATTCAAGTCATGCATCAAGTCATATGATGATCATGCGGGCAACCCTGTCTCATATGAATGAGCATGCTATGCCTTATACTAAGCATAATATTAGTGTCGGCCTTATCAAAGCTAGGTATAATAGCATGTTACCAATATTAGTACATACCCATATTCTCATTCCTATATACCATGTAGGTTGCACGATATATGTGATAATCAACATTAAATAGCTTAAGATAAAGAGTGTGGACCCGAATGGCAGTCCTAGTAGAATTTTAAATATCCATGTGGCATGGCCTACTTAAGACTTGCATTGGCACCGTACTTGGGTATGTGAACATAAAATTGGCTAGTAAGACAAATGTACGACACTGATAAAACATATATAAAAAGGTAGTTGTCATGGTAGGTCTTTAAACAAGTGTCCTAAGGTGAGTTCCACGTTGAACAGTTTGGCTAGACCCTTCTATCCATGCGTGGCCACCAAGGATAAGGATCAACTTTATCTTTAGGTCCATACTCAAAATAGATAGGTAGCATGGACATGCAAAATATTTATTGTCACGCCCCAAACTCGGAAATTGGATTTATAAGAATCCCGATCACCGAATCCGGTGCCGACAGCCTCCGTAGTACCCCGTTCTCGGCTCCTAGCATCCATACGCCAGATTCCGATCCTGGGATCCTACAAGGAGGATTTTATTTTATTTTTACATTTAACTTGTAATAAGCATAACCACAAGATTACCCAATTCACAAAGGCAACATCATCATCACATATCCACTAATACAATCATTTGAGTACAATGCTAAAAGGGAAATACATAAATAAAAAATCAAGCTCTAAAAGACCGCTGCACGCTCCAAGCTCAACACTGCTGCAACCTAACTCCACCTGCACGCTCTAAGCTCAACACTGCTGCAACCTAACGCCACCTGCACGCATCTATCGTGCATAAGCTTATAGAAAGCTTAGTGGGTGGTGAAAGTGTGTGCACAATGTAAGTGCCAAGAATGCAATATAATGCCATAAATCATATAACATCGGTAATATAGGCAAGATCATGAATCATACGATATCAGAGTAAGCGGAATTGCTGGAAATTTATAAATCCATGAATGTTATCAGCCGTACCAAGGCTATGCGATGCAAAAATATAATAACCAATATATTGAGGAAGCAATATAGATCAGCTATGCAATGCGAAGACAGTAAGCCAAATACTATGTGTTGAGGATGCAAGGCAATATGCAAATCATGTTAAATCCGTCTACGCTATATAAGTGCTAAAACATAACAACCTAAAATGTCATATGTGCGGATGTAATGCAATATGCGGTGCGAGTGAAATGACCAAGCTGGAGTAAAGTCGGGATGATAGTACGTAGTATCACAAGCTATGAGGTCTATCACAAAAAACTTCTATCCAAACCAGTCTCATACCTAAATTTGGATAGTCAGACTCAATGTGGTAAACTTCAGATCTCAGGTTAGTCGCGCGCCTAACCGAAATCCTTGTCATGCGAAGGTACACAACAATTAGTTGTACACCACCAGCCCGAGTGGATAGTGAATGAAATGAATGTATGAGTATGCAAATCCTGCTCAATAAGTCCACGTATCAGTACGGTTCCTCTTGGGATCATCACCGGGGTCTATTACACTCCAAACCAAATTGTCGCCCCATCACGCGCAACAAGGTGAGTGGAAGAGACCTCACTATCCGTCTGCCAATATCGGACCCGGCTCGTCGATAGCGGACTCATTCCTCGAGCTGGTCAGACTTAGCCTAGCATTGTCCCCTCCTCTAGTCCAGGTAAGGCCGTACCCCCTTCCAACCGACCACGACACAGTCCCAAACGCGGCCTAACGGTATACGGCCCTCATGCGCTCATGCATCCACTCGGTTTAGACGTTGGAGCAACCTCTGGAACCAAGAGGGTTTAGGGACTTTCACCCAGGGATATCAAAAGCACCCCATGTAGAACAAATTTTCGGTGTCCCATTTGGTCATCCACGAAATGCCTGTGGAGGCTACGACCCTGATGTAGCTAGGGCGTACAGTAATCATAACACACAATGCAAGATGCATGAGTCAAACAATCCAGTCATGCATCAATCCTGTACATGTCATGCTCTCATATGGGGCAACTCCGCCTATCAGGGAGCCCTATGAACAACCTGCCCTATGGCATATGCAATGGTCAATCACACTTATAATAAACATGCAGATGATGTGTATGGGCATGTATTATGATGTTATGCTGTCACATACTCATAATCGGTATCAATAACCGGCATCAACCATCGGCCTCGACAATGTGGACATTTAACCAACATTGCCCCCAAGGAATGGCCACATAGAGTCAAACATATAATGGGCCCACGACCTCACACAAAGGCTTAATATACAACATGATGGACCTTACTCAAGGGCTACATATACACAACAGGTGGACCCTGCTCATGGGCCTAATACATGTCACAATGGGCCTTGCCCCATAGGCCATATATGAATATGTCATAATGAGCCTTACCCATGGTCCATGAACACATCACAATGGGCTTTGCCCACAGGCCTCAAATATATAACATGTGGGCCCTACACATGGGTCTCGAATATATCAAATGAGTCATGCATCATGGGCCTACTACGTGTCATAATGAGCTTCAACTACGGGTCGCATGTACATCATATAGGTCACAACAATCGGCCTTCGCAATCGAAATCGGCCTCGGCAATTGAAATCGGCGTCAACAATAGAATCGGCATTCAGCCACGGCAATCGGAATCGATTGATAATCAGAATCGGCAAATCGGTCACAACCATCGGGATAGATCAATAATCAGAATCGGCAAATCGGTCACGTCGGTCGAAGTCAGCAATTAGTCACGACAATCGGAATCGATTGATAATCAGAATTAGCAAATCGATCACAACCATTGGGATATATCAATAATCAGAATCGGTAAATCGGTCACGTCGATCGAAGTCGGCAATCGGTCATGACAATCGAAATCGATCGATAATCAGAATCGGCAAATCGGTCACAACCATCGGATAGATCAATAATCAGAATCGGCAAATCGGTCATGTTGATCGAAGTCGGCAATAGGTCACGACAATCGGAATCGATCGATAATCAGAATCGGTAAATCGGTCACAACCATCGGGATAGATTAATAACCAAAATCGGTAAATCGATCGCGTTGATTGAAGTCGGCAATCGGTCACGACAATCGGAATCGATCGATAATCAGAATCGGTAAATCGGTCACAACCATTGGGATAGATCAATAATCAGAATCGGCAATCATTTACGACGATCGGAATCGGTAAGATTGGGCCTAACAAGGCCTAATGGAAGGTCATAATGTAAACATTCAACCATCATTGTCCATCAATGTGGACATTTAACCAACATTACTCCCAAGGAGTGGCCCATATAGAGCCAAACGTATCATGGGCCAATGGCCTCACACAAGGACCTAATACACATCATTGTGGGCCTCACTCATGAGCCACATATACACCATAATGGGCCTTGCTCATGAGCCTCAAATTCAAGCAGGTGGGCCTCATCATATGGGTCTTAAGTACAAGGCAGGTGGGCCCTATCACATGGGCCTTAAATACACATCATGATGGGCCTCATGGATGGGCCACACTAATGGGCCTTAAGTGGGCTCGGACCACACCACAAATTATTTCAATAGTTGTAGGTGTAACATGCGTATCAGTGTATACTACCATTCCATGGGACACATGGCCTACTAGCGATGATCAGCATTGTCCAACATTTGTCCAGGCGAATCAGCACCATTCAAACATTATTAGCACTGTCCAAACATTATCAGCACTGTCCAAACATTGTCTAACACAGATGGACGAAGTGAATACAATACATACATCAAGGTGGCCCATGTGCTGGACAGCACCTGCATCAGGATGGTCTACCGTCCTTGATGGACGGTGTGAATACGATACATGCAATCAAGGTAGGTCCCACAGAACCTGCTGACGGTGTGGATTAAATCCATACATCACGGTGTGTCCCACAGCAGCACCGTCCAAAAGGACGCTGTGGGGACAGAACACATAAATCAAGGTGGACCCCACCGTCCAGCATGTCTGGACGGTCTGGCCAATACACAATGTCATGTGGGTCCCATGTTTATGGATAGTTTGGATATAACAATACCTCATGAATGGACCTACTGGAGTTGCCGACATCCAACATAGCAACCAATGTTGCTGCTAGTCCACAGATGGACGGACGGCATGGATGAAATCCATACCTCAAGTGCATACAGATGGACGGTTAGTATCAAACCCACACACCATGGATGGTGTAGATAAACATATACATCAGGGTGGTGCCATGTGGTGTGGCCCACCAACGTCAAGCAGGTCTGGACGGTCTTGGATACAACGCATACATCAAGTGCGTCCCACAATCTGGACAGTTTGGTTATAACAAATACATCATGGTAGGGCACCACCGTTCAGATGATGGACGATGTGTTGAAACATATATCTCAAGGTGGAGCCACGTGGGTGGCCCACCAGCTGGGAGACCCAGTTGCTGTTGCAGCTGGTATATCATGTGGGTCCCAGATAGCACATAGCTAGTGTGCAGAACTCCAACCAATCTGCTTCCATCCTAGACCCACGTGTAGGGTGGGGCCCACACAGATGGACGGCTGGACTAACAGATACATCAGGGTGGCCCACTATAGCACCATCCAACCTATCCAGCACCGTCTAGATCATCTGGACGGTGTGGATGAAACAAAAACATCAAGTGGGCCCCTCATCCAAGGCATGGACGGTGTGGGAAAATACATATATATTAATATAATATGTCCATAATCCAGCATGTCCAGCGTCCAGACGTTGGACGTTGGATGGACGACGTTGATATGAACACATACATCATGTTGGGTCGGCCCCACCGTTTGGATGGTCTAGATGAAATACTTTCATCCAGGTGAGGTCCCACATGGGGCCACATAAGGTTATATCTATATAAAATATATAAATATTATTATTATATTATTTCCTTTTTTTTGTTGCTTGAAGGTCCCCAGCGTCAGGTGGGGGTTTGGATGTCCTTCTAACCGGACGGTCTGGACCACGTCCCTCCAGATAGGGCCCCTCATGGATGGACGGTGCATACAACACACCTCAAAGTGGGCCCCATGTACGGACGGCATGGATAAAAATACATCAAGGTGGGTCCGTGCGGTGGCCCACCAATCAAATTAAGATTTGTGTTTTCCTTCATCCATGCTTGTCTCACCGAACAGGCAGCAAGGTGGGCCTCACGAACGGACGGCCTGGATTAAGTGGGCCATGCCATCACACAAAAGAGAGAGAGAGAGAAGGAACACCCACCTTTGATCTCTTCTTCCTTCTTCCGCCAATACGATCTAGAGCTCCAAGGGGGCAATTCCAACGGTTAAGATGTTCTTTGGATGGTGGAGATGGGAGGTAGGAAGTGGGCCACACAAGCTCTCTCCCATGGAAGTTTGGACGTGGGTTGCTTGGAGAATGAGGGAGAGAGAGATGAGAGAGAGTAGTTGTAAGAGAGTGAGGGATGGGTGAGTGATGGGGTGATGGGTAAAGTGAGTGATGGGTGTACTTTGTGTAAGTGAGTATTGACTTTAGGGGTTATTGGGGATGGGGTGATGTGTATTTGACATGAGGTGTGATTGATGAGATTGATGGGACATTATTTGAAATCTTTCTTGGATTTACAAAATGCGCGGTGTTTTTCCTCGAACTGAACGCGGGCCTACATCTCCTGGCCCGGGTATCGCCTCGGCGCGCGAGACGCGGCATCGGAACCGCGGCGACGGTGCGGTCGCTAGGGTATAAGTCTCGGGTTGAGCCGACTCCAGAATACGAGACATGACTCAAGGTTGCGCGTAACTTCCGATAACAGGTCGCAGGTCGCAGGAATTCGACCGGGAGGACTGCGGAAGTTTACGGAATAATACGGGCAGGGTATGGGTCTTACATTTATCAAGGTGGCCACGTAGTAGCCCACACTCACTGGATGGTGTGGCTAAACATACATAAAATAGTGGCCCCACGGATATGTCAAGTAGATGGACAGTGTAGATAAAACCCACATATCACGGTGGTTACATGGTCTAAAAAGATATGTCAACTTAGATAGACGGTTTGAATACCACACGTACCTTTAGGTGGCCCCTATATGAAATAAACTATCAAGATAGATGAACCATGTACATAAAATACATACATCACTGTGGAATCATTCCCTTGATAAACGGAGTGAATAAACCCATACATCAGGTGAGACATCATAGTGTGCCTTAGGAAGTTTTTTTATGATAAGCATTCAATCACCGCTACTTTCTTGGTGGGGTCCACCTCTGATCGGGCCCCACTTCCATCATCAGGTAGGGGCTAAGTATCCCACACAACCAACTAAATTGGACCCCAAAATGGGCCCCACAAGTGCGCTAAACAAGTGGGTCAATACCATTGTCCAATGAGTGCCAAGTAGGGTACTATTCATACTAACAATTCAACGGTGCATAAGGGCCCATTGCCATTTATAGCAATCAAATTGGAGGGTCCATCTGGGAGCCTCATCTACACATTGGTGAGTGTCCACGGTGGGTCTCACGGCCCCGGTAAAGGTCTTCAAAGCAATGCACACAAAGCCCAACAAGTTGCCTAAAGCACCCTTCCGCCAACAAAACAGGGCCTACTCCACTAGCAGGTTGGCCTGCCAATGCCATTGGCCTTTGTGGAGATCAAAACGTTGGGCCTTCTTGGGCATAGCCCATACATCATGTTAGGACATCATAGTAGGCCCCAAAACTCCATATTAGATGGCAACAAACATTAGGGTGGGCCCAACATTTCAATGATGGGAGTCCATTCACAACTATTCATGTGGTGCATTAAACCTGTGATTTGGTTCTGCCAAGGGGAAAGGTACGCTGCCTAGTGGGTCCCACCCCTTACCATGTGTCCCAGGGTGGATCCCATGGTAGTGGGCCCCCTGGACACAAAAAAAAATGGATGAACAACATGGAGAAACCCATACATTACGTGTGGCCAAGGAAGTCTCAACGGTGGTACAAATCTCCACGGTCCCCAATGGTGGGGTCTACAAGGTCTTGGATCAAAATCGATATTTGTATTTCTCTCCCACATAGATCACACGCGTGGGTTGGGTGAAGTAATAACAAGGTGGGCTTTAGGAAGGTTTCAACGGTAGGCATCACTGACACAACTGTTTCCTATGAATAACCCACCTCAATTACGGGTCTACCTTGATGTTTGGGTCATGGCCTAAAATGAGATAGGACATCTAATGGATGGTGTGGATATCACTTAAACACCGTAGTGCTGTCCATGGTGGCCCCATGGTCCTGTTAAGACAACACCGTGCAAAAGAGAAGGTTGGATGTCATTTCCCAATTATTCTCTGTGGCTTGGCCTACCTGAGATCTGAATTTGCCTCATCCTTGGGCCCTAGGCCTAAGATGACCTATACAAAATGAATGGACGGCTTGGATAAAACATATACATTATGGTGGGTCCCACAAATGGGCCACCTATTGTTTGGGATGTCATTTTCAAGCTTGCATCATCTCATGAAAATGGCATGTGGCAATAAATGTCACAGTAGTTAGTTTTCAATGGTCTACATTCTTATCCTAACTAATTCCTATAGTGTCGCCCATCCAAGATCAGGGTCAAGCCTATTATAGGAAGCAAAGCTTAAAATGGCCAAGCAAAACCAATAGATGGTTCGGATGCTACACGTATAACAAGTGGGTCTTATAAGTGAGGTCAACTCTTTGGTTTTGTGTTTTCACCACGCACAGGGACCGTACGAGCATGAAAATAAATGTCATGGTACGTCTCTAGGAAGGTTTCAATGGTGAGCATTAATGTCACCATTGTTTCGTACGGTGTGTCCCACTTGAGGTCCAAATCTACCCCATATTTGGCTTTTAGCCGTAAAATGATTCGGAAAAGAATATGGACAGTTTGGATTAACCACATGCTTCAAGGTGGGGATACAAGTGAAAAACTTCACTTACCCTGTTGACGTAAACACCTTTTGCATGTCTTAGACAGTGACTACTTGTTTTTTTTTTTTTTTTTTTTTTTTTGTCTTTGTAAATACATAAGTAAGGTGCAGGTAAGTGATCAACTCCGTCTATAAAGTTGGTCAGCTCATGATCAGCCTACTGAGTTTTGCATATCCATTAAAACTCAAGAATAGATAAATGGAGAGAGAAAAGAAAACATGGATTCCAGCCATCAAATGAGCTTCCACTATTATAAGACATATATGTACGAATTATACACACACTAAAGTGGACCAAACGTTGGGCACGCAAGATAGTGTGGATAGGTGGGTCCCACCTTCTGATAAAATGAAAAGATGACATAGATATTAACATATACGTCAATATGGAGTCCATTTGATGGGCCTGACATCAAGACAAAGGGTAGACGACTCGTGCACTCACCTCAATGGTTGATTTGAAGACGGGGTGTATACAAATGGTTGAGATCGCCTTTCATTCTCCCTAATCTCCTATAATCTCTCGTTCAACTATATATTTTCTTTATTGTATCATTTTTTTTCTTTTCTATTTCTTTCATGCAGTGGTGAGACAGACGGGTGATGGTTTTATACACGCGGACGACATGGTCATTGTTGAATATAGAGGAGAAGAGACGTGGGATAGGCATGGCACGGTATCGGTTGAGGCATAAATGCGTTAGATATTTTTTTAATTGAAAGTGACACTATTATTTTTTATTTTTTTTACTAAGTGGGCCCTACATTACGTGTACACACATGTACGATGCGTGTCATCCGTTGATTCTAATAAGGCACACATCTTTCAATTTAGTCGTCAAAATGGGGCGTGTCATGTGGTGTTGGAATCACAACGTCCGCATGATTGCTAAGGTATAGATATCGGGTCATTACGACACTAAAACATGGCAACTGATCAGAACTCGTCAATCTGGTCCATTCTAGCGCAGGCCGACACCAAAAATCAAGCTTACGAAAGGTTAATTAGGATATGGGTCTCGCATTAGATGCTTAAGAATATTATTGATATTCTGCTACTTGTTTTGTGATTGTTTGATCTGTAAAATTTATTGATTTATCATTAACTCCGAATATGATAGATGTTTTGAATTCTACGCGATCAATACGTTGATGTTTTATGACGAAATCAATTCAACGAAGTTCAAATCTGTTTTTGAATTATATGGATGATTATTTAACTGCTCAATTATCTAAATGGTTAGGATAGGACTTCGATTTTAGTTGTGTGATCCAATTGACTTAAGTAAAATAACATTGAGGAAGCTATAAGTGGATTATTAGCACTCTATATTTTATTTTTGATAGTTTCTTTCACAATTACTTTTTAAATCTAAATTTATTAATTAATTTATATTCTAGTTATAGTTCTAATGTATTTTAGAAATCGCATAATGTTGTTAAAAAGATGTCGTAAATCTGGAAATCTTCAACTAGTCGAAGGAAAGTTCAGCTCGAAGTCCAGCAACATCGTATTGGAATTCCGTGATCCTCGACTCTTCGAAGATCTACTTCGACTCGTCGAAGGTTACGCAAATAGCACACAGACTATATAAATTTGATGCGGTTTCCAAACTATTCCAAGTCGTTGCGAAATGGGGGTTACCTAAACTATAAATAGGACTTCCTATGGCCTTTTCCGAAGTATCTTAAGGCATTCTAAAGGTATTCCAAGGGTTTGTAAAAGGGTTATAGGGTTTGCAGAGGGTGTAGCAAGGGTGAGATTCAAGGTTGTTCGAATTGGGTAAGTCATCTCTATTTGTAATTTTTGCTTTCATAGTGGATTTTTGTCTCTTTGTGCCGTGGTTTTTTCCTGAAACGGTTTTCCACGTTAAATCTTTGTGTTCTCTTGTATTTGCTTGGTGCTCTCGAATTGCTATCCTAGATCCATCTTTGTGTCATTCCGCAGAACAAATCCAAATAATTGGTATCAGAGCTATCATTGGGGTACGAATCTGAATTCGCGGGATTAGCAATAATGAGAAACACCAAGGCTGATATTGAGAAGTACTTAGACAAAAATAAATTTGAGTTATGGAAGATTAAGATTATTAGTCTATTAACCAAGCAATGCGAAGTTAAAGCTCTTGAGGAGCGGGAAACTGACTATGAAAGATGAAGAATGGAAGACTCTTGCTGGTAATGCTTTGGCCTCCATCCGTTTATGTCTCACGGATGAAGTTCTCTATAATGTTTTGAGGGAGAAAACTGCGTCTAGTTTATAGGCGAAGTTAGAGGATATCTATGCGAAAAAATCCTCCGAAAATCGCCTACACTTGAAGTCAGAGCGGTATACATTCAAGATGGCAGGGGATGGAGATCTGGAGGCCCACGTCAACAACTTTAATAAATTATTTTACAAATTATTAGATATGGATAAAGTAATCAAAGATGAGGAACAAGCATGTATGTTGGTGAATTCTTTTCCGACATCGTATGAGTCATTCAGGGACACTATGTGCACCGTAAATAAAACCCTGATTGTCGACACTGTTATCTCAGTCCTTCAAGGGAAGACCATGAGAAAGCTAAACGGCAGCATGGGGACATCTTCCGATGCATTGATTACGAGGGACATGAATACTGATCGAGATACAGGATCCTCAAGACCGAGATCCAAAACCAAGGGCAATGGTAAAGGAAAGTTGAACTTATGGACTTATGAACTTATCCATCTTGGAGAGGGCCCGATGGATGTTAAATGGTGCTGCGTTGGGCAAGGACTTATGGACTGAGGCCGTTAACACGGCTTGCTATTTGGTGAACCGGTCTCCTTCTACGGCAATTGAATGTAAAATCCTAGAGGAAGTATGGAGTGGTCATAAGTTAGACTACTCAGATTTGCGCATATTTGGTTGTGAGGCTTACTCTCATGTATCGTCAGTTGAGAGAGATAAGTTAGACCATATAGCCAAAAAGTATATTTTTGTTGATTATAGTATTGGTGTGAAAGGTTACAAGTTATTCGACAAGGCCATCACTAGCCGCGACGTTATATTCGATGAAAGTTCCCTATTCCGCAGTAATGATCAAGAGGAACTAGAAAGGTTGATCTTAGACGTCCAGATGGATACAAATGATACTAAGGTAGGGACAGATGTGCAGACAGAGATACAGTATCAGGTAGAGAAGCCACCTGTGAGAAGAAATTAACCACGTGATCGCAGGTTACCGGCAAGATAAAGGGACTACTCTAATATCGCATATACCCTCATTACAGATGAGGGAGACCCGTCAACTATTCAGGAGGCTCTTAATGAGACTGATGCAGAAAAGTGGAAGGCGGCTATGGATGATGAGATGGACTCGTTGCACAAAAATAACACATGATCTAGTGGAGCTTCCAATGGGCCGAAAAGATGCAAGTGGTTATTCAAAAGGAAACATGATAGATACAAAGCAAGGTTGATAGTGAAGGATTATGCTCGAAGAGAAGGAATCGACTTCACAGAGATATTCACGCTAGTGGTTAAGCAAGTATCTATCAGATTCGTGTTGGCACTGGTTACCCAATACGATCTCGAGCTGGAACAAATGAATGTGAAAACTACATTCCTACACGGGGAGTTGGAAGAACAGATCTACATGAAGTAACCAGAGGGCTACGAAGTTAAAGGGGCAGAGAAAAAAAGTTTGCTAATTAATGAGGTCGTTGTATGGCCTGAAACAGTCGCCTAGGTAGTAATATAAAAAATTTGATTCTTTCATGGTTAATCAGAAATTTAATCGAAGTGAATATGATCACTGTGTCTATTACAAGATACTGAGTGATAGCAAATTCATCATCCTAGTATTGTATGTTGATGATATGTTAATCGTCAGTCATGATATATCTGAAATTAACGTACTGAAGATTCAGTTATCAAGGACATTCGAGATGAAAGATCTGGGGGCTACAAAGAGGGTTTTCAGCATAGATATTCATAGAGATAGGAATAAGAGCAAACTTTGGTTATCCCAGGCAAAATACCTTGAAAAGGTATTGATCAAGTATGGGATGGACCAGTCAAAGCCAGTGAGCATTCCCTACGCGGCTCACTTCAAGCTTTCCTCAAAACAATGTCCTAAATCAAATGAAGAAAAGCAGATTATTTTCGTGTGCCTTATTCAAATGCGGTTGGTAGTTTAATGTATGTCATGGTTTGTACAAGACCAGATATTTCACAGGCAGTCGATGTTATGATCAGATACATGTCAAACCCGAGCAAGCAACACTGGGAAGCGGTGAAATGGCTACTTCAATACATTCGAGGTACAAAAGATTACATCTTGACTTTTAAGAGGACAGGAACAAAGTTGATAAGGTATGTTAATCCAGACTATGCAGGAAGTGTGGATTCCAGAAAGCGGCTTCGGGCTACACGTTTGTACTAGTGGGTGGAGCAATTGGTTGGATGTTGAAGTTTCAGTTCATGGTGGCTCTTTCCACAACCGAAGCAGAGTATATGATAGTAACAGAAGCGTTTAAGGAAGATGTTTGATTAAGAGGCATGATAAATTAGTTGAGATTTCAGAAGGAGGCCGTGCCGGTTAATTGTGATAGCAAGAGCTCTATCAATTTGGTAAAAAATTATGTTTATCACTCACGTACTAAACACATTGATGTTTGTCACTATTTTATCTGACAGGTGCTTGAGGAAGGAGGCATAACACTGGAGAAGATTCACACCGGTGTGAATCCGGCGGACATGCTCACCAAAATCGTTATTATAGAGAAGTTTAAGTTTTGTACAACCTCTCTGGGCTAGGCGATGGTATAAAAGAAGGACGGAGTGTGCACGAGAAGTATTGATCGAAGTTATAATGAGATGCAGAGATAAGAGAAGAGGGAAATAAGATACACGTTTAAAGATTGAAGACATGATGGAGATTATTGTTAAAAAGATGTCTTAAATCTGAAAATCTTCGACTAATCGAAGGAAAGTTCGGCTCGAAGTTCAGCAACATCATATTGGAATTTTCTTGATCATCAACTCGTCGAAGATCCGCTTCAACTCGTTGAAGGTTATGCAGACAACACACGGACTGCATAAATTTGAGGCGGTTTCCAGACTATTTCAAGTCAGTGCGAAAGGGGGGTTACCTAAACTATAAATAGGACTTCCTAGGGTCTTTTCTAAAGTATCTTAAGACATTCTAAAGGTATTCCAAGGGTTTCTAAAATAGTTTTAGGGTTTGCAAAGGGTGTAGCAAGGGTGAGATTTGAGGTTATTCGAATCGGGTAAGTCCTCTCTCTTTGTAATTTTTACTTTCATAGTGGATTAATGTTGCTTTGTGTCGTGGTTTTTTCCCGAAAGGGTTTTCCATGTTAAATCTCTGTGTTCTCTTGTGTTTGCTTGATGCTTTTGAATTGCTATCCTAAATCTATCTCTGTGTGATTACGCCTTGGTCTCCCCGAGTTATTACTACATCGCAGCCCTGCATTTGGGGTTGTCATAACACATCGACTATCGTTCAGAGTTCGAGCCCTTCATCCTACAAGGGGCACCTCAAGCTATTTCAAATTTGAAGCCTCTCATCTTGCAAGAGAGTCCTTCATTCAATTCACTCTCCATATCTCAAAATATAAAAGGGGCATCTTCAATTAGTCCAGTCTTCACACCCTCAGTCAACTAGGGGCATAACTCTCCCGCAATCGATCAGGGGGACAATCTCCTCGTCTCGTCAACAGTCGGTCAGGGGCACAACATGCCCTTTCCAGCAAGTGGCAAAGAAGACAACTTCCCTATAACTCTAACAGTCAACCAAGGGCACAACCTATTGTTCGAGACAACTCCAAGTGCAAGGCTGCAATGTAGTAAAAACTCAGTGAAACCGAGGTCATACCCATATGGACTTATAATTGTGCGATTTCTATAATACTTAAAAATTAGAACTATAACTAAACTAATTGATGGAATTTACTTTAAGGAGTAATTGTGAAAGAAACAATTAAGGATAAAATATTAGAGTGCCAAGGATCCATTTATAACTACATCTTGATGTTAATTTACTTGATTCAATCATATAACTCAACTAGAATCAAAATCCTATCATATTTAGCCGAATAATGGAATAGTTAAATCATCATTCATGTGCCAAAACGAAGTTAAATTTCAATTAAACTGGTTGTTACATCATGCATCAAAGTATTGATTGCAGGAAATTCAAAGAATCTATCGTGCCCTATAGTCCACGATATATCAATAAATTTTACAAATCAATCTCTTGAAAAATGGATAATAAATTACTCTTAGTGATCCTAAGCATTCAATATGCCTGGAGTCAACAATAGATCAAAGTAAACTACAAATATATCTTCATTTAAACCAAATATCAACGAATTATTCAACATTCAAAATTAAATACTTGAATTAAAGTAAACTAAAACATTAAGAATAACTGTAGGCTTCACCTCTTAGCCCTGGCTAATAGATTAGCAAATAAAAAACATTATTGTATTAAAACTCATAAAAAAACAAAAGAACTAATTAAAACCGAATGATTGGAGAAAAATGAGGACTCCTTGGAGGCTCCACAACTCCGGGCTCTACCCAAATTCGTTATTTAGAAAGCCTGAAACATTCATTTAAATATAAAAAATTTGCACCAACTTATATAATTGACTTTAATTTACGCATTTTCCTTATGCTTTGACTGCAACTAAATGAGACATTCGATCGCATCAAACATAGCCTTCGGTCACACTGAATTAACTCTCGGATGTAGTTGAATTTCTCCAATTTTCATTTAAAGTCTCAATCTTCCTTAGGTTGCACAGAACCTGGCTTCGATCATATTGAATGTCGAGCGAAATTATCTCTAAAAATCACACTTTGTTGCTGGACTGTTTTGTACACATTCGGTCAGATCGAATCAACCTTTAGGTGGGACCGAACAGTGTGTTAATAATTCTATTGTTGAACTTTGTGATTTCGTTGATCTTTTCTCACTCATTTGCACTTGGTTTTCTTGGATCTATGACACTTGAATTCTTCATTAATCACCTCCAAATCTTCACTTGGTTATTCTTCGAGCTTTAAATATTCTCTTTAATCGTCCTTTTCACCTTAGTTATCAAAGTTACACGGTATAGGAAAAACGTATGTAATTATATCAATTAAATACACCCATGCTTAAAAAATTGATGCATAATAAATATATATATATAATATATATATAATATATATATATATATATATATATATACACACACACACAATATTTCACACTCAACACACCCCCAACCAACATTTTGCTAGTCCCGAGAAAAAACATGCGAACAACTAATCTTCAATATCCAAATTTTAGACCTTTTTTTAAAAAGCAACATTTTGTATAATCCTATACATATGTAAGTAAGAATTAAAGATATATGGATGAAATATGTTAGTCTAGATCCTGATATAATTAGTAAACCATAAAACTAAGTTCCTTTTCATTATTAATTCACATACTATATCTAAACTTCAAGTTGTTAGCATGTTCATTGAATTTCTAACTTATAATCCATTAAGAGTTACGCTTTTCTCCATGTAGACACTGAAAAGCGGCGCCCACGTTGGTTAAAAGTGTTGTGGTAATGATGGTGGGGGTGATTAAGCTGATTTGTGATTGTTGGAGTCGCCACTAGCCAATATTACTCAGAATCCCGTGGTCGGCTAGAACCCACGGAATACGTAAGGTTGGAGAAATTCGAAGACTCTCCTACCTTAGATTGACTCCTGGTCTGCGATCTAAGATTCCGGGTAAGGGACCTCGGTTACAAAGAGGGAAGGTATTAGGTACCCTCTCTGCCCGCACAAATGTACGGTCTCTACTTAGTGTGGTAAAATAATCTCAAGGGATGATGATGATGCTATGGTCATGATGGGACTGGTCACACGTGGATTTCTGATGTAGCAAGATCCGAGATTTCGGCAGGCTACAGAGCATACGTCCGAAAATGTGTCTAGAGGGCGGATGTGATGATGCTTATGCAAAGAGATAAGAAAAGTGGACTAGATCACTAAGAATTTCTGATGCGATAAGATCCGATGTACGGCAAGTCATAGAGCATACGTTCACTAGAAATCTAGAGAAGCAGGGGGGTTGAGAAGGGAGTAAATGTCATGATGAATGCTTGTAGGGTAATGGATCTTTGGCTTGACTCTTGAGTAAGCCAAGACATAGACTGAACCATGATCAACTTGGGTTAGGCTTATGGGTTAAAAGGGTTGAGTTGAGGGTTAGGGAGTGGCTGGAAAAATCTGAATTTGGAGGGTTTGGGAGCTCATTCCCTTTCCCTCACTCTCTTCCTCTCCCTCTCTTTCTCTCTCACTCTCTCCCTCCCTTGGTGGCTCTCCCTCTTTGTGGCTTGGTGAAAATGAAAGGGGAGAGGGCTATTTACAGCCCTTTCCAATGGTTTTTTGGTAAATAGAGGACAAGAGGAGGGTAAATGCTGATGTGGCATATGGTGATTGGTGAAGAGGAGAGAGACGCCACGTGGCGTGCTCTCATTGGCTAAAGGGGCTGGTAAAACAGTAAATAGTGAGACTTGGAAGGGTAAATTCCAAGAAAAGTTGACTTTTGGAGCTGGGACAGCTGTCCACATGCGGGCCGCGAGCGGCGACACTCGTAGTACCACCCGCGGTAGTCCGGCTACCGCCCGGACTGGGTTGGGTCTGAATCTCGTGTGGTTGGCTCCATGCACGTTTTTTTAGGGGAAACGGTACTTTGACTACCGCCGGCGGTAGTCAAACTACCGTTTCGGTACAATTTCCCTCGAAATTTAGCCGGTGGGTCCTTTTTTGGGTCCTTAGAGTGAAACAAAGTTCGTTTTGGATATTCGACTCAAAATGGCTCAAAATTGACTCGATTGTTATCCGAAAATGACCCGAGAAATGGATCGGTTTTGGACATGGTCTGGATTGAATGATGACTCATAATGGCTCAGGTTAGGATTAGGGTTATGTTTAGGATATGATCATGGTTCTCGGATTGTCTTAACTTTCTCAAGATATTAGCCTGGGTGAGGTGTCTACAGATGCCCCTCTTTGGCCGAGTTGCGAGCAACCGAAGGCCAAAGCAAGTGGACACCCCACCCTTCTGGTCAGAAAGGATAGTGATTCAAATCTGTTGCCTGCTTGTTTCATTGTCAGTCGACTGTGTGGAAAAGAGATTACTTGCACATATCATGAGGGTTGAGGAAAATGTTGTGATTGTCTCATGCGCATTTGTCGCGGTTTTATGGATCACTAATCACAACCCTTTCACATCGGATTGTTAACAGCATTGGAAGGTAAGTCTGAAAAGTAAGGGCCTCTGCGCATTTGTCGCGGCTTTACGAGAATTCCTGTACTGTTAGGTCTGTCGTTCCTTTGCTATGTAATCACCCTAGGAGTGTTCGTTCCATTTGATCGTCAAAGTGGTTAGCTGCTCTACGCGTTGGTGCGGCCTTATGGGGAACTCACTACGCCGACTTGGACTCGATCAAATTTTGCGAACATCCCGGACTAGGTATGTGCAGGTAACCTGTTTGCCATGCAATCTGCTGAGTCTGACACTTTGGTTACAATGGATTGTCTTCACTTCAAGTTTGATTATTCTTTCTATAGATAGATCCACTCATCTTACTAGCATTTGTACGACTGCTCAGTTATAGAAATCTGGCCAATCGTACATGTATCATATGCGGACTCGATCGTCCTTCGAAAAACTGGAAGAGATCGGGACTTATTTAACTGTTTGCACTGACCGCAACTGGAGAACATGGAAGATTCCTCAGTGTACTGCGCGACGCGTGTGTCTTTTGAAAACTATCCTCTTTGGAGCTAGGCTCCTTGAGGGTTTTATTTGAAACTATTTTTTAGATTTTTTGAAAAGTATCCGTTCGATCTCGCGGGTGGGCGTCGTAGTTCGGTTTTTATTTTCGCAAGTTAAGTAAACAGCCGCGTTGCCTCCACTAATGAGTTGGCGGGGCTAACGGTTTTTATTTGAAGATATCTTGAAATTTTATTTTTTTTTGAAACATCGGTCCGATCTCACGAGAGGGTGTCGTCATCCGGTTTTTATTGTACAGTGATCTGAATTGAATAGCCAGATGACCTCCACTAATGAATTAATGGGGTAATTGGGGAATATGGGCTTGATTTGGACATGTGGGCCTAGGACTATAGGCCTTGAAATCGGGTTTGTGTAGTGGGTCTTGCTTTGGATATGTGGGCCTAGGACTATGGGCCTTGAAATCGTGGGCTTTGGACCCTGGGCCTCTAAACAATGGGCTTGGTGGGCTTTTGACATGTCGGTCTTGTGGACTTTGAACTTGTGGGCCTTGTGAGCTTTGAACTTGTGGGCCTTTGGGGGCTTTAAACTTGTGGGCCTCTGGGGGCTTTGAAATGTGGGCCTTGAGGGCTTTGAGATGTGAGCCTTGAGGGCTTTGAGATGTGGGCCTCTGGGGCTTTGAACCTGTGGGCCTTTGGGGGCTTTGAACTTATGGGCCTCTAGGGGCTTTGAACTTGTGGGCCTCTGGGGCTTTGAAATGTGGACCTTTGGGGCTTTGAACTTATGGGTCTTGTAAGCTTTGAAATATGAGCCTCTGGGGCTTTGACTTTGACTTTGTGGATCCCCGACTTTGTTGGCCGCTTGTCCTGTATATGCATGAACGTTGTTTTTTTGTTTTTTTTTTTATATATAAAGAAAGGAAAGCGATTTATAGAAAGACTTTTTTTTTTTTGAAAGGAATGGAAATTTTTGTTTGTGCCAAATTTGTCGATGTTTGCTTGTGTTTGAACTTGTGCTTGGATGGTGGAATCAGAACATTGAACTTAGCCCATGTCGAATCCGGTATTCTGAGTTGTTTACTAGGGATCCTGATTCCCTGAGAGTAGTGCATACTAGGATCATGCCCCTTGGATTTGGGTAGAGTCTGACAGAATTCTGATCCGGGACTTATCTTTTCTTCGCGCTTCTTCACTTTGCTCGTTGCCTTGACTTCTCTTGTTCTTGCACCTTTTGTTTTGTTTTTTTTCTCTAGCCACTTTTGCCCGTAGCGCCTTTTCAGGTTTTCACCACGACTGTCTTTCTCGTCATTTTTTCCCATAGCGTCCTTTCGAATTTTCACCATGTCCCAAGTTTTTGCTCTTGGCTGCCCCTTGGCAGCTGTGCTCTTTTTACCCTTGGAGCCTTTCAGGTTTTCACCAAGTCCGCTACATACCCGCTGTTTTTACTCGAGGCGCCCTTTCGGGTTTTCAACTCGCCCGTTTTGCTTAGGCGAGTTATTTTTCTTTTGATTTCTCTTTTTCTTGTACAAAGGTGGGAGGCTGGACTCCATTCATTGCCGGCAGACTAGTGAGTTGCTTGACTTTGTCTTCAATCCCGATCATGAAGCTGTTGACATTGGGTTAAACTATCCTGAGGGGAAATGGGTTGGTGACTTGTGTTCTCACTCATTGTGTTCGACTCTTCTTTTCTTTTCTTTTTTTTCTCTTTTTTTTTTCTTTTTTTTTGGACTGCGCGCTTTATTCGTCCATTTAAAAAATAAATAAATTTTGAGCCCTTTATTTTTTTTGGGAACACTTATTGGAAGGAAGGAATGATGATGGAATGTACCTAACCTCTTGTCGTTTGGCTTTAGCTTTATGATTGTGGTTGTTGACATAGTCAGGTAGGATTACACATGATAGATATTCACATTGTCGACATTGATTGGCTCTGGAAGATCTTTGCCTCCAATGATGGTGAGACGAAGGGAACCTCTCGGAAGAATATTCGCAAACGATCAGTGAATCATCCCAGGATGACTCGGACTTACCCCTTGGATCTAGTAGGCGCAATGATAAGATGTGCATTGTTACCATGTTGCTAACCTTTATTTCAGACTTGCTTGTCGTTTGTCCTAGTGATCGCCATGCGCTTTATGTCTGTAAGATGTAGTTGGTTGTATTGAGATTACCACCAATCATTTTTCTTGACTTCTCTTTTTCATTCGCACCGATGATGTAAGATGTTGTTGGCGCCCACTTTTGTCTGACACGAGAATGTACTCATCACCATTGGATGCCTTTGGGGTCATTCTTTTGATGATGTCCACACCCCATAATGAAGAAGGGCTAGAGTGTTGACAAGTTATAAAGACTCGAAGCATGCACATGGATCCGTTATGCAAGCTTTGAATATTTGAAGCACTTCCTAACATGCTACAATAGCTTAGCTCCATCGTTCATTAATAGGACTCCATCGTGGACTTCAGACATGATCTTAACAGCTTTGTTTGATGAGCTTGATTTCAGGCTTCACAACAGATGATGTATGATTGGTTCTTCATTTGATTTTGGTAAGGCTTTATAGGAGAACGAAAGGTTGGATAGCCTTGGCCTTAAGAACTCTGTGATCCTCTACTTGTATTCATGAGGCGAGGATCTCTTGATGCGTACTTTTCTAGGGAGCTCAGGGGATCCCAAGCTTACAATTTCAAAATCATCCGTGACGACATTGGCCTTTGCCTTGAACTTTCGGAGGGAATCCTCTAGCTTGAGAGGCGGATCATCATTTTCCACATCTTGAGCTTCATTCAAACCCATGAGTTTGAAGTCTAACTCCAGATCGAAATCATATGAGTCGACTTTAAACTCGGGTGTTGTAACAGACGCATTTGGCACATTATTGCTTGTGAGTTTTGAAAGATTTTCTATTGTTTTTGTGTTTTGAGAAATTTCTGTTGTTCTTGGATTTTGACAAGTATTTGAATTTTTGGTATTTTGGAAATATCTAGTGTTTTTGGCTTTTGTGAATTTTCTAATTTTTTTTTGACAAGTATATGATTTTTTTTTTTGTTTCAGAAATATCCAGTGTTTTTGGCTTTATGAGAATTTTCTGATTTTTTTATTTTTTATTTATTTTATTTTTTTTAAGAAAGACGGTGACGTGAACCAGGGATTGCCTGATTCGGCTCGGGGAGCGAAACATTATTTGCTTTTATTGTGCCGTCTTGGGGACTGTGAACCAATTATTGCCCTGCACTCCCTCCCCTTAGGAGGCAGGGCTAGACGGATCAGTAGGTGGGCCCTCATTGTCGTGCCCAAATGTCGTGATGAGTTTGGGATTTGGATCTGAGTTGGTGTTGGATGTTACTTTCCTCAGCTCATCCCCGATGCATTGTAGTCTTTGGATTCTTCCTGCTCAAGTGGGACCCAGTTTGTGAGCCAGTCAATCAGGGAAAATTCTTGCCCCTTCCCCAAGTCATTTTCAAATAGCCCAATTGGGCTCATTTTTTTCATTTGATCCTCCACGGTGGATCTCAGCCTGTCAACTGAACAGATGATCCCTTCTCTGATGGATTTGATTGATGTGTGGATGAAAGGATCATTCTCCTCTTGCCAATCTTGCCCTCCTTTGATACATCTGTGCTTCGCTATCTCACCCTTAGGAGGCTGATATCCCAGTCCTGTCATGCCTATATTTTCTTGATATTCGAGCTGATAATAAAAATGTTGGTGCTCGACTGAAGGGAAGACAGAGTTTGATTCGATGGGACATGCAAGAGGTATGCAATTCACAGTCTCGAACTCAAGACCATGGTATGAGATATCCTCATCAGAGCATTGTATGTCTATGATCGGAATATCTAGCTCTTGATGGTTGACTGCTTATATCAGAAAGATTTGTTCGGGATCATCCAAAACGGTCAGCGCCTTGTCTCCGAAAATGTATTTGGTCTTTTGATGAAGAGTTGAAGAGAGAGCCTTGACTCTATGGATCCAAGACCGATCAGGGAGGAGATGAAATGAAGCTATGATGTCAAAGATCTGAAAAGTGATGATTGATGTTTTGGGACTAATCAGAATCTTGACTTTAATATCTTCCTCGACTTGTTTCCTAGAGGCGGGGACTACTTGTCCTAGACTCTTCTCTTGAAAGTTCGAAGACTGAGTAGAGCTAGGCAAATCCCTTTGAGTAGCAGAATGTCCTTCTTGAAAAGTTACCACATGATTGAAGTTGGACCCTGATTTTACTAGGGCATGCGGTATGTTGATCGGAGAATGAGCATTTTCTTGCATCATGAGGGTTGGAGTAAGGATCGGATAGGCAGATGGTGCCCCTTGCGAGATGGAGGATGTATGGATTGAATTGATTGAGGGTAACTCCGAGGGCACAAAGATTGGACCGGCTGGAGATGCCCCTTGCATATTTAAGGGCGCAGAGATTGGATTGGATGGGCATGCCCCTTGCATATTTGGGGGATGGAGACTGGACCGACTGGAGATGCCCCTTGCCTATTAGAGAGCGAAGAGATTGGACTGGCAGGGTGTGCCCCTTGTAGACTTGGGGGTATTGTTGTTGGGCTGGCAGTGATTGAATGGATGCATTTGACTGGATGGCAAGGTAATTCTCCCTGAATGATATTAGTGGCAGAGGTGTCTAATGAGGTGGGGCTTGCTTGATACAGCGGCAGGGGATTCTGGAGGGTGTAATTGGTGGTGGAGACAGCAGGAGAGGTAACCATAATCGTTTGGTTGTCAATCAAATCTTGGACTACATGTTTCAGGGCGAAACAACGGTCCGTTGTGTGGCCTCGGGATTGGTGGTATGCACAGTACTCATTCTCATTATAGTTTGGTGGCAGAGGGTTTGGTGGGAGCCTAGGCAGTAGCGGTATAAGTATTTGCCTTTGGACTAGCGTGGCTAGTACCTCACTGTACGTTTGGGCTATCGGTGTAAACTGTCTAGGTTCTCGTGCCATCCCCGTTTGCCGACCATGATTGGGGTATTGAGGAATCTCCCTTTGTTGTTGTTGTTGCCATTGTTCCTCTTGAGGGGTGAATTGAGCACCTTGAGTAGAGGCGATAAGATCGTCTTTTTCCGTTGGATGGAGGTCAGGAAAACTTTCGTTACTATTCTCATATTCGACATGCCTTCCTTCCACTATTCGTTGTACCGGGGAGGCCTAATGAGGCCACCAGGGGGAGATTGTCCCAGTCCTTATTCTGGCTTCAACTCGTTCCCCAGCATGGATGAGTTGGGTAAAGTTGACATATGGATACGAGACGAGGTATCCAGAGATACTCGGGTTTGCCGAGTGGATGATCATGTACATTTGCTCCTTGTCATCAATGGGTGTTTTCATTCTGGCAGCCATGGCCCGCCATCGTCCAACGTAAGCTGATAATGACTCATCGTCCTCTGCCTTAAGGCAACAAGATCTGCCCTTTTGGGTGCTGCATTAAGATTGTACACGAAACGATCAAGGAAAGCTTGGGAAAGCTGTTCCCAAGTCTTAATTGATGGTAGTCTAATGACGTGTACTAATCTAACGCATCACCTTTCAAGGATTTTTGAAACAAACGGATCAACGCTCCATTATTACCTGCCAGAGTATTAAGCTCTACAGAATGCTCTTAAATGGTCCATAGGACACCCCGTACCATCATACCTTTTGAATTTTGGAACCTCAAAGTTTTGAGGTACCCTGGCATCGGGAAAGGGACATAAGTCCCTGAATTTGGTGGATGGATGATCCACTCCTTGCTGCCTTTGTAGTTTCCTCTGTACATCGCACAATTGCTCTCGGAGTTTTGTGAGTTCAGAAGGATTATATGAGAGGGGTTTTCTCCATTGAAATTGACCAGATCTCTTACTAGGAAGAAGATATTGGTGATCTTGTGCTGATTCTATAGGGAATGGTAGAATGAGATTTGATGGAGGAGGAAGGGAGGAAGCAAAAGGAGGTTGTGGGGTTAAACTGTTTTGAGCACTATGTTGTGTTGCCTGTATGTCCGGTATAGAGCCTGACACTAGGCGAAGCAATAGTTCTTGCATTGCTCGAAGTAGTAACTCTTACGTGGTTGTATTGACCTATGAGTCTGTCGGCACTTTTTCATGGGTAGCCATAATTGCATGGGATTGAGTGGTCGTGGCTAGGATTGATGCCCAAACAAGTGTAAGCCAAAGATGTTTTTTTTTTTTTTTTTTTGTGAATGCAGTGATGATGTCCCTTGAGATTATAGTACCACACACTTTCGAGTCGGGTCTTCGCTAGTGCGAGCTAGCAAATCCCCAGTGGAGTCGCCATTCTGTAGACACTGAAAATCGGCGCCCACGTTAGTTAAAAGTGTTGTGGTGATGATGGTGGGGGTGATTAAGCTGATTTGTGATTGTTGGAGTCGCCACTAGCCAATATTACTCAGAATCCCGCGGTCGACTAGAACCCACGGAATACGTAAGGTTGGAGAAATCCGAAGACTCTCCTACCTTAGATTGACTCCTGGTCTGCGATCTGGGATTCCGGGTAAGGGACCTCGGTTACAAAGAGGGAAGGTATTAGGCACCCTCTCTGCCCGCACAAATGTACGGTCTCTACTTAGTGTGGTAAAATAATCTCAAGGGATGATGATGATGCTATGGTCATGATGGGACTAGTTACACGTGGATTTATGATGTAGCAAGATCCGAGATTTCGGCAGGCTACAGAGCATACGTCCGACAATGTGTCTAGAGGGCGGATGTGATGATGCTTATGCAAAGAGATAAGAAAAGTGGATTAGATCAATATGAATTTCTGATGCGACAAGATCCGATGTACAGCAAGTCATAGAGCATACGTTCACTAGAGATCTAGAGAAGCAGGAGAGTTGAGAAGGGAGTAGATGTCATGATGAATGCTTGTAGGGTAATGGATCTTTGGCTTGAATCTTGAGTAAGCCAAGACATAGACTAAACCATAATCTATTGGGTTAAGCTTATGGGTTGAAAGGGTTGAGTTGAGGGTTAGGGAGTGGCTGGAAAAATCTGAATTTGGAGGGTTTGGGAGCTCCTTCCCTTTCCCTCACTCTCTTCCTCTCCCTCTCTTTCTCTCTCACTCTCTCCCTCCCTTGGTGGCTCTCTCTCTTTGTGGCTTGGTGAAAATGAAAGGGGAGAGGGTTATTTATAGGCCTTTCCAATGGTTTTTTGGTAAATAGAAGGCAAGAGGAGGGTAAATGCTGATGTGGCATATGGTGATTGGTGGAGAGGAGAGAGACGCCACGTGGCGTGCTCTCATTGGCTAAAGGAGCTGGTAAAACAGTAAATAGTGAGACTTGAAGGGGTAAATTCCAGGAAAAGTTGACTTTTGGACGCTGAGACAACTATCCACACGCGGCCGCGAGCGGCGGCACTCGGGGTACCGCCCGGACTGGGTTGGGTCTGAATCTCGTGTGGCTGGCTCCGCGCACGTTTTTTGAGGGGAAGCGGTAGTTTGACTACCGCCGGCGGTAGTCAAACTACCGCTTTGGTACAATTTTCCTTGAAATTTAGCCGGTGGGTCCTTAGAGTGAAACAAAGTCCGTTTTGGATATTCGGCTCAAAATGGCTCAAAATTGACTCAATTGTTACCCGAAAATGACCCGAGAAATGGATCGGTTTTGGACATGGTCTGGATTGAATGATGGCTCATAATGGCTCAGGTTAGGATTAGGGTTATGTTTAGGATATAATCATAATTCTCGGATTGACTTAACTTTCTCAAGATATTAGCCTGGGTGGGGTGTCTACACTCCATAATGCTAACTATGATGATTACCTTAAAGTGGAGAGATCAACACAAGTTATTGATTCTAAATACATATCTTTTTCACTTATTTTTTGAGCTTTTTGATTTTTCATCGACGACTTTCACACTATCGTCCTTATTTCTTTATTTTATTTGTTTTTATTAATTTTCTCATTTAAACATATTCAATAAGTAGCCATTTTCGATTTCAACTGTTTTTTAGTTGGTTCTTTACTTATTTTTATACCAAGGTAGATAAGGATCTCCGTACTTGGTTCATAACACTTTTAAGTAATTATTAAACTAGAATAATAATAATTCAAGTTAATTTCACAAAATACGAGTCAGACATAAAACATGAATTAGGTTCCACTGATATTTAGATTTTTCTATTAATCAAATTATAAAAAGAAATTGTTCAAAACTACTGATCAACTAGGCTTTAGAGTTTCAAAATTTACTTTGTATCTTATTATTATACTCAAATATATTTAAAAATATATAATATTACTCTCCAAAAAGAGTTTTAAAATCTAAAAATTGACAAATTTACTATGTATCTTATCACTACTATTTTCAAGCAACCAGTTGACACAGACAGAAGACATACAATGAATCCAAACCGCAATTCATGACTGGTCGGCAAAGGTAGCGTGTGCACTCGCCTTGGCATCAGTTACACATAACATCTGTAGACACCCTAGCCAGGCTGATAAGCTAATTGAGTTTGAACCAATGAATGGTCAACCAAAACCCCAATCATGAACTCTAACCCTAATAGCCCAAAACATAAGAACTCCAATCTTAAATCCTAAACTAAACTCATTCAATCCAGTCGACCTAATCCTAAACCCTAGAAATCTAGAACCCTAGAACATTGAATTAACTCACTCGATCAACTCGCTGAGTCGACTAATCCGATCGGCCTACTTAGTCCAACAACCCAATCAACTTTTCTAGTTAAGTCCAAAACCAACCCGAATCAAAGCTCAAAATCAAGCTCAATCGAAGTACAGTGCGCAACAACAATACGATGTCCTTTGTAGCAGAGCCTCCATACTTAAGAGAGGCTACCTGCTGAACCAAGGAGTCCATGTAGAGACTGGTGGAAACCAACCTGCTGACGGTAGCGTGACACTCCCATATTCTGGCTGGCACCCATCAATCATGTAAAATTCCTCTTTTTCAGACCTTAAGTGTGCGACCGATGTGTATTTACTCCAATGCTTATATGCTTATCCAAAATTACCCTCTACCACCTCATCCAACCCATGAGATAATGTCACGTGGCAATCTCCAATCATATCCCTTTAATCACCTTTCCCCCTTTAGACTTTACAGGAATTGCAAGAAAACCGAGTTTGTAAGCTAAAAATAGCCTCATTCCATTCTCATTTCAAGCATTCGCTCTCATTTTCGACCATCAATTCTCATCCAATGAGTCCCCTTCCATCCATCCACCGTGAATAACAAGAGCGAGAGAGAGAAAGAGAGTCAAACCTAGCCAGAATCTGTCTCCCGAGTCGCCAAAGCCCTAACCGAAGCTACTTGATCAAGTCTTTACGACACTACCGTCCATCCATGCATTCAAGTTTCACTCAATGATATTCAAATATAAGTATTAGCATTGTGCAACACTCATTATCTTCTCACCCCTACCTCTCACTACATTATATTTCATTACTTTTCTTGTATATAACTGGAGTGTGTGTGTTATGTGGCTTGCCAATATAGTTAGAGCCTGCCCACCAAAAACCCATCTAGTTAGCCATCATTTTGCTATAAGTATCAACATAGCATTAAACATCCCATACAACATATTTTTACATACTTTGTACTTTGCACTTGGTCGGTTTGAATGTATGCTTTGTGGCTTGCCGATATAATTAGAGCCTACCCATTAAAAATTCAGATCGATTGTACATTATCATTATGATATTACATTACATTTTTTGTGTAAGAAAACTAATCATATTCGTAAAAAATTAGTTAGATCTTATGAAGTAGAGACTGTACATCTGTACTAACAGAGTGGGTGATTAATACATTCCCTTTATGTAACCATGGTCCCTTACTCATAATCTCTGAAACGCAAACTCAAGAATCATCCTAAGACTAATGATATTCAGATTTTCAATCTTAAGTATATATACAGGGTTTAAACGACTATATGATCGAAATAATTGGTTAGTGGCGACTCTAATCGAACATAACACCCTTTCGACTCCTAAAAAAGTCCTCAAGCAAGGCAACCTATGGAAAAACGAGCTGATTCCTCCACTCTCGTGAGATCCTCAACGTCCACATACCACAGTTTTCATTTTCATTCAACCGTTAATTAAGTTTAAACAAAATTTGATACTTTTGTGGCTCACAATAGTCTTTTAATAGTTATTCACCCCTCTCCAGTTGTATGGTCACATGAGATTTGTACTCGCTTAATTCTTAGACGATGTGGATATAAAAAAACCTGTCAAGTTGGGCCCCACACGGGTGTTACCCGAGTAACACGGAAACGGATTGGTTACTCCCCCTGCCACAGCCAATGGCTGATGGTTAATGCTCTGTGGGCCCTACCATGATGTATTTGTTTCATCCATACCATCTATCTATTTTTTGATATGATTTTATGATATGAGATCAAAAATTAGGTATATCCCAATCTCAAGTGGACCACATTACAGGAAACAGTGTTGAATGAACGTCAATCATTAAAAACTTTTTGGGGCTATAAAAGTTTTGGATCAAGCTGATATTTGTTTTTTCCCTTCATCTGGGTCCATATGATCTAATGGACAGATTTGATGTCAAATAAACAGTACAGTCAGCCTTAAGGAGGATTTTAACGGTGGATATTCAATCACTATTATTTTCCCGTGGTGCGTGGTCCACATGAAATTTGTATCCCTCTTATTTTTTGTATCAAGCCTTAAAACTATCCGTAAAAATTGATGAAACACGTACATCATGGTGGGGACCACAGAGCACCGATCACCAGCCCGGTGGCTGGTGGCAGGGGGAGTAGCCAATCCGTTTCCGGGTAACACCTAATCCGCTCGCTACTTCTGCAACGACGCACGTGGTATCGCCGGTGCGAGATTCGACTCACCCTTCTGGCCTTCCGTAGTGGCAGAGCACGAAATCGGTACCGAAGCACTCAGCCATCGTGCTAGAAGTGAGCGTACCTAAATCCGAACCATCCAAATATTAGAATCACACTAGATGGCCATCTAATAGAATCATATTGATTAAAAGATCTCAATATCTGATCAACGAATAATTACTTTTTGAATCCAGACCGTTGATTGCTTCTCATTTTTACAATCCATTACCTGTCCACGATACTGTTCATTATATATTTTGATATCATATGCAGTAGGACCGACCATACGAACAGTTTGGATCCAGTTATTTGTATGAAATGCGCACAAAGACAGCATGCGTCAGCGTGGGTGCGTATGGATCATCACATTCTACCCGAGTTCCTCCTCTTACCATAGGAGGCGGATTTCCGTGCTGTGTGGGCCCATGGAGATGTCCGTGATAAATCCACTCCGTCCATCAGTTTTGAAAGACCACAATAGATAGAAATCATAAAATTCAGGCTGATCTAAAACTCACGTGGACCACACGAAACAGTAGGGATTGAATGATTGGGAGTGAGAGAAGTTTTGTATCAGGACGATATTTTTGCCTACAGTTTATCTGAGTGGTAATCACACTATGAACGGTTTGGATGGCATATAAACGTCATGGTCAGCTCCAGGAAGGTTTCAATGGTGGGCGTTTCCATTCCCACTGTTTCGTTTGGTGTGGTCCACCTGAGTTTTGAATATTCCTGATTTTTACTTATTTGTTCTATTGTATTTATTTTAAAACATATGAATGGAGTGGATTTGTCACAGACATCTAGATGGACCCCACACAGCCCCGGGCACAGGTATGTCTCTTTGCCAGGAAGCATGCAATCGGCATCGCCACCTGTATCATCCCGGCGCACGTTAGCCGGGAAGCGGATTGCGTCCCCGCCCAGACCGTAATCCGTACAGACAGGGTTCTGTGAGGCCATCATGATGTATGGGTTTGATCTACTCCGTCCATCCATTTTGTCGGATCATTTTAAGCTAATAAGCAGAAAATTGAACAGATCGAAGGATGAAGTGGACCATACGTTGGAATTGAATGCTCACCATTAAAAACTTCTTGGGAGCCTGGAGGTTTTGGATCAATCCGATATTTGTGTTTTCCGTTCATCTAGATCTATATGACCTCATTAACAGTTCAGATGGCAAATAAACAGTGGCTCTAAGAAGATTTCAATGGTGGATGTTATTATCACCGCTTTTCTTGTGGTGTGGTCCACTTTAGATTTGGATCTAAATAATTTTTGGATTTATATACTAAAATAATCTGGAAAAATGGATGGACGGCGTGGATAAATAAAGAAATTCATGGTGGATCCCACAGAATCTCTGCCTGGACGGATTATCGTCCAGCGGGGGTTGGACGTAATCCGCTTCCCGTTGGCCCGAGCCCCAATTTAAATAGAACGAGTACATCGCAGAGTGCAGTAAACCTCTCCCTCTCCCTCTCTCTCCGATAAAACGATTTTCCTCCATCCATTTTCCCAGCATTCTCAAAATATAGGGTTAGGGTTTGCTTTCTTCAGCTACAAAACCCTAGCATTTCTCCCCAACGTACATTTTGTTCTTTTTTTGCAGCTCTTGCTGAGGTTAGGGTTTGTCCAAATCCATGGGCGGAAAAGCAGTAATCTCAGATGACGAAGGTTGAAATGATCGAACTCAGCTCATTTTTCTCTCTCTGGATTCGATTTTTTCTTATTTTCGTGATATTTTTTCCCTTTATATTTGAAGATGAGAATGAGATTGCTGAAGAAGAGAAGAGAGGAGGAGGAGCTCGAGATACCGAAGATGTTGATGACGATGATGAAGGTTAGGGTTTGCTAGATTTTTGGATTGACGTACTGGATATTTAGGGTTTTGTTGGTTGAGGTTTTACTGGGTGGTTTGCTGAGCTGGACGGTTTTTTGCTTGGCCATTCTTTAGTGCAGATGTCCTGCCATTGTGGTAGTTCTATCCGTTAAGAATTCTAGACGGGGCCCTCTTCATTATGTGTGCTATGCTCTATTATCTCCTCCATCAGACGATCCTGGTCACCCAATTGGGGGCTTGAAGTGGACAGTTAAATCCAATGGTCAACATTTATTGCAGTAATAGATGCAATAAGTTGGACAGTAAGGATAATTTGATGGGGACCGCTATGTGAGTTGCACTGTGCATATAAGCAATGTTTACGAGTCATGCTTTGTGATTTAGCTTGATCAGAATGAGCTACATGGGCTGTTCTCCAAATCAGGTCATCGAATTCTCTCATCCAGGGCCAGTACCGAGTTGACCCGGAGTCATATGTTAGTTTAAACCATATTCACGATGCAAAGAGACTTCCTATTGACATCTCCTTTGTCGAGAGTCTTGGTCATGGATCATGGTATTGAAATTGCCATTCTAAATTTTCATTCAAGTAAAAGGAATCGGCATTGGTAAAGGAGAATAATTAGCTTGTTAAGAAATGGCATCATTTGGGTCTTCTTCAACGATAAGCCGCAATGAGAATGAGAGTGAGAATTCACAATCCCTTCCCTAATGCTTTTCCCGTTGCTTCCTTTGGACAACTAGTTGCTCTGAAAACACAAATTTGATCATGCTTTTGTTATCCCTGCAGACTCCATATGTCCATACGAAAAGGTTCCGCGTTATCCAAAGAGGAACCATCGACATTCAATTTCTAGATTTCAACTAAAGCACCTTCCATTATGTAAACACCTTTGGTCTCCCTCATTGCTATTGACAACCATCACCCAATTTCTCATAAGATTTAATGTTGCCCTTTGGATTCTTTACCATGAAGAGCCCACCTGACAAAGTACTTTATATGGTTTCCACCATTCTTTTGAATGATGTCATCACATTGTTGAATGTCGTTTGTTTCTTTTTTACAAAAAAATGCACTGAGAATTGTGAAAGGAGGCGATCTCCAAATGATCCTCTCTGTAACAAGAAAAAGGACCACTCCTTAAATTTGTAATATTCTCTTGGGGAGACGAAGAGATGCCAAAGTACTCTTAAACGTACTACCAAATCCTCTTAGTCATCCATCAATGTAAAAAATAAATGGTTGATTATTTCTTCCGCTGGTTTAAACATGTAACTATTCTTCAGGAGCCCATGGTCGACCTCAGAGATTATCTAATGCAAGACTTAAGTACTCTCAAACATACTACCAAATCATCTTAGTCATCCAACAATGTAAAAAATAAATGGTTGATTATTTCTTCCGTTTGCTTAAACATGTAACTATTCTTCAGGAGCCCATGATCGACCTCAGAGATAGTCTAGTGTAAGACTTTTCTTCTCTATAAGCGTCTTCACGCAACCACATCTGTCAGCCTGGCATGTGTGGGGCTCTCTAAGTGCTCCATCAGGTGGGCCCTGTGATGTATCTGAGTTGGTCTAGTAGTAAGCTGATCCGCTTACCAGGTGGGCCACATGTTCGTGAAAAAACATTGGATGGTTTAAAAAATTGCTAGTTGTCCACATTCATTGTACATGTGTGTCTTGCTGATGAATCTACTAGCTGGATTTGGGTTACGTTACCGACATGGTGTGGCTTGTTTAATGCATGGCTTGAATTTCTCCCACATTTGCCAATTATAGACATCCCAGGTCGGTACACATTGTTGTGCTTGGGAGGAGCTTCCCGAGGCTTCTTGACATGTGTATCTGTTTCCCTTTAAGTTTCTGCTCTTTCTTGAATAGTGATTCTATTTTTGTTGTCGGATTGAATGGTTTACTTCCTTTTTTTCCCTTTTGTTATGATGCACGCTTTGTTTATCTGATTCTGGTTTGTCATGCTTGAGGTTCATGATTTCATTGATCCATGTGGCTTATCTATGTGGTGGGCCTTATAGTGGATGGACAATTGTATGATTAACTCACTGGTTGGACAATCTTATCAATGAGCTTCAAGGGATGCTAAAAAAGTTCAACATGGAAGATCTTGCTATGATTGTCCCATCTGTGTACTTTTGTGCACTTACCCATCCAAACTGGACAAGTAGAGCCCACAAAATGGATGATGTGTATCATTTGACTAGGCAAACAGCATGGACTCCAAGCGATCTCGTGGTTTTTGCCATTGGAAGAAAGGGGTTGGATGAGTTACATGTGAACGTGATGGATTTGATTTTTTTTTTTTTCTTCCTTTTTCTGGCAATTCAGCTTTGTAATCTCTCATGCAAAAAACATCACTGGATTTTCATTTGAATAATTGCTGTTCTTCTTCTTCTTCCTGCCTCCCCCCCCCCCCCCCCCCCCCCTTTTTCCTTCTTTCAGGGCCATGTTTGGTGCCTCTGGAAGCGCGACATATTTGTGTTTCAATTTCATTTCCGCACATGTGCATACATGAACAAGATCAATCTGTTCATTTATTTTTTCATAGTTAATGGCCCCTGGTCCAAAACTCAAAATATTTGAATAGCCCTATATTCCTATGTGTTTAATTGGTGGCATACTAATTAACGTGAAAAGACAAACCTCATCACCTGTCCCATCCAGTGAGAAAATGTCTTTTTACTGGATGGTTAAGATGGTCTAAACAAGGAAATCTTTGGTCATTGGCTAATCAGGGGCAGAACATGCAGGCTTTGACCATCATATGCATGTGCCATGTGTACGGTACACAATATGGAGGTATGGAGGCACGAAAATGGCGCGTCTCCGGAGGCGCAATACGTGTTCTCCTTTTTTTCAATAAGAAATTTACCCATTCCTTTATTAGGAGAAGCTTTTTAATATTTGTGACATATACCTATAAATGACACTCTTCAAAAAAAAAAAAAAAAACCTATAAAGTGTTTGCATCAGTGATGTTGAAGGGCTGGCTTGGGGCACATTGGGGCTAAGTTTCACCAAGCTAGGCTTGGTGACTGGTGGGACTCGGGCTGCTTCTTGCCTGGATTTGAACTGTGTAGGCTGGGTCGGGCCTATTCAAAATATTGATTTTGCCAGCCCAGGCCCAGCCCATTGCCAACCCTCTTCGGAACCCCCCAAGCACACCTCTGCATGCAATAATCTGTATATCAGGTGGGCAGACTGATGATCTTGCCCAGATGTTTAGCCAGTTAGCCCATCAGGTGCTGCACACGTACATGACGGAATCTGGGCAATACTTTTTAAAACCGTCCATCTTTCGCATGTGGATACATGTATCTGCTTTATATAGAGTCTATATTTAACAAGGAAAATACCACATGATATGGGTATGCTTTCCAATGGGTGAGAAGTTTTTTTTTTTTTTTTTGAAAGATGACGAAATTGTATTAAAAAGCCAAAAAGATTACAGCAAGGAGAGAAGAGAGTCTGCAGAGATGGTAGATGCAACTAAACTCCTAAAAAAAGAAAATCACTGTCCTTCAAAGAGTCTACATGACAGGCCCATTCGATCAATAAACGCTTAGCTCTGGATGAGACAGCTTCGGAGGAGTTGGAGATATCCCTAAAACATCTGCTATTTCTTTCTTCCCAAACCGACCACCAAACCGCAAGAATTGCCATCCTCCAGAGCCTAGTCCTAACCTTACGAATGTTAACCCCGTGCCAAGCTTGAACAAGATGATTCACCTCCTCAGGGAAGCACCAGCTGATGTTAAAACGAGTGCAGAAATCTGTCCAAATTGAAGAAATGAATGGGCAGCGCAGCAGGAGATGATCGACGAATTCCTCTTCTCGCATGCAACATAAGCATATATTGGTAAGGAACATCCCCCTTTTCCTCATGTTGTCAACTGTGAGGATTTTCTTTTTACCAACAAGCCAACCGAAGATGATATATTTAGGAGGAGCAGAATATTTCCAGAAGGGAGAAGGCTGTTGAGAAATTAAGACACCCTGATTGCTCTGAAGCTGATTGTAGAGAGAACTGACTGAGAACCTGCTGGACTTTTCCGTTCTCCATATAAAGCTATCTGAGCAGGACTGCGTCGGATTAGCTGCGTAAATGCATTCCAACAGGTCTGCGAACTCGCTGATCTCCCAGTCTTGGAGATTTCTTCTGCAAGCAATATTCCACATGGTCGTACCTTCGGACATAGAGTAATAGTCAGCCACCAAAATTCCTTTGAAGGGAGCTAGGAGGTATATGTTTGGGAATCTAAGTTTGAGCGGCACGTCCCCCACCCAAATATCATCCCAAAATCGAATGTTAGCCCCATTACCAAGGGCATAGCCCACACCTTTGAGCACGTCCTCTTTCATCTCCAGAATACCTCTCCAAATGGCAGACGCCCTATAGGAAGACGAGATTTTGGTCCACCACCCACCCACTGATTTCCCATATTTACTTTTAATGATAGTGTTCTAGAGGTTCCCGTCTTCAGCCCCTAATCTCCAAATCCACTTCCCAAGGAGAGCTCGATTCATATTCTTAAGTTCTTTGACCCCCGCTCCACCAACCGAGATATGCTTGCACACCTCTTTCCACTCGAGAAGGTGGAATTTCTTCTTATCCCCCTTGCCATGCCAACGAAAATCGCACCTTAACTTTTCCATGGTAGCCAACACCGAACCCGGACATTTGAATATTGACATGAAGTACAACGGAAGATTGTAGAGGGCAGCCTTAATAAGGGTGAGCGTCCCTCCCAGGGATAAATAGCGGCATTTCTATCTAGCAAAATACTTCTCAAATCTAGATATCACCTTCTCCCATAGGTTCTTGGGAGGAGAACCTATGCACAAGGGGAGACCAACGGAAGAAGCCGGAAGAGTAGCCGAGGAACAATCAAGAACTACCGCTAGAGAATCAATCTCCTCTTTCTTCATATTAACACCGAACATCTTGGATTTCGCCATGTTGACTCTCAAACTTGAAACGACCTCAAAATAACGAATAGTTGTGTGCAAGTTATTCACCTTGTCTGGAGTGGCTTCGGAAAAGATTAAAGTGTCGTCCTTAAATTGGAGATGCGAAATCGGGTTAAGCATACCTTCCATTTTAACACCACTTAGAATTCCTTCCGATTGACCTTTGTGCAACATTCTAGATAAGGCCTCCCCCACAATTAGGAAGAGGAACGGAGATAGGGGATCTCCTTGCCTAAGACCTCTCAAGCTTTTGAAAAAGCCTTTGGGAGACCCGTTGAAAAGGATAGAAAAATGCGCCGAACCGATACATTCTCCCATCCAAGCTCTCCATGCATCCCCAAAACCCATCCGCTTCAACATATAATGCAGAAAACCCCAGTCCACATGGTCATAGGCTTTTTCAATATCCAATTTACATAAGATACTCTTCAGACCGGACCTATGACTAGAGTTCAAGCATTCATTAGCTATTAAAGCACAACCCATCATCTGTCTACCTGAAATAAAGGCACTTTGGTTACCTCATATAATCTTCCCCATGACCTTCCTTAAACGGGATGCTAAGACTTTAGCAAGGATTTTATAGGGACCGCCCAGGAGACTGATCGGTCTGAAGTCTCCTGGGTGTCAATGGGTGAGAAGTTTAATGAGAGGCCTGCTCAGGATGGGACCCACCAACCATATGAACTGCCTAGATCATAGAAAGGTTAACTTGCATGTGTGGTGTTGGCAGAACTTAGAACACTGGTTAGCTTTGTTGTGCATTCTATATTTCTTCTAATCTGTAATCTGTTGGTGAGTCTTTTGCATTGATGTAGACTTCAGTAAAACGGTGATGTTGGGTGCCGGTACCGTTGGTCTTCAATCAACAGTTTAGCCAAGTTTCTACATGTATGATGTATCTACACATGTATATGTCGGATACCTAGAAATCTAATAGATTGTATACCTATTTTCTGAGCACTCCATTGTTTGCTTTTCCTTATTGGTCTAGAAAGCATATTTGTCACAAAGCGTATCAATGACATAATAACCGTTTTGGTTCTTGATGAGTGTAGGATAATAGGATGCGAGTCAAAGCTTAGGGTGCCACAACTCATCCCCTGTACCAGTGCCATACCTGCTGCCAGAATAGACCATCCAAATCATGGGCCTCATCATGGATTGATCAAAATCCAAATAGCAGCACTGGCACATGTAGCACGCATTGAAATTGTACATCTGTTGTATGCTATTGGGGTCATATCTCAAAAGCCACATTGTTTAGATGGTCCTAGCCATACATTAAAGATCTTTTTGAGGCTACAGAAGGATAATTAGGAAAAAGCCCAACCACTGGCCAACAGCTGGTTGGAAAAGTCCTCCAAATGGTGTATATGACATCCTGACCAGTGTCAGCCCGGTAGTAGAATAGTTTGGATCACTTGCAACTATACAAATGATAAGGCCCAATAGTGGTAGTATAGTTGATGAGGACGTGAACAGCAAAGTGCTGATGGATTGGGCTGTTATACTTGCTGAGGAGTTCTAGAGCATGGAATGAGCCCAAATATCTCCAACAATGGGCCAGATCCATAGATCCATCAGTAAACCACACATAATGGCACTCTTGGCATACTTTTGGGGTCCATAAAGCATTCTTTTGGTGGCATCTTTACATATTAATTTTGGACTTGTTATGATTTATTTTTTCTTTGTTTATGTCGCGGTTAAGTGGATGGGAATATTTTAGTCATTTTCTTTGAAGTTGAGATTGTAGGGCTGAGTATATCTCTAGCCTATGGTTTATGCTTGATGTGCAGCCCAAATTAATGCTAGGGATTCTCTTTGCTTTCTTCATACAAAAAGTCAATAAAGAAATCATCTTTAGATCTTGAGATGTTTTTAATTTTTAATTTTTTTTTGCTATTTTATTTTTTCCTCTTTGCATGCCTTGGGCGTAAACTCCTCTCCAGGGTTTGTGCATGGGCAAGTTTCGACAAGTAACGCCTGTGAACTAGGCCATCAAACTAGATGAGAGCTTTGATTATTCATTGGTTTGTGCATTGATTTACCTTTCTTACAATTTGAAGAAGCACTATTCTTGGATTGGGCGTGTTTTGAGGTGTTATTTGTTGCTAGGGTTTGACATAACTGAGTGCCGTTGACAAATCTCATTTGTTGGCTACGCCAACAGTCTAGATTATTTTCAACTAGAGAAATAATAGGGCCCAATAGCATACTAGTGTAGTCTGGATTGCTTACAACTTTTCAAGTAATAGGGACCAATAGTTGAATAGTCTGGATCACTTAGATCTATTCGGCATGCATGGGATTAATGCTTGATATCCAACTTAAAAGAGACCTTACGAATTCTTGTGTTTTTTGAAGTTACAAAGTAGAAACATGTTTGCTCCTTTCGTGTTAATGTTCAGGCATTCCCATGTGTGACGCACATGCAAGTTACTAGTGTGTGCATGCTCACACACACAGTTTAATTCCACACACATGGAAAACAAATCACAATTCCTGATTCTTTTCAACTTCTTATTTTTCAAAAACAGGCGATTCCCTGCTCCTGCTTTTTGCGAAACTGCAGCTAAAGTTCTTGTCTTGATGATGGTTTTGTTTTTTTTTTTTTTTTTTTGCGTAATAGTGTGTTGGTGTTGAGCTGAAGAGGTTGTGATTGTGTTCTATACTTTGTTGTCAATTCTGCTATATGCTTACCAAAAAAGGAAAAAATTACTGCCATTCTGTTATTGTTTCTGGTGAGGAGTCTAGATTGTATTTTCATTTGCTTCTAGATGTTGTTATATTGCTGCTGTTGGGGTCATGGTGGGTTCTTGTAACGCTGTTTTATTGTTTGTTTTCCAGAAGAAGAGGGGCAGGATGAGTATGAGAAGGACGGGTTTATAGTAGATGATGTAGATGAAGAAGAAGGGGACAGTGACAAGGAAAAGCATATGAAGAAGAAGAAGAGGAAAAAGAGGTAGCATTTGTCTACGAGTTGGTCACTGTTTTGTCCACCGATTTCCTTCGCTGGCAGTAATGGTTTTCTTTTGTGCATTTTAGAGAATCCAAGAAGAATTTTGCTCTTGATGAAGATGACTATGAGTTGCTCAAGGACAACAACGTTACGACCTTGCATCGTCCCAAGCTTGTGAGTTAATTTTTTTTGGTTTCCTGTATTGCTTTTCCTCGGGTTTGAAATTCTAACTATTTGCTAATGAAGTGGAAGGTTTTTTCCTTTCATCTCAAATTCAAATCTTACTTGAAATGTGAGTAGGGGAGCAAAAACTTCAAGCGATTGAAGAAAGCTGGAAGGGACTCTGAGCAAGTAGAGCTATCTGGTTTTTTGGATGATGATGAGGTTGATAAAAGCAGTCGGAGTGGTCAGTCTGCTGAGGAAAAACTTAAGCGAAGTTTATTTGGTGACGATGAAGGTGGTTATAGAAACCATCTGTTCAATTCTATTCCTTCTATATATATATATATATATATATTTTTCACTTTCTATTTTCCATTAAAAAAAGGAAATTTACACGATTGAATGATGAAACCTTATTTTTCCTAGGGACACCTCTTGAGGATATTGCTGAAGATGAGGAAGAGCTGGAAGTGGGTGGGGATATTGCTGAGGAGGATGAAATGGCAGATTTTATTGTAGATGAGGAAGAAGTTGACAAGTACAGTGCTCCTGTTAGGTATATTTTCTCAATTCAGAATGTCCAGTCACATGTTCATATTGTTGTGATTCTTAAAACACTTTTCTAACTGGGCAAAACTTCCTTCTCTAGGAGAAAACCTAGCAAAAATAAGTTGAGGCAGACAGCTGGAGCTTCGTCATCTGCATTGCAGGAGGCTCACGGCATATTTGGGGATGCTGATGAACTCCTGATGAAGCGCAAACAAGGGCTTGCTAAGAGTGGTAGTTTTCATGATTCCGGTGAGTGGAGCGTAAGAGCCCTGAAGATGAATTTGAATCTTTTATTCTCACGGAGAGGTATAAGACTGAGAAGGATGATCAGATACAAGAGATCGATGTGCCAGAGAGGATCCAGGTCATATTGTACTGCGCTATAATATTCTCCTTTTTAATAATCTTGACAGAAAGAAAGAAATATCCTTTATTGCAGTTCATATGCACATTCTATGTTCAAGCTTCTCAATGAATGCTTCCAACATTTGGGCGAGATCTTAACCATGCATTGTTCTTTCATTGTGCAGTTATTGAAAGAAATTACTGGCCATATTCCAACAGATGATAAGAGTATAGAAGAAGAGAGTGCCTGGATATATAACCAGCTAACTATGTCTGACATGTCGCCATTTTTGGGGAACATGAATCTTATCAGGGAAATTAACAAGGAAGAGATTGGCAATGTATTGGGAATGCTACATGTGCAGAAGCTTGATGTAAGGATTCATTTATTTTTCAGAATAGAAGATCATCGACATCATACGTATTATTTTGATAGCCTGATCCTATGTCTTTTCTTTTCTACTATTTTAGATTCCTTTTATTGCTATGTATCGGAAGGAGCTCTGTCTTAGCCTATTGAAAGACCCAGAGCAAGATCTTGTGGAGAGTGATGATAGTTTCGAGAGAACCTGTACACTGAAGTGGCATAAGGTAATTCTGTTTCACATGGGAATAACTTCTGCCTTCTTGAATTTTGCATTGAATCTAAATATTGGGTTTGAATCTTGTAAAATGGAGTGCTGAAGCCGGGCCAACAATATTATAATTTTGCAGAAACTCTGGGCCATCCAGAACTTTGACAGGAAATGGTTGATTCTGCAAAAACGGAAGACTGCTCTTCAGATATACTACAATAAGCGCTTTCAAGAAGAAACCCGGAGGCTTGATGATGAAACAAGCCTTGCATTGAAACGGCAGCTTTTCAAATCAGTTATTAACTCTCTTAAAGCTTCCGAATCAGAAAGAGAGGTTGATGATGTCGACTTGAAGTTTAATTTGTATTTCCCCCCAGGTGAAGTTGTTGTGGAAGACGGCCAATTTAAAAGGCCAACTCACAAATCCCTATATAGTATTTGTTGTAAGGCTGGTCTTTGGGAGGTTGCCCGCAAGTTCGGGTTAAGTTCTGAGCAATTTGGATTACTTCTAAACTTGGACAAGATGGTATGTATATATACATTGTCCTTGTATTTGCTTTCAACATAAAGTTGTAACTATGTGCAGCTTCTCTTGATTCCAGCGTGTGGATGAATTAGAGGATCCTAATGAAACTCCTGAGGAAATAGCTGCCAATTTTACTTGTGCAATGTTTGAGACCCCTAAAGATGTGCTCAAAGGTGCCAGGCACATGGTAAGCATTTTCTTCATGTTGTCCTTAAATTTAAGTTCTACTTGTATCTATCTGGTGCTTATGGCAGAAGATGCTTGGTTTATTTTTCCTTTGTGTTTTCAATGCCTGTTATATTTTGCTTGCTCCAGGTAGCGGTAGAAATCAGCTCTGAGCCATGTGTCAGGAAACATGTTCGCAGTATCTTCATGGAGCATGCAACCGTTTCTACAAGTCCCACTTCTGATGGGAACATGGCTATTGATTCTTTTCATCAGTTTTCTGGCGTGAAGTGGTTGTGTGACAAGCCCTTATCTGAATTCAAAGATGCACAGTGGCTTCTTATACAAAAGGCTGAAGAAGAGAAACTCCTTCAAGTGAGCATAAAACTGCCTGAAAATGTTCACAGTAAACTAATGAGTGATGCAAAGGATTTTTATCTTAGTGATGGTGTTAGTAGATCTGCTCAGCTTTGGAATGAGCAACGTGAGTTAATATTGAAGGATTCTTTCTTTAATTTCCTTCTTCCTTCACTGGAAAAGGAAGTTCGGTCTCTGCTGACTGTGAGATCCAAGAACTGGCTACTTATGGATTATGGGAAACAGTTGTGGGAGAAAGTCTCAGTTGCTCCATATCATCAGAAGGAAAACGATTCTGGTTCTGACAATGACATTGTACCAAGAGTCATGGCTTGCTGTTGGGCCCCCGGAAAGCCTGCAACTACTTTTGTGATGTTGGATTCATCGGGAGAAATGCTAGATGTGCTGTATGCAGGGTCTATCAGTCTTCGGTCTCAGAGTGTTAATGATCAGCAACGGAAGAAAAATGATGAACAACGTCTAGTGAAGTTCATGACCGATCACCAGCCCCAAGTTGTTGTTGTAGGAGCTGTGAATTTGTATTCTACACGTTTGAAAGATGATATATTCGAGGTATCCTTAAAACTTATGTTGGTTTAATTCTAATGGGATGGTTGTTTGAACAAGCTTCTGAGCAATGTGTGCTTGCATACCGAGACTGACCACATTTGTATAGAAAATACAAAAGAACTGTCAGAAATTCAAAATTACCTGATTTTTTTGAACACTGAACTAGAACTTTAAAAATAAATTGTGTTTAAACTTTTAAAGATCTGGCATGGTCTGTTAGTTTTTCAAACATTTGTATTTGGTGTGTTTAAAAAACCTGAAACCTCGACCAGACTGGATATCCAGATAGTTTGGGTTGACTTGAAGACTCAACCAAGTCTAACTCGAGACAACTTGGTATTTACTAAAAATGTTTAAATGAGTCCTTCATATTTTTTTGAAACATATTTAAATTTACTTATCTGTTAGAAAAATATATAAATCGGCCAGAATAAACAAAGGCATAGCCATGATATGGTGGTTATAATGTTAGCTTCCTTAGTAAGGGTCACTTCTGAAACTTCACCTTGCCAGCGCTTCGTTTCTTTACTCATAGTTAACAGTAGTTTTCAAACTATGGAGCTCCTTTTTTTTCCTTCTAATTTTCCAGCTATATACTTCATAACCTGTTCTTACCTGCTTTTGATGTATTGTTTCTTCAATGAGTTGCACAATGTCATATTCATCTTCCACATTATCTCCAAAAGATATCCTGATAGTTTTGCCTACTTTGACAAGCGCTTTGAAAACCAACCGTCTTTTGCAACTACTCTTCTGAGCGATTATTGTGAAGTTCCTTCGTGGTAATCCCCAAACTGTTCATTTGCTTTTATACGTGACATTTTGTAAGTGCACTAGCTCGTGCAAACAAGGTCTAGGTGTGTGATAATAGATCTGCTTTTCAGATGATCCGCACTGTTTTAATTCCATTTCTCAAAGACCATTCTGATATGATGATCAGTTGGTTCACATACATGTATACATCGAATTTAGGCCATTCTTCAATCCCTCTTAACTATTCCATTGTTTGTATAAGTCCAGCTCACCTCGATCATAATTGTCTGATTTTCAAGACGTAACCGACATAGTTGGGATGGCTGGATGTGTGGCTCTAATACTGCATACATGAGCCTTTCTTCCACATGAGAAGCAAGTGCACTTGAATGAGTGGACTTGGCATCCTTCATTTTTTAATTCAGTAGGTGCAACCCTTCATGAGTATGAACTGGCCACAAAATCATGCCAGCCCATTCACTGTGAGGGATCCCCATGTGAAAAAAGGGCATTTGACTCCTAGTTGGGCGATTGTTGAAACCAGGTGCTGCCTCCACTCTGACTCTGGCTTTGGACCTTTGCTCCCGCTTGCTAGCTGTTTATACTCACGAACATTTTGAAACAGGCACTTCCCCTCATCCGAATCTGTTGCTGCTTCACTTCATGCTTCGGGAAACCAACTGAATAGTGCATAGACAAAGTTGCAGAACTAACGTGTTTGACTGAGCCAAACCAAGGTTTAAAATTGTTTTTAGTGTATCATATAGTTCACCACCAATACATGGTTATATTGCCCTGTATTGCCGCGTTTCAGGCCTGTATTGGCCTGATACACCTGAATCATCTGTCCGATACTGTTTTGTATTGTTCAATACATACCGGTTTTGGACGATGCTTTAAACCTTGATCCAAACTGACCACAAATCCCTGTTCAATAAAATTGTGTGGCATTTGAATTGCATTGTTTCAAATGGAAGTAAATGCAATGAAGTCAACATTGCTATCTAGTTCAATCATGTTGATATAGGCTAAAGAAATCATGAACCTGGTCAAACTAAAAGAATTTTCTAACAGTTATTTTCTTGTAATTATGGGCTTGCTTCAGGAAAAAAAATTACACGTGTAATTCTTCTGAGCCTTAACAAAATATTTATTTATTTATTGATGAATAATGACAATGTGTTGAAACTAGAAAGATAGTTAAAAAGGCAGGGGGAACTATCCCAGTCTTCCCAGAGGTTTTGATCAAGGATTAAATACGCCCACCTGAGAAACGAAATACTTTGTGCTCTAGGTTGTGAGCTCAATGGCTGTAGGATCAACGAAGCTTGGTTTGGGTATAAACAAGATATTTAGAATCTTTAGACTCGACACCACATCCCTGATCACATCGCAAACAAAAAGAAACCTACATTGTTCCTGAAGGGTTGGGGAGATGCATTCTGATATTTGGGTAGACAGCCCATCCACCTGGATGGGGTTAGCCTGGTAATTGCCAACCACCTTCAATACTACCAATAGGACTTCAACAATATCTTTGTCAAACGCCTCAGAAATACATTAGAAAATTTGTTGCAGGTTCATAAAACTCAGTTGCATTTTGGTTAATCCTTGCTATGTTGGCCTGCTGGATGTCTTCTATTTGTTTATTTATTTTAGAAATAGTTATGTCGGTAGTAGTTATTTGCTCTTCAGCTGGTTTCATTTTGTAATGAATGTTTATTAAGCATTTGTGGTATTTTTGTCATGTTTTGTGACAATTTACTGCAAAAATAATCTTTTACATCTGGTGACTGATATCTCCTTTTATTTCAAGCAGTGTTTTAAATAGCGTGTAGCATAAGCTACACAATTCTTAATAATTTTTAATTAAAATAATAGAAAATATAATAAAATTTACAAAATAGAAAATATAATAAGCTACCAGGGAGTTATGCTACCTGTGTACACTACATAGTGTTTTCTCTACGCTACGCTACGTAGCGTATGCTACACGCTACTGAAAACACTAATCTCAAGTTAGTCGTGGAAGCGCAATGGTTGCTGTGAAGAAGATGCAGATGGTTACTATGCATTTTTTATTTTTTTTTGGAAGATACAATGTTTCATTAAAGGATGCTTAAAAAACTGGCAACTTACACCAATGAGACCCAATGCAAATGGGAAAAATTACCATCAGCTAAGGAATCAATACATGAAGCCCACCCCATAACATCCATAACCCTTCTAAATGCTTCTGACATTGATCCAGTCTTGTTCTGAACGCATTGATTTTTCCGTTCCCCCATAAGGCCCACAAACTTGCTAGGAGCGCAAACCTCCAAACCACCTTCGCTTATTCCCTACACCACCCCCATACGGCCATACCAAGCTAGGAAAAAACTATCAATGGATCCCGGCATTACCCACTCCATTCCAAAGGTTTCAAATATCTTCTTCCACACTTAAAAAGGTGATCGACCAATATGGCTGCATACATAACACTGCATATTTTCTATGATATTGGTTAGTTTCTTTAGTTTTTCTTGCTTTCTTTCTTTTATGTATGTAAAGGGAGTTGTATGGATAATTCTGGGAGTTGCTTCAGTAAAGTCTCATTGACTTGCTTTCTGGATTATCAATGCGATCTATAATGTATATTTGTTTTTTTACCACTCAGATCATTTATAATTTGGTCGAGAAACATTCTAGGGAAGATGGTCAAAGCATGAGTGAGATGAGTGTTGTTTATGGTGATGAATCTCTGCCTCGTCTCTATGAAAATTCACGGATTTCTTCAGACCAGTTGACTGGGCAGCCAGGTGAGCACCTCTCTTGGTAATCAACAAATGTTTCGTGATTTTCTCCTTTAAAATTTTAAAATTTTGTTTTTTCCATTTTATGATTTTCTATCACAAAGTATGTTCCTTCTGTTTGCAGGCATTGTCAAGCGTGCTGTTGCTCTTGGCCGTTACCTTCAAAATCCATTGTGCATGATGGCGACACTATGTGGACCAGGGCGGGAGATCCTATCTTGGAAGCTGAACCCACTAGAACACTTCCTTAGCCCTGATGAGAAGTATGGGGTGGTTGAACAGGTAATGATAGATGCCACCAACCAAGTCGGAGTCGATATAAATTTGGCTGCTCACCATGAATGGCTTTTTGCTCCTTTGCAATTTGTCTCGGGTCTTGGACCCAGAAAGGCATCTGCTTTACAGAGAGCAATGCTAAGAACTGGTGTTGTTTTCAGTCGGAAAGAGATTCCAATGAATGGTGTTCTTAAAAAGAAAGTGTTTATTAATGCGGTTGGTTTTCTGCGTGTCCGTCGGAATGGGCTGGCTACCACTAGCAATCATACTATAGACTTATTGGATGATACAAGAATTCATCCGGAGTCGTACGACCTGGCAAAGAAAATGGTAAAGGATATTTATGATGAGGGTGTTCGAGAGGAACCGTATGACATGGATGATGATGCGCAACAGATGGTGATCGAACGTGTTAGATATAGGCCAAAGCTGCTAAAAGCTCTTGTTATTGAGGAATATTGTAAGAGTGTGGAGGAACGGCTTGGGACGAGAAAAAGGGAGACCCTTAGTGATATACAGATGGAGTTGCTTCATGGGTTTCAAGACTGGCGCAGTCCGTATAGAGAACCAAATCCAGATGATGTTTTTTATATGATATCTAGTGAAACTAAAGATACTCTTCTAGTTGGAAGAATTGTTCAGGCAACTGTCAGCAGGGTGCAATCTCAACGTTTGATTTGTGAGCTTGGATCTGGTTTGACAGGGGTGATTTTTAAGGAGGATTTTTCAGATGATGGAGAGGTTGATTTAGCTGAGAAGGTAATAGAAGGGAGCACAATCATGTGCAAAATTAAAGTAATTCAAAGAAATAGATACCAGGTGTTACTAACTTCTAAAGAAAGTGAACTTTGTAAGTGTGACCAACCACAGAGTTCTGGAAACCAGGATCCTTACTATGATGAAGAGAAGGGCAAGTTACAGATAGAACAAGATAAAGGTCGCAAGGAGAGGAAGGGCAATTTACATAATGAACAAGATAAAGGTCACAAGGAGGAGGCAGGCATTTTACGGAACGAACAAGATAAAGGTCGGAAGGAGGGGCTTGTAAAGAAGCATTTCAAGCGAAGGATGATTGTTCATCACTGTTTTCAAAATTTGACTGCTGATGAGGCAATCAAGGTGCATTTTCATAGAAATAGGATTTGCCAATTCTTTTATCATAATTGTGTTGCTTATTGCCCTGAAGCATGTGCCTATATATTGTGTTGAACAGTTCCTGTCAGACAAGGATCCAGGTGAAAGCATTATCCATCCAAGTGCTAGAGGGCCATCTTATTTAACTTTAACTTTGAAAGTGTATGATGGAGTTTATACCCACAAGGAGATAGTCGAGGGTGGAAAAGATCACAAGGACATCACCAGCTTGCTTTGTCTTGGGAAAACATTGAAAATAGGGGAAGATACTTTTGAGGATCTGGACGAGGTTGCTAACTTTTTCTTGATTTTTTAATTCTTTGTTGTCATCTTCAGCCCCCCCCCCCCCCTTGTTTTTGCACTAAAGGTGGCACACCACCTGTAATCAGAAGGCAATAATTACATTGTCTAACCCCTGAAAATACTGTTTGTTGCAATTTGCTTAACGAGAACTGTTGGTTGGAGCAGGCCATGCTAGGGTTTAGATTTCACAATAAATCGTAATGCACCATTTATTTATTTATTTGTTGTTATAGCTGGATTGAGTTTCTTATTGAAACAATGCGTGATTACAGCAAGGGAAAGGCTCTTTGATATCATGATACACCTATTCATTTTATTATTGGTGAAAAATATCGTTAAATTTGCTTATAATGGTTAGATTTTCTTGTGATTACAAGCTGATCAATTTTCTCAAGACCACAAAATATATTTAAATGAAACTACAGAAATGTATTGAATATCCAGCAAATGCAAAAAATACTTGGTAGATAAAGGGTCCGTTTGGGCAAGGGATCCCGTATTATTGGGATTAAGCATAATATCCAATTTTAGTGGGCCCCATGCCCTTCACATAGGATCCTTGGCACTAAAGTGCAACTTTCTTTTGCATAAATGCAATTAGTAGCATTTCAGGTTTTCCTCCCCTTTAAAACTTTGGTAATTACAATTATGTGGAGGAAAGTGGCAGCGAATCTTATGTGGAAGGCTGGACCCCAATCCTGATTTAGTAGGATCCCATACCCAAATGGACCCTAAAAATCTTTGTATTTTAGTGTTCCCAATTAGAATATCTTTATAGCAGTCATGAGTTTGAACTCAACCCAAAACTGATGTAGGAGTGTAGGACCGATGCATGAACCAAATATCATGTGAGATCAAGTAACAAAATTAAGATAATTAACAAAAAAACACAAATCTTGCCATAATCATCACAAATACCATGAAAACCAACCAAAAGAATATTATGCATAATCCTAGTCTAGGTTACCAACATCGTCATACAATATCATTAAATAAAAGGAAACTAGGATCTAATGGATGTAGGGACATCCAATTAGCATATGGTAAAGTTTATTTCAAAGTAAAAGACCTTATAAGACCTAGGGTACAATTAGGGTTAGGAGAATTGGGGAAAAATATCGTTAAATTTGCTTATAATGGTTAGATTTTCTTGTGATTACAAGCTGATCAATTTTCTCAGACCACAAAATATATTTAATGAAACTACAGAAATGTATTGAATATCCAGCAAATGCAAAAAATACTTGGTAGATAAAGGGTCCGTTTGGGCAAGGGATCCCGTATTATTGGGATTAAGCATAATATCCATTTTAGTGGGCCCCATGCCCTTCACATAGGATCCTTGGCACTAAAGTGCAACTTTCTTTTGCATAAATGCAATTAGTAGCATTTCAGGTTTTCCTCCCTTTTAAAACTTTGGTAATTACAATTATGTGGAGGAAAGTGGCAGCGAATCTTATGTGGAAGGCTGGACCCCAATCCTGATTTAGTAGGATCCCATACCCAAATGGACCCTAAAAATCTTTGTATTTTAGTGTTCCAATTAGAATATCTTTATAGCAGTCATGAGTTTGAACTCAACCCAAAACTGATGTAGGAGTGTAGGACCGATGCATGAACCAAATATCATGTGAGATCAAGTAACAAAATTAAGATAATTAACAAAAAAACACAAATCTTGCCATAATCATCACAAATACCATGAAAACCAACCAAAAGAATATTATGCATAATCCTAGTCTAGGTTACCAACATCGTCATACAATATCATTAAATAAAAGGAAACTAGGATCTAATGGATGTAGGGACATCCAATTAGTATATGGTAAAGTTTATTTCAAAGTAAAAGACCTTATAAGACCTAGGGTACAATTAGGGTTAGGAGAATTGGGGAAATATAAGAATTAGGGTTTATGGGATCAAATTGGATAAATGGATTAAATGGTTTATGGGTTAGGATGTGGGAATTAGGGTTTTGGATAGAAGGGGTGTAAGGATTTTGGGTGAATTGAATGATGGGAAAAGTTAGGGTTTGGTAATTTGGGAAAGTAGGAAAGTTAGGGATTTTAGGTTTAGGATTAGGGTTTTGGAAAAGAGAAAAAGGGGTTTTGATTTTAAGGGTAATGGGAAGCCAAGAACGACAAGGTGTGGCTGTACGGCCAACCCGAGGGTTCACACATGTGGCTTAGGTGGATGAGTTTAGGTCTCTTAGGGCTTGGATTGTAGATGGGTATGCGAAAGTTAGGTTTAGGAGAAGATGAAGATTTTGGATGAGAGAATCGAAGAACTTTTAGGAAAATACCTTGATGAAGGGAAAATGGATGATGATATAGGGATAGATGGAGACCTCGCACCTCCGTTGATGAAGATTAGGGAGAGAGTCACACGCCCACCCTCTTTTATATGATGCAGGACATTAAATTAAACATGATGTGTGAGATTTCAGGCTTAAAATCACTCTAGTTCAGAAACAATTATGCAAATTCCACATCCCACATAAAAAGTTCAAACATTCAAGTAAAGGGGAATCTATGTGGGTCCAGGCCTACACAGGCTAAGACTGGACCAATAACAATTATAAACCAAATGTTGCTTAAAGGGAAATAGAAATCAAACACACATGCATAGCAAACAGTCCTTAATCCAAGGGATTCCCCAATCTCAATTCAAGGAACCCTAGGGTGAAAAAATGGGTAAATAAATTAGGGCTAATGCAAACTAAGGCTAGGGTTTAGGAAATAAGAATGAAAAGAGGAAAACCTGACCCGGAGAAAGCTCCTGCGTGCAGATGGTGGCCCAGGGCTGACGCACGTGCGCGGGTGGGTTAGCCGCACCTATGATGGAGGCCCGCCTCCCCAAAGTGACACCTAGGCCTTGGTCGGCCAGAGGAGACCTCCAATCCCTCCAAGTTTGATGACGATCTGACGTAAGGTAGAGACGTAGTGCTCCGCTGAAGTTTCAGCCCTCCTACAGGTTAAGATTCTGGAAACTGGATATAGGGGGATGAATAGCTGCAAAAGCTATGAAATTCAAAGTAATAATGATGATAGAAGATGAGGTATATGGATGGGAGAGGGTAGGGATGGATGATGATAGATGTGGCTTCACACCACGTAGTTAGCCCTTCAAAAAGGGAGGGCTTCGCACCCACTTTTGAATTCTTCCACAACTCTCTAAGAGAGAAGAAAAATAAAAAAAGAATTTTTATTAAGCTTCAATGAATGAAAAGAACTACAGGGGGTACCTATTATAGGGAAAATCCTATACCCCAAAACTCGCGCCATGTGCGCAACCTATTACTTGACGATGAAGTAAACTAAAATAAAAATCAATCAAAGAAATCTAAAGCGTTCATGATGTTCTAAATAATATAAATAAGCAAAACCTAAAGTATGAACTTAATCTGACTAGTGGACCACGATCATGTGATCCCATGATGGGCTTTTCTTGACTATCGGGCCCACTCTTTTGAATCAAAACTTCGTCTTCTAACTAGAAGGCCCTTCCTAGACGTCGTCATCGAGTCAGATCGACGGTAGGGCCCTCCTTTTCCTTGTGTACGTGTGCAGGGGGGCGACGTGCATGCGCGTGTGCGCGTAATGTCCCCATCATTATAGCTCTAAGAAGTCTCAATAATTACAATAACCATCCTGTTTTGTGAATTTTAAAGAAAATAGCCATAGTCTAAATAAAATCAACTAAAAACACTCGTAATGGTGTCTAAAAATAACATAAACAAAACTAAATCTTATAAGCTGATAAAGTCCAAGAAAATCTAGGTTGGACGATCCATGATCAATGGCTCGATCATGTGATCCAATGGCTCGGTCGTCACGTCCCTCCAATCCAATGGTCTGGATCACTCCATAAAGCAGCCCATGTGAATCTTCCCAGGGTCTTTCAGATGCTCGCACATGCACATGGGGTCTTCAGCACGATCACGGGTACTTGCTTAGCCATAGGGAAATCGGTGCGACCCGCCTCATCCTCTGATACGTACGTAAAGGTGTATGCGAAGTGATGTCCTCATTAAAACCTTGGATAATTTAGAAACAACATTGGTCCTAATGTTGACTAAATTATCTTGAATGGAGAGGAATGTCTCCTTGGAATATTGTAAGCAACTTACAGCTGGACTCTTCTCAGTGTTTTCTGCACATGTTAGTTCATGAAACCTTTCCGTGTAAGCACAAGAAAAAAAGAAGAAGGAAGAAGATGAAGAAGAAGAGAACTAACAGACTCCATGTATGGATACCAATGCAGAAATTAGTTAAATATCCAAGTTAATATACCTAAAAACTGGAAATGCCTTTTATTTCATTTTCTTACCTTCAGTTCATAGATATGGGACCTGTGGAAGTTCTGAAATAACAGTGGAATGATATGCAAACCATTTGGGAAATTGATATTTTGATGTCATTGAATGAAAAATAAATTGTTTTGGCATTTGGTCGTGGAGTTTGGTTTTGGCATTTTAAATTTGGTCCTTCCCATCTTTCAAAAGAGAGAAAGAAAGAAAGAAAAAAGAACCTGCTATTATCTTGTTTAAAAAATGCTTGATCTTGGTACAGTAGAACTTGTCTCCACTAATGTTCTCTTATTAGAGAATTGTTGTGAGTTTGACAATACACGAATGCTTGAAATTCGGCATGTCTCAAATCATGGGAGAATGCAAAATCAAATCAGTTACTGTTTTAATGTTTGTGTATTTAATGACTGTGTTCTCGCTTGCTACTTTCAGGCAGTTTACTTCGAAACAGCTTCACTCATGGATTGATCTTTTTTCTATTTTTCTTGTTTGCTGCTTGTATTCTTGGCAGGTTGTAGATCGCTATGTTGGACCCCTGGTAGCCTACCTGAAAGTTATGCTTGGGTACCGCAAATTCCAGAGGGGCTCACAAGCAGAAGTTGATGAGCTTTTAAGGGTGGAGAAAGCAGAACATCCAATGAGAATAGTTTACTGTTTTGGCATTTCCTACGAAAACCCTGGAGCCTTTATTTTATCATATATACGGAGTACGAATCTGCATCATGAATTTATCGGTCTGTGCCACAATGGCTACAAGTTTCGAAAACAGATGTTTGCTGGAAATAATAGCATCGACAAGCTTGTGGCATATTTTCAGAGACATGTTGAAGATTTTGGGTCAACAACCGGATCGGTAGCTGCCATGGTCTCAATGAAAGGCCCTGGAATTGGGGGTTCCTCTGGCAGGGGATCTGCTAGTGGTGGTTGGGGCGGCTCTGCAGCTGATAATAATGATGATGGTGGTGGGAGAGGTCAGACAAATTCAGACTGGGATGGATCTTCTAGGCCAGGGTCTGGAACAGGTAAGCAAATAAAACATACTTTCTGCATTTTAATATGCATGAAAATTCAATCATGTTGATAGAATTCAAAGAATAATCATGTTACTGCCATTTGAAGTCTGGTGGAGACCAAAAATTATCCTGGTATGCCCTTGACAGGGTCTGGAACAGGTAAGCAAATAAAACATACTTTCTACATTTTAATATGCATGAAAATTCAATCATGTTGATAGAATTCAAAGAATAATCATGTTACTGCCATTTGAAGTCTGGTGGAGTACCAAAAATTATCCCGGTATGCCCTCGATGCTGATGAGGTTTGTTTCGACAAGGTTTGGTATCTTGGGACTTGTACTTGATTCTGCCCACTTAAAATTTTTATCAGGTGAGAGGTGTATGCATTTTTGGTAAATAAGAATACACACACGTGCACGAGTGAACGTCATAAAAAAGACAACTAGAAGTTACTCTTTTTTTTTTTCTTCTCAAGTATCAAAACTACCAAAAAAAAATAAAAATTCCCTGGGATATTTTTTGCTTTCACCTTTCTTCTTTTCCTTTAATCACTACTGATAACAGCCCCAACTTGATGGTTGGAAAATTTCCAAAAATCTACATGTGCCTCAATTGCAAATTACCAGCATCCTAAGCCTTTCAGTTAAGCTCATAGGATTCCTGGAAACCCCAACTTTTGAGGGGTTGCCATCCTTTGCCGGGGTTTGCCCTAGCATTGATCGTTGTTGGAGTCACCAATGTTGTTCCCACATTATTGATCATGCTTAGTGTTGTCTCATCCTTAAATCCTTTATCAACAAGACCCTAATACTATGAGTCACATCTGAAACTGGGGAATAGCTCTTTTAGGTATATGGCTTGAACGTTGACGATGAACTTGTTTGTAGATGAAGAGTGCCTCATATTGTTTAACTCGTGGGTGTCGCCGCTTCGAGTCCAAACTGGTCTGTTGGCTGTTCGGCTTGAACGTTGATGATGAACTTGTTTGTAGATGAAGAGTGCCTCATATTGTTTAACTCGTGGGTGTCGCCGCTTCGAGTCCAAACTGGTCTGTTGGCTGTTTGGCCTTGACTGCATTTTAAAATTTGGTCGTGGGTATCTTTGAATTGTCAAATATGTTGTGTCGCAATTCAACAAGATTGAATCAATTGAGTTGAGTTTTAATAATAGGAAACGAGGCTCTGACAAGTCTCTTTCTACCTGGGGGAGTCAACACACTATGCAAGAGCTAGATAAAAGTTGTTTCAGTCAGCCCTTTTATTTTATAGAGTGAGGGTTCTGACGTTTTGACTTGGTTTTAGCTAAAAATTGGTTGACTTTGAGTCATGGGTTGAATTGGAGGGTCTTTGGACTGTCCATTGAATTTGTGCTTTCAACATTGTTCACATGAATCATTCTTATAAGAAGGCACTGGCCATCTATACTTTATTTGTTAAGTGTGTCAACTCCTATCTCGCCTTGAGGACATTGTGGTCATTTCGTGAATTTGTTATAAAGGCCTAGCAAAGTGGGGGTTTTACCAAGAAATTTATTCACATTTCCCTCCTTTTCAAAGAGCATCTTCCATGGCTGCTGCTAAATAGTTTGTGTGTTGTGTTGTGCTGTACAGTGTTCCAAACATTGATGGTATTATCCAGTGTTTTAAATAGCTACACTATGTAGCCTTAACTCTATGTAGCTCATGAAAATAGCTTAAGTCGCATGTAGCCTTCTCTATAGGATAATTTGCATGTGCTACACACTACATAGATTATGCTACATGCTATGTAGCTCACGTGATGTTTTCAATGATTTGTTACATTTTTCTATTTCCAGTAAAAAAAATAGTTAACATTTTTAATTATTTTAGTGAAATAATATAAATAACATTTATTTTGAAAGGTGAGAAACGCACACTCTTACACCCCCCCACACACGCATGGGTTCTCGAACCCATGACCTTAGAGATGAGACACACATAGGGCTGTACATGAACCGAGTTAGCTCGGTTAGCTCGCTCAACTCAACTTGAAAAAACTCGATTTGAAACTGAGTTCGAGCCGAGTTGAACTGATTTTTTGAGCTCGAAAAAATTTTGAACCGAGTTCGAGCTTGCCCTAGCTCAACTCGACTCGGATCAAACCCAACTCGAATCGAACCCAACTCGAATCGAACTCGGATCGAACCAATTCGGTGACTTTATTACTTTGATATTGATGTTGCTCACCAAGTGTTTGATGAAATGACTTAACGAAGTGTGGCTGGTGGCAAGGAAGGTATGTATATGAAACAAGTACCATTTTTTTTCTCTTGATTTTTATGTTGCTTAAAAGTTGTTTGATGAAATACCTGTAAAACCTATACAGTGACATTTTGAAGGTGCAGTACATGTGTTTGTGAAAATGTTGCACAGGTGAACTCGGCTCGAACTTGGCTTGAACTGGCCCGAGCTGCTGACCGAACCGATCCGAGCTGGCCAGTCAGGCTCGAGGACCGAGCCGAGCTGAGTTTGAGCTGGGGTCAGCAAGTTGTCGACTCATGTACACCTCTAGACACGCAATGTCTACCACTGAGCCAAGAGTAGAGACCCATAAATAACAATATGAAATCAGTTTTGATGCTCTTTCTTTACCTTTATACTAAATCATTGTCCTTTCCTATTACTTTAGATTGCATTTTGTTGCACCAAATATCAAGAAGTTTTGTTAAATTCATTATTAATAAGTCTAATTTGGTACAAAATATCATAACACTAGTGCCACCAAGCACCTTGATTAAAAATCTATAAGTAGTGTGTAGCTTACGCCTGACGCTTCTAAGGGGTGAATGCTTTGCTACACACTATTCGCTATTTAAAACACTGTATTATCTAATATCACTAGGGGTGTACACGAACCGAGCTAGCTCGGTTAGCTCGCTCGACTCGACTTGACTCGAAAAAGCTTGATTCGACTCAGTTCGAAGCTGAGTTCGAGCCGAGTCGAGCTGATTTTTTGAGCTCGAAAATGAGTTCGAGCCGAGTTCAAGCTGGCCCTAGCTCTACTCGACTCGGATTGAACCCAACCCAGTTCGGTGACTCGGTTACTTTGATATTGATGTTGCTTACCAACTGTTTGATGAAATTACTTAATGAAGTGTGGCTGGTGGCAAGGAAGGTATGTATATGAAACAAATACCCCTTTTTTTTTCTTGATTTTTATGTTGCTTAGAAGGTGTTTGATAAAATACCAGTAAAACCGTTGCTGCTGTTATACATACAGTGAGATTTTGAAGGTGCAGTCCATGTGTTTGTGAAAATGCTGCATCGGCGAACTTGGCTCGAACTGGCCCGAGCTGCTAACCGAACTGAGCTGAGCTGGTCAGTTAGGCTCGAGGACCGAGCCGAGCCGAGTTCGAGCTGGGGTTAGCTAGTGGCTGAGCTGAGTCAAGCTGAGGCCAGCTCGACTCACTACACACTATATCACCAGGCCAACGATATCGTAACTACTGGTAGTTTAAAATTGTCCAAATATTGCCAATATTTTCAATAGTATATCAGGGATATTTTAGGAAGAATCCCTTATGAAAGTTCCCCAGTATGGATGATAATGTTGTAATTCTGAGCCACAGCAAACCCGGATCATCCCTAGGTATTAGAAATTCGGATCTAATACCACCGTTAATCTGTGCACTTTGCGGAAGCACGTTCAACGAAGATAGAACAATCAAATAGATAACAAAACAATCTAGCAACCAAACACAGAACACACCGATTTTACATAGAAAACTCTTGAGGAAAAAAAGCACGACGTTCTTATCCACATGAATATTCTGAAATGAATTTCCCAAATCAATGAGTTCTTGGATCTTGTGGAACCTTATGTTGATGTGCTTGGTTGTCGCATGATACACCTGATTCAACACTAGATAGATAACGCTCAGACTATCGCAATGCAACCGGATCGCCTCCTGCTTCAGCCCTAGTTCTCCAATTAGACCCTTCAACTATAATGCCTCCAACTCCTCCGTCGCAGCCAATGTTGTTAACTTGCATATGCGATTGCGCGATCGCATATGCATGTGTGCATATGCGATCGCGCAATCGCATATGCGGTCGCACATTTTTTATTATTATAATTTTTTCAAAAAAATAAAATAAAAATCAGAAAAATAGGGATAAATTAAGAAAAAAAATGAATAAATTATTATATGCCATTGGCCCTTGCAATACATTTAATTTAAGTAAAATAAAACCAATTACATAATGAATTAAATATTAAGTCATCATTCATTAACAATTCTACATTCTATAATATAGTTAACTTAAGTACTTAACAATTAACAAATATGAAATATCAACATTCAACATTCAACACTACATCAACAATTAACATCAACACACTTAGTAAACAAAATGAAGAAGTTATTTATTTATTATTCATCTAATCATATACTATATACATTGATCTATTTGCCATTGTGGCAGATTACCACCACCATCACCATCGCCATCATCATCCGAGTAATCTCCTTATTCCACATACACTTCTTCTTCTTCTGTTTCTTCATCATCTGTATGTACTAATACTTCATCAACATCCAATGGTGGATCTTCAGCTTGATCATTATCACCATCTCCTTCTTCCATCTCAATTTCTTCAATGGGTTGATGGCTACTACTCGCCCCCCGACTCTCCCCCATCCTTCCCCTTCGAGTGGTACCTTCACCAGGTGTTGATCCGTATGTGACATCTTCAACTTACACCCATGTTAGGTCCTCTCCAGCAAATATCGGGTCCTCCGTCTCTATGAGCCACTCGTTATCGGCATCGAACTTATCTAAGCAGATAGGGTCAAAGAAACCAGGTTTTTCTTTCCTAGTTTGGAATCGTTTGATTGTATTGAATGAAAACCAAGTCATTGTGTTTTTTTTGCTCAAGGCGATTTCTTTTCTTGGTATGAATCTGCATGAAAGAAAGCGCATTTGACATTAGCTATTTAGGTAATTAATTTAGCTTAGGCCTTACACTAAAATATTGAAGTTTACAATTACTAAACTTATTGCTTCGAACGTGCTCCAATTGCGCTCGCAACCACTGACAGAACGCGTGAGTCCAAGAATCCCATAGCCAGCTTCTTTAGAGCTGAATCCTTCCTGTTCGGGTTCACTCCATAGGCAGCCCACCAGTCAGCTGAGAAAAACAGTTTAAGTAGGTTATAGAAAAACTATTTGTAAGACACTAAGACTGACATTCATAGTAGTACTAGTACTTACTGGGTAATTTCATTGTTCGATGCCTTATAATGATATCCCTTGAGAATATCCCTTCATTCTTTGTATAGAAGTCCAGTAAAGTTGAGATCTCATCCTGTTCTTCTCTATCTGGAATCATTCTTTCCAAGACATCAATAAATCCAACCATATGCATAGTAGCAGAAGCGAAAAAACAGGCTGGGTTAAGGATGTAAACAACCGAATACAATGGAGATGACATTTGGCTGCCCCATTTTCTATCTATAATATCTAAAATTGGCTTGTAATCACGGTCTCTATAGTTAAAATGGTCAATGATCTTATTTTTCGCCCTCTCCATCGCATCATATATGTAGCCCATTGCAGGCTTCTTACCCTCGTCCACCAATCGTAACACAGTGACTAAGGGCTCGGATGCTTTTAGCGCCTTTACCACTTGTATTCAAAAACTTTGCGAAAGGATTGTTTGTTGAACTTGTTTCCCTTTAGCCTTCTTTGACCAAAGCCCACTTGTAAAATCGGTCGACACTACAAAGCTTCTAAGTTCTGATTTTTTTGCATGTAATCTTTGTAGTGTTAAAAAGGCTGTAGTGAAACGAGTGATTGTTGGACGTAGCAAGTTACCCCTGATGTGTTTTCTCATACGATTGAGAAAAAGGGCGTGTTTGTACATAAAGACTGATTTTTCTAGCCCTTTCAATCACACTTATAAATAACCTACCTATATCTTCTAACATAAGATCAACACAATGGGCCACATAAGGGGTCCAAAATAAATGACGCCTCTTCTCCATAAGAAGACGTTCGACCATTAGATACGAGGCTGCATTGTCTGTAATTACTTGTATAACATATTCCTCACCTATTTTCTCAACTACATTATCTAGTAAACTAAATAAGTATTTTTCTGTGTGTGAATGACCAGATGCATCCACGGACTTCAAGAACATTGTCCCAGCTGAATAATTTACCAAAAAGTTAATGAGAAACCGACCGGATCTATCGGTCTATCCATCGGCCATTAGTGAACACTCATATGTTTTTCACGATTCCTTATATTCAGTTATAAAAGATCGTGTATATTCAACTTCAGTTTTCAGGCTTCTCCCACATTTCATGATATGAAGGAGGTTTAAGCTCAGGTCCAAATTGACCTATAGCCTCGACTATTACTTTGAAGCTTCTCGATTTAACGGCGTTGAAAGCAATGCCAGTTTGGTAAAACCATTTAGCAATTTATTGAATAGTGGTTTTCCATCTTTTTGTTTATACCGGTTCTCTAAAGTTGTTTGAGCCGGCCCTTTGCCTCGACCCCTTTGGTCAATCACGTCCTCAGGGTGTGGTTTACACCATCTATCCATGTGCTCATTTTTCGTGCTCATTTCGAGACGGTTGGTTGTACTTGTGGCCTAGACCGTCCTGTTGAAGTAGGGGGAGTGAGACTAGCTTCATCTATATTAACTACGTTTATATCTTCATATGCATTTTGTTTCAAATATTTCTCCAGACGTAGGGTACTATCGCATCTCTTTCTTGATTGTTTTTCCATATACTCCATGATCTCCCTTCGGATTTCTGGAATAATTCTGTCGTACGCTTTTGCATTTGATCCCGGTAAATGTGTAAGGTGTTGCTTGTGCCTTGCAATGCCACCGGAACCCACATACCCACATAACTCACATACTATGTGAGTCTTATCCGAAACACTACGGTAGTGCCCACACTTCCAACCCGGGTCATTCGACTTGGGTTTCAAAGAGGAAGATTGGGAAGAAGACATTATGTTGGTGGTGTGTGTGTATTGATTGCTAGTAGCCTAGTAATAAAAGGTAACTAGAAATTAAAAACTAAAGTAAAGTAAGAGACTAAGAGTAAAGAGACTAAAGAGATGAGACTTGAGAGAGAGAGAGAGAGAGAGAGAGAGAGAGAGAGAGAGAGAGAGAGAGAGAGAGAGAGAGAGTTGAGTTACACTTGTAGAAAGGGAGAAGAAGTGGGAAAAAAAAGGAGAGAGAGAGTTGAGTTACACTTGTAGTAAAAGAGAGGGGAGAGAGAGAGAGAGAGAGATTTACACACAAACAAAATTGCAATTACAAATTTAAAAAGAGGTTCCAAATTCTTCAATCTTCACTTCTTGTCTAAGTTGTCTTCACTTTTGCCTTGAGTCCTTAATCCTTGAGTCTTGATCTTGATTATAAAATTATGTAGAATGTAGACTTGTAAAGTTATGTTGTTGTAAGTTGTAACACTAAGTCAACAACATAACACTAACTTGTAACTTGTAACAAAGTAACAAAGTAACAAAGTAATAAACTAAAAAAAAATGTTAGAAGTTGCTAGAAAACTTAGAACTTGGATATGATTATGAAACTTTAAGAGAGAATGAGATAGAAAGAGAGATAAAAATTAGAAAGAGATATAGAAAGAGAGAGTCGTGGGTGTGTTGTGTGAATATGATTATAACTTGGAAAAAGTAGAAACTAGAAAGAGTTCAATTCAATGGATGGAGAGCTTGGTTGTCTTGTCTCATGAATCGTGATTCTTGAATCCTTGTAGATGCATATACTTGTCCCTTGATTGAAACTTCAATCTTGAAAGAAATATGGATGGAGGAGTGGAGCTTGGGGCTTGGAATTGTGTAAGAGAGAATGTAAGAGAGCAAAATAGAGAGAGAGAGAGAGAGAGAGAGAGAGAGAGAGAGAGAGAGAGAGAGAGAGAGAGAGAGAGAGAGCTTTGACTGCATGTAAGAGTGCTTAAAATCCCTTTTTATAGAGAAAAAAATCAAGATAAAAAAATAATAATTCCAATGGTCAGATTTCTGACCGTTGGCAAATGCGATTGTATACATCGCATATGCGATCGCATATCATCGCACATGTGGCATATGCAATCGCATATGTGCAGTGATCGCATATGCCATTGATCTGTGCACGTGTGCACATTTGTGAATGTGCAATCGCACATGACAACGTTGGTCGCATCCATGTATTCCGCCTCGGTTGTAGACAACACTATAGTAGAGTATATCATAGATCTCCAACATATTGGTTTGCTTGCTAATGTTTAAACATTTCCCACAGTGGACCTCCTGTTGTTCAAATCTCCTGCATAATTCGAATCCATGTAGTTTACAACTCCACCTGAAGCTCGATGCCCCTTGAACATGATCCCAGTGTCGACTGTGCTCTTGAGATACCTAAGAATCCACTTAACAACATTCCAATGCTCATTTCCTGGATTCACCATATATCTGTTGACCACGTTAACTACTTGTGAGATATTCCGCCTTATGTAAACTATTGCATACATGAGACTCCCCACTAAACTCGCGTACGACACCCATGACATGTCTGAAATCTCCTATTTTATGCTTGGACATGACTTGGCTGACAACTTAAAGTGACCCGCTAGAGGCGTGCTAACTGGCTTAGCACCTTCCATGTGGAACTTCTTTAGCACTTTCTATACAACCATTTTGAGATAGCCACAACTTCCCAGACTCTTATCTCTATGAATCTCCATGCCCAGGATCTTCTTCGCAATGCCTAAATCCTTCATGTTAAACTTCCTGCATTACAGACCTGAGCAAGAGTATCTTCTTCTTGTCCTTTGCAGCAATTATCATATCATCAACATATAACATTAGTAGAATGTAGGACCCGTCCTCAAGCACCATGTAATATACACAACAATTGTACTCACATCTGATATAACCAATCTCTACCATGTAGGAATCGAACTGCTTGTACCAATGCCTCAGAGACTGCTTTAACCCACACAATGACTTCTTAAGCTTACACGCATGATCTTCCTTTTCAAGTTCCTTAAATCCGTCTGGCTGCTTCATGTAAATAACTTCCTCCAAGTTCTCATGAAGGAATGCCGTCTTCACATCAAGTTGCTCCAATTTCAAATTGGAGTCCACTATCATAGCCAGCGGCACCCTGATTGACTTATGTTTCACAACCGAAGAGAACCTCCTTGTAATCTATTCCTTCCCTCTGCGAGTACCCTTTTGCTACAAGCTGTGCCTTGTACTTTTCACCCTTCTTTTCTATTAATGTTTCCTTTTTGAACACTCATTTGCACTCTATAGCCCTTTGACCTTTAGAAGTTCCACCAACTCACATGTCTGATTCCTCTGTAAAGATTTCATCTCCTCCGCCCTGACTAACATCCACTTGTTGTCATCCTTTCTAGACTTAGCCTCTTGAAAGGTGAAGGGATCTCCACTCCCTGTGAACAATGTGAAAGAAACCATGTCCTAGAACCCATATCGAACCGGGCCTCTAATGGTTATTCTCTTCCCGTTCTTGGCTATACTTCCTGTGTATTCTGCTAATTGTTTCGGTTAGTTTCTTGCTCTTGCTGAATTTCGCCTTTAGTAATCGTCTTAACTGACTCCACTTGCACTAACAATCCCTCTGCATCACCATGTATTTTTGACTAATCAGCAACGTCCTTATTGGCCTTCAACATTGATGCCTCATCGAAGATGATATCTTTGCTAATGTCCACCTTATGAGAAACTGTAACCTAAAGCTTGTAACCCTTAACACCTTTCTCATACCCGACAAAGATGCACTTTCTAGATTTAGGATCCAACTTCATCCTTTGTCCACTCTGCACGTGAACATATGCTGGACACCCAAAGATCTTCATCCCTAAGTAATCAATGTCCTTCCCCATCCAGATTTCCTCCGCAGCTTAGAAGTCCATCACTGTAGATGGTGATCGGTTTACAATATAGCATGCTATGTTAACCGCTTCTACCCAGAAGATTATAGGCAGCCCTACATGCAACGACATACTCTTGCCATCTCTAATAGAGTTCTGTTCATCCTCTCTGCCACCTCATTATGCTGTGGGGTCCCTGGAGTTAAGAAGTGCCTTGTGATGCCTTGTTCCTTGCAAAATTTCATAAATTTCGCCTTTCTGTTCTTTTTACCGTTATCTGACTTTAGATACTCTCTCGGTTTGCTTTTCTACTTCTGCCATCCATTGCTTGAACTTGGCTTACACTTCAGACTTGTGCTTTAAGAAGTAGACCCAAACCTTCCTCGAGTAATTGTCTATGAAGCTCACAAAGTATCATGATCCTCTCTTAGACGGTATTGTCACTGGCCCCCAGACATCAGAATGTATGTAATTGAGCACCCCATTGCTAATATGTGTAGTAGGCTTGAACCTTACTCTCCATTGATTCCCATAGATGCAATGCTTGCAGAAATCCACCTTGCACACCTTAACTCTCTTAAATAGTTTCCGTTTATTGAGTTTTGTCATGCTCCTCTCGCTCATATCATAGCCACATATGCCACATATTAGTGTCATTTGTGTCGGATTCCACATGCGAGGTGGTAGCAACCTCACCTATAACTGTGCTCCCAACTTGTACAAATTTTCCGTCTTATGTCCCTCCATTAATACCATTGCACCTCTGGTGACCTTGATTACATCGCCAGATGTGGTGAATATCCAACCATTCATATCTAGAACGCCCAAGGTTATCAAGTTCTTGTTCAGATCTGTGACACGCTTGACACCACCTAGAGTTTGTATGACTCCATCGAACATTGTTACCTTGATGTCCCTATTTCGATGGCCTTGCATGTTGTGTCATTCCCTATCAGAACACTTCCACTATCATAGGACTTGTAGGAATCAATTCAACTTCTATCCTATCCGGGCACATATGATACGAACATCCCGAATCGAGTATCCAAGTATTTGAAAGATGGCTCGTACTTGAGGAGATTGAGAGGGTATCTCTTTCTGAGCTCTCTTCTGCTACGCATAGGTCAGTATTTTCCGTTCTTCCTAAAGTGTTTGGATGTACTTGTTTTGTCCATCTCCTCAAGTCTGGTCAAGATAAACTTGCACCTCGCTCTGTTAAATGCATCTTTCTAGGATATTCTTATACCAAAAATGCTATTGATGATGTTCTTATAAAAAAAGCAGTTTTTGATAGCCGACGTTACATTCTTTGAAAGCCGAATGCATTGCAGAAGTCACGCTTGTGGAAGTTCCTTCACTTAATATTTATCCTCCAGATTTTGTTGTCAAGGAATCACCACCTTGGAAGGATGTCATGTAAACATATTACAAAAAGTGGAGAAAAGACCAAGTGATGCAGACTTTTCCCTCAACATTAACACCATTGGCTATTGCGGCTAATGGGATTCTCACTCTTTCTCGGTCTGCAGAAGTGGTTAATGATATTCCCATTGCGGTTCGTGAAGGTAAATGTTCATGTGTTTCTCATCCAATCTCCAACTTTGTTACCTTTAACCACTTATCTGCAAATCATCAAAAGTTTGCTCGTCTTGTCTGTTGTGTCTATACCTAAGTTAGTTCAGTATGCATTGTTGGAAAAAAATGGAAAAAAAGGTTACGAATGAGGAGATGGGTGCTATGTATTTAAATGATACGTGAAAACTATTTGATCTGCATGGTAAAATTTCTTCCCGATGGATCAATTGATCGTTATAAAGCAAGATTAGTTGCCATGTGTTACACTCATGACTCATGTTTATAGAGTAGATTGTTTAGATACCTTTTCCCTAGTAGCCAAGCACTATTTGGTTTGGGCTATTATATGTAGCTGTAAATCTTGATTGGTCACTCCTTAAGCTAGATGTAAGGAATGCATTTCTGCATGGAGAATTACATGAAGAAATCTATCTGGAGCAACCTCCTGGGTATGTTGCTTAGGGGAAAATCTTCAAAAGTCTGCAAACTAAGTCTATATATGGATTAAAGCAATCTTTGTGTGCTTGGTTTGAAAAGTTCAGTAGTGTAGTAAGTCTGGTTATATTGTACTTGTTGTGTATGTGGGTGACATTAGTGTTTACAATATCAACGATATCGGCGATATTATCGATATCGCAAGTCACGTACCCCTATGGAGTATCCAAAATCCATGGTATCGCTTAATGTTTCGCAATGTATCACTTGATATCGCGATATATTGCAATTTATTGCTACAGTCTCCTTTATTTATTTATTCTCAAGTATTGACTGTGAAGTGAAAAAGAGCCCCAAAAATTTGATTTTTCTTGTTTTTCCTCCATTCTTTCCTCTTTTAAACACTTCTCTAGTGGATTCCGATCCATCCTCTTTGATCATTTTGAAGGAAAATTGCATTTTCATACTAGAATCAAGATCAATTTTGATTTAGGGTTGGTTTTGATTCAATTAATATTTTTGCATTTTCATCATTTTTTGTTTAAATCATATTAAATTAGTGTCAATTGGTTAGAAATGCATGATTATTCATGTTTTACATGAATAATCAAGAATTCAACCTTTGATATTGAGATTTGAGGCTAGGTGGTCCAATTTGGGGGAAATTGGCGAAAATAAAAAATTCCGCAATTTCTTCCAAATTGGTTCCAATTTTACTGTCTGAACACTAAATCAAACATGTACAAGGCCTAATCTACTGATTCTTATTGTTTTGGATAATTTTTTGGAAAAAAATAATTTTTAATTAAAAAAATATATTTTTAGAAATTCCACTTCTAAATTTCTAGTTCTTTTGTTTTTGAATGTACTGGTTGTGTTTTCATAAATGTCTTCTTGTATTTTATTATTATTATATGAATGGACTTTGAATATATTTGCATCAGTTCAGTCAGACAGGGCATAACTTAGGACCCCATACAAAGGAATCCTATTTACGTGCATATGTTATATATATATATATATATATATATTTAAATTTTTTTAAATTTATTTAAATGTTTTAAAGGTGTGTATTAATGGTTTTTTTTTTTTTTTTTTTTTTTTTTTTTTTTTTTTTTTTTTAATTAAAAAAAAAAAAAACAATCCATTAGGTTTCATTGAAATTTTTTACCAATTTCCCAATGTTTCCCAATGTTTCCCGACAACAGCGATACAATACCCGATACAACTGATATATCCCATGCGATAAGAGATACGTGTCTGTATCCCAAGGGTGCGATATCGATATGATAAACATTGGATGACATTATAATGACTGGTGATGACTTGGAGGTATCAAAATGTTGAAGTTATATCTTCAATCTCAATTTCAAATCAAAGGATCTTGGTCTTTGATATTTCCTAGGCATCGAAGTGGCAAGATCCAAAGCTGGAATAAATCTATGTCAAAAAAAATATATTTGCGACATACTGGAAGAGACAGGTATGCTCGG
>JAJHSJ010000014.1:49291870-49399980 GCA_021015155.1 Magnolia officinalis | reverse complement strand
CCACCGTACCAGCCGACCCAGCTGTCCCAGCATCCGGACAATCAAACCCAAAGCCACTCTTGTCGAATCCCGAAAGATCAGGAAGGCAAACTTCATCAGGTCCATGCACTTGACATAGTCATCCTGATACAAGCGGTCCCATTCGTCCAAGTACTCACGGGATTCAAGATAGGCCTTTACAGCCTGGGCCTTGGCATGAGCAAGGGCAACCTTAGTCTCGGTCTTGAGCCAAGTCAACTTCTCTTCGGAGGAAGTATGAGCCTGACGATTCCGCAGACTCTCCTCTTAGGCCTCTTACGATTGTGAGGCCAAACGAGCACTCTCGGCCTTGGCCTCCTCGGCGGCCTTCCTGGCAATCCCTAAGTCGCCAGTCATTATGTTGAACCGAGTTACAGCAGCGGAAAGTTGTGCTTCCGCCTCCCCAGCCCGCTTCTGAGTGTTGGCCAGATCCATGCCAGCCCTGGGTGCACAAGGGGCAAACTACGAAGAAAAATGTAAGGTCAGCCAAGCCTGAGGAAACCGATAAAGCAAGCGCAAAGTTCAACTCTTACCTCGAGAAGCATCTTCGCCATATGGGAGAGAGTTCGCCTCGAGGAAGCCACAAAGAGGGCAGCGAAGTCCTTTTCTGCTCCTCCTTAACGACCATGGGAGATCGCCTAAGGGAGCATATCCTTGACAGCCCGTTGGAAGATCGACGTCTCTTATTGAGTTGTCTCCCCTCCTGAGGGCTCCTCCCTCTGTTCCTAAGCCGGCTCTGCAACAGGTCCTGGCTTAGGGACCCCTTGGGACTCAGGGGCCACCGTGTCCGCCACTCTCGCCTCTTCCTCCGACTCAGGAATATCACAGTTGGGATGGCCGGGGCAGTTTGCCCCTTAGTCTTCGAGACCATCTTCGGCCTCTTCGGAGGCCGAGGCTCTGACCTTAAAGGGTCCTTCATTTTGGAAAGCAGACGAAAGAAGGCTGAGCCTTAGCCATCTCTACATCAACCACAAGACAAGTCAAACAAGAATCAAAGGGAATAAAGAATGACAGCCAGAAAGTACCTGTTAAGGCCGAGTCCAAACTCGATTTAAAAAGGCACTTTGGTTGGAGAAGCCTCTTCCAAGACCGTTGCTCTGGACTCAACGCCTTCAGATCTTTAGTTCGAGTTAAAGTGCCAACTCCGAGGCTCGACCTTCGCTCGAGAATATCTGCGGAACACACATAGTCAGACTCAAAGACTTAAAAGTATGAGAAGATTTTTTTAAAAAAAAAGAGCACATGCCGAGTCACCTGCTTGGGAGAACACATGAGGAATGCGAGATTCGATGGGCCCTGGCTCGGTAGTCTCCCAGCAACCACATGCCCAGAACCATCTATCTCTCCAATGCTTGTTAGAGGTAAGAGGGTCGGTTATCAAAGGTCCGCCCTTATTCCGCCAAGCACACAAGAAGTACCAACCGGGCTGTTGTAGGTTCGGCCGTACTTGGAACAGATAGAGGAACTCGTCGATGGTCAGTGGGGGCTGCTCCATTTCAGCCCATAACACCGCACACCTGAACAAGTTCCTTTACCCATTCGGAACTATCTGCTAAGGTGCTATCCGGAGTCGGAAAAACAAATCCCGAGCTATCCCCTAAAGGGGCAGACACAAGCCACACTGTAAAGCGACCTGAAAAATCGTAACCATCCCAGCAGCTAACGGTCGGTAATTCACTCGGAAGAGGGAGGTGAAGAATGACTGAGTCCGGGACGTGGTACCCAGCCCTAATCTTGTCCAGTTCTGCCTCGGTTAAAATCAAGGGAATAAGACCCTTCTACTCGTCCTCAGCCTCCTCTCCCTTGGCTGCAAACTCAGTAGCATTTGCTGATTTTCGGGTTGCGACCGACTTACTAACTCCTTTGGCCGTCTCACCCTTTTCTTCCGCTTCCTCCTTAGGAGGATTGGGCCTGTCAGGGGCAGTCATCAACATTGCCCCTTCACAAGAGGAACCCGTTGGAACTGGACGCTCAGCTGAAGGTCCAACCATCCTTTCGGAGTCCTGGAAAGCGACAATGGCGTTTACAGCCATCTCCACCAGCAGTGAAGGTGATTCCGAAATGTCCCAAAAATGCTTCGCTTCACCTTCATCACCGGAAGATCTCTCATGGGGGCTCAAGGAACCTTGCATTGCTACTACAATTGAAAGCAAAAGGGAGGAAGAGAGTTAAAAACTCACCGGAGGCAGCGAGAGTGGCTGAGAAAAAGGTGGAACGTGGAAGCGAGGGCGAAAATGGTGAAAAACGACGAAAAAATGGAGGAAAACGTGCATGCAAAAATGGGAGAAATGCATCCTGCTCCCCCTTTTATAGTCTTACCACGTGGCAAGAGCATTTAAGGAGGAGTCAAGTCGACGCCTTCTTCGACTCGCCCGCCCGACACGTGGCGCGCTTCAGACGACGCGAGCGTCATTCTTGCCACGTGTCTGGCTCTTATAAGGTGAAAAGATGTCCTAACGGCTTCCCGCTTGTGTAGCCTCGATCAATGAATCGACGGATGTTTTGAACGATACAAGACGCCTGCAAGCAATAAATGCTCCATCATTAAGTCAGCCCTAGTTCAAGCCGACTCAACAACTCTCTACTCCTTAGCGTCAATAAAGTCGATGCAAGGAGTAGGGGGGCTTACTGTTGGGAAAAAATAGTACAAGTCAAGAGACTCGGCTATGGAATGGACCAACTCTACTGACACTGCTGAGGATCTCGAGGCAATAACCCTCACTGAGGGACGGATGTCAAAAGCCTAAAAGAGAGACTTAACTCGGATTATAAGGAACACATCTTGATCGATCCTTAAAAAGTCCGCTGAGGATCCCGAGGCAATAAGCCTGACTGAACCATAAGGCATAATTCATGAGATGCACGAAGTTGACTCGATAAACGAGGCAGTAACCCTAAAAGGGCCGATTAAGGCCCAAAACTCAGAAGCCACGCGACCAACCATAAAACTGACCCACTTTGAGGTCGGTTCAGAGTCTGTAATGGATTAAAAGGCACACTGATTATGTTCAGTTTCATCTCATCCGACAGAGGGCAAGTGGCTCTACCTTTTATAGCTAGCTGAGACTCGCTCATCAGCAGAGTCGGCCAGGCCTGATCCAAGTAAGGTAGAAACGGTGTAAAATAGAACACCTTCTCGAAAATTCAATAAAAAGATCCCCGATCCCAAATATCTCGGGATCGACCGGAGTCCAAAATTGGATTGGCGCCGAATCCCCAAGATATCAGGAAAAGAATCCTGGCACGATGGGATCCTCCCTTCCTATAAATATAAAAGACTTCAAGGATAAAAGGTACGTAAAAATTCTCTCATAGAACCCTTTAATATGATCCTAGTCCTGACTCATCAGAGGGTCCCCGGCTTTAGCCAGGGTCTCCCTTGTCTTCTTCCTGTGCAGGTAAAAGCTCAAAGAAGGGCACACTAGTTTTTTGCATCAATTGGTTCATTACAAATTGGTGTTTTGATCGGCTGAAGTTGTTGTTTCTTCTTATCTTTCATCAAGAACCGGTTGGGTTCTTCTGTCATTGTAATGCCATACGAGCTTTACCATTATCAGCTTTGGTGTTCCTGGTTCAGTTAGATCCAGTGTGAATCCAGTTCATTTTGTTCATGTTGGTAATTATGAGGCATATATGACATTCGGCAACTGAGTGTGAAGGTGGTCGACTTGGATCTTGTGATGCATTGCGTGAGGCCAACAAGTGTATGACATGTACAACCTCTTAATGCTCCACCAAGTACCATACTAAGGGCCTGTTTGCTAACGCTGAATTTTTGTACTTGACGCGGAATTCAGAAAATGTTCCATGTTGAGTTGTGTTTATTAATGTATGAGAACGAAAGTGCTCCACGATTTTATGTTGAAATTTATTCGTGATGGGAGTCCTTTACGTTGAGATTTTTCTGTGATGAGCGTTTAGCTTAACGGGGAATGAAGAATGCGCTATGTGATTATTATTTTTTTAATCCAAAATTGTCCTTTGGGTGAGAGATTTTCTCACACATCCCAACTTTTAACATGGGGCACTTCTCTGAGCCCACCATGATGTATGTGTTTCATCCATTCCATTCATCCATTTTTAAAGATCATTTTAGGGGCTTGATACCAAAACTGAGAGGAATATAAATCTCAGGTGTACCACACCACAAGAAAACAATAGTGATTGGATATCCACCATTAAGATTCTCCTAAGGCCCAACGTACTATTTATTTGACATCCAATCTGTTGAACCCAGATGAATGGAAAAAAAACAAATATTAGGTTGATCTATAATTTCTGTGGCCCAAGAACTTTTCAATGGTGGGTCAATTCACAAGGTTTCCTATGATGTGGTCCACTTGAGCTTTGGATATGCTTCAATTTTGGAATCATGCCCTAAATGAGCTGATAAATCGTATGTACGGCGTGGATAAGACATACATGACGGTGGGACACGCTATAGTGTACTGAGTAACTCAGGATGTTACCATGTGCGTCTAGATTATTGCATATAGTGGGGCCCACCATGATATATGTGCCTTAGCCATGTTATCCATCAATTTTATCATATCATTTTAGAGCATAAGTAGAAAATTTAAACATATCCAAAGCTCATGTGAACCACACACGCGAAACGGTGGAGATAATGATGTGCACCGTTGAACCTGTCTAGGGCCAATAGTTAGAATTTAATTTCTTGTTATTTCCTTTATTTCCTTTCAGTTTGAGTTTTTGATATTCAAATTGTTTTAGTAAGGTTGTCCTGCCATAAACCCTTAGTTTTTATGGTGCAAGGTTGTCCTTAGAACAACATTGGTATCGACCTCTCTATTTTATTTGATGATTGCTTTACATTTCAGTACTGTGATTTGTTTAAAGTTCTATCTTTCATTCAATTGTTTATAAGGCTATCTTATTCATTTAAATTCCGCTGTTAAAGTTTTAATTTGGCATAGTCCTATTCACCCCCCCCCCCCCCCCCCCTTTAGGACATATAGCTAGGCCTTTTCAAGTGGTATCAGAGCCTAATAGCTCGTTTTAATTGTTATTTGGATTTATTTCCTGAGTTAATCGATCTAAGCTATTTATAAGATGTCAAATTTTGATAGCCTTTCAGTCACTAGGCCTCCACCATTTGATGGCTCCAACTATGCCTATTGGAAAGCCAGGATGAGGATTTTCCTCAAATCAATGGATGAGAGTGTGTGGCAAGCCACAGTGACTGAATGGATCCCTCTTACCACTGAAGTGATTGAATCGATGGATCAAAATCAATGAGAATATCACCTTATTTTTCTTGGACCACACTTCAGAAAAGTGAGAGTAGTGCCAATGCAAAAGCACTAAATGCAATCACTTGCGCACTATCACCGGATGAGTTCAAAAGAATTATATCTTGTGATACTACAAAGCAAGCTTGGGATATTTTAGAAATGACACACGAGGGTACATCAATTGTCAAGAAGTCTAAAGTCCAAATCCTCACAACTAAATTTGAGGAAATACATATGGAGGAAAATGAAATGTTCATGGACTTTTGTACTAAACTGAATGACATTGTAAACTCTATATGGGGTCTTGGTGATAAAATCTCAGAAAGTAAAGTGTGTGTAAAGATACTATGCTCACTACCTGAACGGTTCAACTCAAAGGTGACTGGGATCCAGGAACTTCGTGATATAGACAATATGAGGGTAAAAGAATTAGTTGGGTCTTTACAAACCTATGAGTTAAACTTTAAAGCTCCAAAAGCTAAATCTATAGCCCTTAAGTCTTCCAAATGTATTTCTCAGGAAAATTCTGAAGATGATATGGCTCTCTTAGCGAAAAAGTTTTACAAGATTTTCAAAAGTAAAAAGAGGGTTGACTTTAAAAAAATCAAATGATAAGAAGAGATCTAAATCTTGAAAATCTTTGAAAGATAGTCAATGTTACAACTGCCAAGAATATGGGCATCTAGCAAACAAGTGTCCTAAAAAGGACAAACCTAAAAAGGAAGGAATGTTGGCTACTTGGGATGAATCTTCTGGCACTGAAGCCGGCCTCTTCTGAATCAGAAGATTCTGAAACCCAGTCAGGCAATGAAGTCAAAGCCCTTATGACTCTAGCCAAGTTCACTTTTTTAGATCATGATGATTCAACCAGTGAAGAAAATTTGAATAGTGATCATGAAAATGAAGAAGATCTTCAAGATGCTTACAATGCCCTATACAAGAAAGTTATAAAATTGTCATAAAACTAAAGCTTTAAAAAGAAAGGTTTTCAGGGCTTAGAGAAAGATTTAAGTCTCTTATTTTAGAAAAATCTCATCTTTCAGATTGTTTTGAAAAATGCAAATGTAATCTAGATTTCAAAACCACCCTTATTGAAAATCTGAAATTTGAAAATGATAAACTTAAACTTAAAGTCTCTTCCCTTTTGAGTTTAAATTAGAAAAACTTTTAACTGGATCAAGAAAATATGGTGACCGATCTGGTCTGGGATACGATCTAAATATTCCTCCTAAACAGAAGAATACTCCTCCCAAGTTTGTGAAAGGAGAGTCCTCAAACTCAAAAGAGAAAAGTTCTAATCAAAAGTTTTCTAAAAATGCTAAAACATTTCAATCTTTCAAAACTAAAGGTAACCATATCAATTACAAAAATCAAAACCGAAACCCTTTAGCTGAGAAGATAGTTGATCTACTTAAGGAGATCTTAAAATCTAACTCAGTGGGTCAGTCTTACAACAACTACAAACATAAGAAGACTAAATATACTCCTAAACCCAAAACAGTTATGAAATGGGTTCCTAAGGTTACCTGCTTGGTTGCCCACACTACATTCCAAGCGACAAGCCATACAAAGTGGTACCTAGATAGTGAGTGCTCCAGGCATATGACAGGCGACAAGGCTTTATTCACCGACTTTAAAGATATGACTGATGGGTCAGTCACATTTGGTGATGGTAGCAACCGCAAGATTATTGGCCAAGGTATGGTTCAACTCTATAACCTTCCCTTATTCAAGAATGTTTTATATGTTGAGGGGCTAAAACACAACCTGTTAAGCATATCTCGAATATGCGATAACAATCACAGCGTGAACTTTTCTAATCGAGGATGTGAAATTTTAAGCAAAAAGGGTTCTGTACTATTAACTGGTCGCAGGACTTCTGAAAACTGCTATATTGTAAGCGATGGTAGCTCATCTAATCAATTGTGCTACATGGTCCATACCGATGAGACAGAATTATGACATAAATGCCTTAGACATGTACACTACCATAATCTATACAAATTGAGCAAAGGAGAACTAATAAGAGGTCTACCTAAACTTTAAAAAGTAGAAAAAATATGTGGCGAATGCCAGATTAGCAAACAAACTAGAAGTGCTCACAAAAATATGAACTCTAATGTCACATTAAAACTGCTCGAGCTTCTTCACATGGATCTTGTAGGACCTACCAGAATGGAGAGTCGAGGTGACAAAAAATACATACTGGTTATCATGGATGATTTTACTAGATTCACTTGGGTAACTTTCTTAAGGGATAAATCTGAAACCCTTGACGAAGTAAAAAGGATTCTCAAACGGATCCAAACTAAAAAAAGTTCTCAAGTTTGTAAGATCTGTAGTGATCATGGATCTGAGTTTGAGAAATTCTGTAGCGATTAGGGAAAATCGCATGAATTCTCTGTGCCCAAAACACCACAACAAAATGGAATTGTTGAGATTAAAAATAGAGTGCCTCAAGATATGAGAAATGTAATGTTGAATAGTATGAAGCTCCATAGAAATCTTTGGGCTGAAGCAGTGAATACTGCATGCTATATTATCAACTGGGTCTATACAAGTAAATCTGATAATAAAACTGCTTAAGAATTATGGTTTGATAAGAAGCTTACTGTCAAATACTTTCGAGTTTTTGGTAGTAAGTGCTATATTTTACGTGACCATGAAAATTTGGAAAAGTTTGACACTAAAAGTGATGAAAGTATCTTTTTAGGATACTCTTTGAACAGTCGTGCATATCGAGTACTGAACAAGAGGACCGGTGTGATTCAAGAGTCCATTAATGTGGTCATTAACGATCACTTGAATACACCTGCCCCAAGTTCAGATAATGATGAAGTTCTTTTAATTGACAAACCAGATACTTCATCAAATCAAACTAATTCTGAACTGAGGACTGTTAAAAATCATCTAACCACTCAAATTCTTGGAAACCCTCTTACTGGTGTGCGTACTCGTAGACAAATAGAAGACATATGTAATTACTTGTGCTTTACATCCCAGATTGAACCGACCAATGTAAAAGAAGCTCTTTTTGATGAAAACTGGATAGTTGCAATGCAGGAAGAACTTAATCAATTTGTGAGAAATGATGTTTGGTATCTTGTTCCTAAACCTAAAGATAAACACATTATAAGAACTAAGTGGATTTTCAAAAATAAGTCTGATGAACTTGGTAATATTTTTCGAAACAAGGCAAGACTGGTTGTACAAGGGTACACTCAAATAAAAGGCATTGATTATGATGAAACTTTTGCCCCAGTTGCTCGCCTTAAATCAATCAGACTATTCATATCCATTGCTTGTTTTAGAAAATTCAAAATTTATCAAATGGATGTAAAGGGTGCCTTCTTAAATGGTGATCTACATGAAGAAGTGTATGTGAAACAACCAACGGGTTTTGAAGACCCTAAGAATACTGATCATGTTTATCGCCTTAAAAAGGCTCTCTACGGTTTGAAACAAGCTCCCAGAGCATGGTACAAAAATTGACTAAGTTTTTACTAGGTCATAATTTTCTAATGGGAAGTGTTGATAAAACTCTGTTTGTTAAAAAACATAACGATCATATCTTAATGGTACAAATCTATGTTGATGATATTATTTATGGATCTACCTGTACTAACATGACTGTTGAGTTTGCAGATTTAATGAAATCTAAGTTCGAAATGAGCATGGTTGGGGAATTGAATTATTTCCTAGGGTTGCAAGTAAAACAACAACCTGATGGTATTTTTATTTCTCAAACCAAATATGCTTTGAACTTGATTAAAAAGTTTGAATTTGAGAATGGTAAGAATTTTGACACTCCTATGAGTATAACCTTAAGACTCTCAAAAGACTCTACAGGTAAAAATGTAGATCTTAAACTATATCGTAGCATGATTGGCAGTTTACTTTATTTAACTGCAAGTAGACCTGATATTGCTTTAAGTGTTGGTATTTGTGCTAGATATCAGTCTTACCCTAAAGAATCTCATCTAACTGCTGTTAAGCGGATTATGCGATATGTCATAAGTTCTGCTAATTTGGGTCTCTGGTATCCATATGATACTAGTGTTCAATTGGCTGGGTATTCAGATGCTGATTGGGCTAGTAATATCAATGATAGAAAGTCAACCAGTGGTGATTGTTTTTATATCAGAAAATGTTTAGTTTCTTGGTTTAACAAGAAGCAAAGTTCTGTATCGCTCTCTACTGTCGAGGCTGAATACATCGCAATTGGAAATGTATGTACTTAGCTTGTTTGGATGAAATGTATGTTAAGCGATTATGAATTTCACAGGAATCAATGATATTATATTGTGATAATTTCAGTGCTATAAATATTTCAAAAAATCCAATCCAGCATTCACGTACCAAGCACATTGACATTAGGTATCATTACATTCGTGAATTAGTGGAAGAAAAATTAATCTCTTTAGATTACATTCCGACCGAGACTCAACTTGCTGACATTTTCACTAAACCACTCGACAAAAGCAGGTTTAATAAAATAAAATTTGATCATGGAATGTGCAATTTAAATTAATTATTCATGCATTTGTGTATCATAGTGTATATATATTTGATAATTTATTGGTTTAAATTTTAAATTTTTATGAAAAATGTTGCTTTTGTTGATACACGACCAGTCGAGGACGTGCTCAACCAGTCGTGGTATGACCGGTCGAGAACGGTCCTCGACCAGTTGTGTAGCGCGCTGGACTTTTTTAATTTGGGAGAAAATCTCATCTTCCTCATTTCCTATTTTCTCTTCAACGGACATAAGCACGACCAGTCGTACCCAACTGTCTGATTCCTCAAGGTCAGTGCATCATTTGTGTTTTTCTTGTAGATTCTAGTTAATATTACTTCATTTTCACTCTTGGAGTAATTTATTTTGTATTTCATTGCGATTTTGGGGTTTTCTCTTAAGAAATCGGATCTATAAAAAACTCACTCATCATCTTTTGAATCTACTTATTTCTTTGTTTAATTTATTGCAAATGGATGTTAGAGGGAAAAAGAAAACTGTCCGTGGTCCATCCTCTTTCAGATCAACACATATCTCTAGGCGCCATCTTCGGTCATTTGAAGATGATCTCGCTCATGTTAGGGATTTGCGTATGCGTATGTTGAAAGACCTGTATTTATTGATCATATTGATCATTTTGGTATCCTTCCTCTTCTCCAATCTGTAGGTTGGGATAACATCCTACATTAGGATGGGCCGGCATACCAATCCATTGCACAGGCCATGATTGCATGTATCTGTGACTTTTCATCTGATAATTTAACATTTAATATTGATACTAGAGAAGGTCCATTTACAGTAGACCGTCATCTGATTGCGGATCTAATGGAAATACCTATTAATGACGAGGGTATTCTTATTCAGACTCTAGTGGAAAAATCGTCAGAATCAGAAAAACGTATGTTAACCAGAGATTTATGTAATATGGACATTCAATGGACTCATAAAGGGAATGCTCTCCCCGCAAAGTATTTGTTACCCAAATACAGGGTTCTCCGCAGAATCTTTACTTCAAATTTATATCCTCGTTCTGGTAACAAAACAGAACTAACTTCCTATATGGTTCGGGTTCTGTATTTTATCGTCACTGGTATTAAAGTCTGTCTGCCTTCCTTGATATGTCATTTCATCATTCAGTTTCGACTCCATCCAGGACATAGTGATATTTCATTTGTATATCTTATTACTGTATTAGCGTCTCATATGCTAGTTGCTATGCCTGTTGAAGAGGCTCCTATTCGTCATCTTTCGTTTAACAATTCTAATATAAACAAGATGAAGTTGGAATTGACTCCTGGCCAAAGAGATGTGGGTGGTGGTAGTGCTGAAGCAGGGAATGATGAAGAAGGTGGCGATCTTCCTACTGATGACATAAATATGGATGATATTTTTGATGAAATTGAATCAGATTCTACAAATGATCTTGACTATGAGCCATCTGATTTTGATGCTCGTTTTCGTGTTCTTGAGGAGAAGGTAGAGAACATGAATGTTGCCCATGATTTGTAATTTAAATATACGCGCAAGTATCTTAGGCGTTTAAACAAGGGCCTTCATCAAATTGATCCTATCATAACTAATCCTTCCTTAGGATCTGATTAAGTGTTTTAATCTTTGGTTTGTAATAATTTTTAAACTACTTTTGTTGGTGTGTGGACTTTCATTTTACTTCATTTTGTATGACTGATTTTTATTTCAACTGATTAATGCTATGTGAACTTTATATTTACTTATTTTTTGCATATCTTATCTAGTTATTCCTTTAATTACTCTCTTATTGGTCTTCCACTTCCATTTATTCCTTTCTTCTTTTATCTTATTGTGACAAAAAGGGGGAGAATACTTTAAGTTTGATAAATATGGATATTGGGGAGATAAAATGGATTGTAGGAGAGTAGAGTAGCATATCATTTTTATGCTGAATTTTGTTGTGCTACTCAGGGGGAGTAAGTAATGAAGAATTTTTGAATGACAACTGGTGCATGATTCGTTAATCTGTAACTGGCTTACTTTTATAACTGGTGCATGATTTCTGTTGTGTTCATATTGATCATATTTTTTAAGTGTGTTTTGTCACAAATTTGATAAAGGGGGAGATTGTAAGTGCAATAGTTATTTGCTCCTTTTGGTTGTCAAATTTTGTGGTGCCAAAAACACAATCTATGTCTTGTGTAGCATATTGACTTGTATGTTCAAGTCACTGCATCAATACTACAAGCTAAGAACGGTGATCTACTTCAAGAAGTTCAAGTTCAAGTTATTTATCTACTTTTGCAAGCTTCAATGATCAGAATATTTCAAGAGTTACATCAGAAGACAAGTTCTTGTTCAAGTCTCAAGTACAACTCAAGAATAACAGTACAAGATGAAGTTCAAGATTTAGAAGATCTTAAGATCAAACTGCATCAGAGATCTCAAGCTTCACAGTCTTCAAAGGTCAACTAACATCTGAAGAAATGAAGACTCAATGTCCATACTTCACATTTAAGGTTTGCATGACCTTAGTTTGACCTTAGGGTAGGTCATTTTGAATACATAATTCGAACTGAATTATTTTATAAGTGTTTGGTCTGTTCTAAGACCAGTCCTGGACTCTGTTCGACTAGTCCTAGAACTGGCTCGACTAGTCTAAGAAATTTCAAGACCAGCCCTACGTTGTTGCAAATTTTCAAAATTTTTTGGTTGAGCTTCGACCATTCCTGGAGTCTGCTCGACCGATCGTAGGAACAGTGCCGACTCGTTCACGACCAGTCCTGCAGTTACGACTCAAACTTCAGCAACCATTCTCGGTTCCTCACGACTAGTCGTGGGATGGTCACGGCCAGCCGTGGACACCCTGAGACCAGTCGTAAAACGGTTTTATCCGATCGCGCTTAAAATTTCAAAATGCAGTTCGACCTACGACCAGTCGCGGTGGCCACACGATCAGTCGTAGACGCGAGTTCTGCATCTATAAATAGAACACGAATTTCAGAGTTTTTCAAGAGTTCAATTCAAGTAAAATCAAGGCATCACTCTGAGATAAGTTTGTGTTATTTAAGTTACGTTGTGCATATTTAATATTCTCTTTTGTTAGCTTTATTTATTTGATTTTATTTCTGCATTCCAATTTGAATTCAAAAGAGGAATTGTTGTATTCCTTCTTCTTGGAATCAAAATCAAATATAGCTAGCCCATTTGGTTTAATTTAAAATCAATTAAAACCTAGAACCATTTCAAAGTGAGTATTGGACAATTGAACTTCTATATTCAAACTTCTACTCCAATTGGTTCTTTCGGGCTACAACGAAAGGAGAAATTCTGGTATTATACTTTATTGTAAATTCCCTTCATTTTGGCTTTTGTTTAAGATTAAGCCAGAAAAATCTCAATCTAGTGATTATCTGAGGTGAGCCAGAAAACTCAGAAAGTGGGGTTTTTGAATTGTGTAAGTCCATTTGAAAGACACAATTGTAAAGGTTTTAGGTGAACCTGTGAAACCTATATTCATAGTGAACATTGATATCCCCTGTGTGAGGATATTAGGAGTAGAGTAGTAATATGTGTGGCTGTTGTTTAACAGTTGGTGTATACACAGGCGAACCGCTATAATTCTTTGTGTTTTGTGGTTTGAATGTTTGTTTGAATTTCTATATCTTTTATTATTCAAAGCTGTAGAATGTATATGTGGATGTGAATGTTGTAATCTTTTACATTTCAAGCATTGTGGGAAATGTTGTAATAGTTTAAAATTTAATTTCTTGCTATTTCCTTTATTTCCTTTCAGTTTGAGTTTTTGATATTCAAATTATTCTAGTAAGGTTGTCCTGCCATAAACCCTTGGTTTTTATGGTGCAAGGTTGTCCTTAGAACAACATTGGTATCGACCTCTCCATTTTATTTGAAGATTGCTTTACATTTCAGTACTTTGATTTGTTTAAAGTTCTATCTTTCATTCAATTGTTTATAAGGCTATTTTATTCATTTAAATTTCGCTATTAAAGTTTTAATTTGACATAGTCTTATTCACCCCCTCTCTAGGACATATAGTTAGGCCTTTTCACTTTATTTTTATTCATGTCTTGTTGAACCTTACGGATTATAGTTTGATTATTAAAGTATGCTTTTAGTTTTTAATGGTTTGTTGTGACTTAAATTACAATGGATCTGTGATAGCTTTAAGTATGTTCTTTCCATTATTGAGATTGTGAAATTAGTAAGACCTGTTGTTCACCATCGTCTCCTGGGCTTGGTAGGGTGACAGATCCTTCCTAACCTTCACAATTCTCTTATGATTGGCTGTGAGGTAAATTGTTGTTGTTTGCCATTGTCTCCTGGGCATGGTTAGGTGACAGAATCACTTCCAAATCTTCACCACTCTTATCTATTGATGATTAGATCGATGAGAAGTTTAGAGATCTGGCAAATCTCTTCTTACCAACTGAATAGGATAGGACTCTGATTCCAGTTGAGTCCCTAGATCAATACAAGGTAGCTTCCCAATTGCTACAAGTGGATCCTTAGCACCCTAGTTTTCCACCTTTAAATTTACAAGTTTTAGATTAATATTTCACCATTATTTCCTCAATTTCATTTGATTTAGATTTCATCTTAGTCTAGTTATAGTTCTACTTAGTTTCAGACTATGTACAGGTTTCAGTCCCTGTGGATTCGACCTCGGTCTCACCGAGTTTATTACTACATCACAACCTTATACTTGGAGAGTGAACACCAATTGGATGTGAAATCCGCATTCTTAAATGGAATACTCGAAGAAGAAGTCTATGTTGACCAGCTTAAAGGCTTTGTCATGCAAGGGGAGGAACACAAGGTGTATCGACTGAAGAAGTATGGGTTGAAACAAGCCCCTCGTGCTTGGAATGCATGGATCGACGATTATCTTCAAGAGAATGGCTTCGTCAAATGTCCGTATGAGCATGCCGTCTACATAAAGAAGAATGCCCATGACGATATGCTTATAGCTTGTTTATATGTTGACAATATGTTGTTCACTGGAAACAGTCAGGCGATGTTTGAAGAATTCAATCAGGCTATGTTCAATGAGTTCGAGATGACTGGCGGTGGATTGATGTCCTTCTTGTGCATCAAAGTCAAACAACAAGTCAGCGGCATCTATATATCACAGTAAAAGTACGCAAAAGAACTTTTTGAAAAGTTTTAGATGACCGACTGCAAAGCCATAAATACACCTGTTGCAATAGGCCTAAAGCTCACAAAAGATGACAAATGAAGAAATGTTAACTCAACTTTATTCAAGAGTCTAATCGGAAGCCTAAGGTTCCTCACAATTACTAGGCCAGATATAGTCTATAGTGTTGGGATTCTAAGCCGGTATATGAAAGCGCTAAAAGAGTCACACTGGCTAGCTGCGAAAAGAATTCTGAGGTATATCAAAGGGACTATTGAATTCGGTCTCTTTTATCCATACGATGATGAGGTGATTCTGTATGAATACTCTGATAGTGATTTGGGTGGTGACCAAGACGAAAGAAAGAGTACCACAGGCTATGCTTTCTATTTGAATCGACAACATTCACATGGAACTCAAAGAAGTAAAGTACGGTAGCATTGTCCACATGTGAAGCCGAGTGTGTAACAGCTTCGTCCACTGTATGTGAGGCGATATGGCTAAGGAATATGCTAAAGGAGTTGAAGCATTCGCAGGAAGAATGCACTGTCATATATGTGGACAACAAGTCGGCAATTGAGCTTGCCAAAAATCCAGTGCAGCATGAGAGGAGCAAGCACATTGATACAATGTATCATTTCCCGAGAGATCAAGTGAAGCAAAAATCAGAGAAGCTAGAGTACTGTCATACCACTGAACAAGTGACAGACATCTTCACTAAAGCATTACCAACTAATACATTCAAGAAACTTAGATCGATGCTTGGAATGAAACCTTTTTTTGTTTGAAGGGGAGTTCTGGAGTTGCAAACCCAAAACCCATTTTCCATGTGTCTGTTGATCTTCCAATGCATAGCAACAGTTCCCATGAGGCTGTTTTGGAAGATGGAAAGCATCTGTAAGTTTCTAGGAATATTTAATGTTGGAAGCTCCTAGTAGGCATCTTGTGTTTCCAGTTTGAGCAAGTGCAAGAAGCCAGTTTGCAGCAGCAAGCAGCAGTAAAACAGTTTTAAAAATTCTGTTTTGGTTTCTTTTCTCTCTTCGTTCCTTCGAATCGGTTTTTTCTTCTGAGTTGTGTTAAGGCTTTGTAAAGCCAAAATTCCTGTCTTCTTAAAACACTTTAAGATCTGGCTTGTACAGCCAACAATAAGAACTTCCTCTCACTGTCTAGATTTTTGTTCATTTTTCACTACATGTACCATGACCCATACAACAAAAAAGCACAAGCTTTACTTTAAAATAAATGAATAAATAATAAAAAAGGCACAAGCTTTGTTGTTCGTTTCGCTTTTTTTGTTCTTTTGTTATGGTTATCTAATCTTTTAAGAGGTTGAGTAATATTCTTACAACTGCCATTTTTGAGTCAAATGCTTTTCAGCCATTTTTGAGTAAAATGATTTTCAATATTTTGTTAATCAATTACTTGTTTGTTTAGATTACTAGTAATTGTTTTTTATTAGGATTTCATAACTCTTTTTTTTTCTCTTCTCATTTCCGTTGTTCTAGTGTTTTCGTCATTTTAATTATTTTCAATTTTTTGTATTAAAACTAGATGGCCCTTGATAGAGCACAATGGCAGAACAAGATTCATGCAACCGAGCCCAATTAATTGTGTGATAAGGCTTAGCTGATGATGATGATAATGACTTTTTTCAATTAGTTAATTCCCCATGGAAGGAATTGACCCCATGCCTAGACTTTTGGAGATTGCACTGCAGGACACTTTAGGACACCCTTTTATGTTAGTTCGTTGTACAGTTTTCAGTTTGTTGCACTCTGTTCTTCCCACCCATAACTAGGCATGAACAAGATATGCGTAGAATTCTGAAGTAAGCTTTGATGATGAAACAAGATATTGAGTTTCCTATTTCAGGTGGGAAATCCTCCGTTCTCTTGGATGTGAAACCATGTGATGATGAAACCGAAATAAAGAAGCTGGAAGAGACTGTCTGCAGTGTTGAAATGCAGGGCCTATTAAGGGGAGCGTGTATGGTTGATTTCCGTTTATATTTCAGTTTCTATTTCCTTTATGGCCCATTTGGAAGTTGAGAGAATGGGGTTGGGTCTGCCCATTTCACAAGTGAGATGAGAATGACTCATCTCCCTTGTGTTTTGGAGTGAGAAATGTGGTAAAATGCCACTCCTAAGCCCATCGAAAACGAAGGTGAATTGCTTCTGCTCAAAAGAGTGGAATAAATGCTAATTTTCATAGACTTCCTGATGGGAGTGTTGAATTCAAATGGCATTGGTAATTGCCTTGTCTTTGCAGCAAAACTAGCCCCTTTTGACTATGAGATAAAGAAACTGCAAATCATGTTGACCATCATAGATGACCTTTGTCTCTGTTGACAACCTCATCGAATATTACCTCACAGCAGAGCCCGCCAATGAATACATACAAAGCTAGCTGCAATATTGTGGCCTTTTAACATCTTTGGACTTCGCATTTTCAATTTTAGGCCTCTTCCTTTTTGAGATGAGTGTTCAATAGAGAAACAGTCATACGCAGGCTTGTTATCTCACAAGAATGTATGTAAGGTTGAAGGACATTACTAGTAAGTTATACAGTTGTGAGAAATTCCTTGTTTAGGGACAGTTTGGGCTCACCCTCAAAATGGGTGTTTGACGTCTAAACTGCGTTTTGAGCAAACCCTAATTTGCATTGTGCATTTGCATGCACTTTTGCAAATCCCATCTCATCCCCCTGGCAAAATCGTTGCTAAATAGCTGGTTTGGTTTCGTCGAGTCAACCGAAAAAAGTACCCATGAAAACTCCTTTTGTGTAATTGTCCAAACAAGCCCTTATCAGAATGTGGGCTCAATGTTAATAGAAATGCAGTGACAATTTGGAGGATTTTTGAATCCTGTGCGAGATCTGGGTTGTTTAGCTGGTGGCCCTATCTTGGTTGTTAGGTAGTCCACATGTACGGAGAATTTTGAGTTAAAATGCATTGACCAGTGGAGTGTATATGTGGCCCATGTGAATAATAATCTATTCTGATATCTAGGCCATTGAACGTAGATGGGGCCACGATATGAATGTCAATTTTGCACATCTGAACAGTAGGAAGTGTTTTCTTTGATAGGGATCAGTTGGCTGAGGCCTATTGATTGCATTCTCATCCTCTCAAGATAGCATGTGAATTTCTTGTTATGATCCTTTTAAGTGGACCCATGATTTGACACGGTAATGCAGTTTCTGAATTTGCCTGTTATCCACTCCATGGTTCTAAAACTCACCGACTTGTCTTGAACCTCAGCTTACTCAACTCAAATTGGCGAGATTTTGAGCCAAGTCGCTAGGAAACTCAGTTGTGGGTCCAATTTGATCCAGAAGATGCATCGAGTCAGATGACTCACATCACTTGGTCAACTGGAAACAACTCATGACGATTTGAGTTGAGTCGCCTGATGTGTGGGGTTCGTTGGGGACCGGCTCATTTCACATAAATTGTTTGAAGGTAGAAAGCCTTCCACTGGCAGACAATCATTTTTTTTCTCGGGATTTCTCATTACTTTTGTCAGCATTCACATTCACACTTCTGACATCTCTAAATGTTGTCACCAAAAACCTTTCCCTATTGATCACTAATACTTAGTCACAATGTCATTATTAATAAAAAGATTGGATGTGTTTTAGGTATGCTCCACACATCATGAGTGTATATCAACCATTGTATTCTATTATCAATAATGTCTTTTTAGCAGTAAAGATTTTACTTGTAACTGAAACATAGCTTTTTGCCAGGTTTCAGATTACAATTAAAAGTTGTAATGTGTTTACAGCCTGAAAAGCCTTTACAGGCAAATGCAGATATCTGAACAGCCCCCGCACTTGGATTACCTTTAATCCCTTTACAACTTAAGGAATTTGCAGGCATCCAAACGACCCATAAAGGGAAAGGTATTATACAAATTTTGACTGTGTTAAGCATCTACTGTTCTGATATTTTTAATTTACAGTACTAAATATCAAATCTTCTAGTCTACCTGGCTGAGCATAGTGCAGTTCTTGGCAATTTCTCAGAAGATTTTCAAATTTTGAGTTTTTTCCTTGGGATATAATCAGCAAAAATAGAAATATTGAACAATATTTATTTTAAGATTTAATAGATATTCATATAACAGATTAAGGTTTTTACTATTTTCTGAGTTAATATCATGAATTTATCATGATATTTTAATATCCGCTGATATTTTGAAACCCTTGTGACAATTTGTTTAGTGTATTTTTCATGATATTATTGTGAGATTTTCAAAATCTGCTATGTTTGTTACACTGGCTATGATTCACTGTATCCAGTTGTGCATACGGTTGAGGAGATAATTTTTGATACTCTGGCTAAGTATGATGGTTGATGTGCTGACAAACTGCATGCTGGGATATGGTGAGTTAAATTAAACCATCAAAATCAAGGGTCTATCTTAGGTGAATTGTGAACCGTAACTTTGATTTGATTCCAATTTGGTTTTAGAGCATTCGGTGGATGTTTGAAATAAGAAGTAGCCAATGGTGCTAGTTCAACAAAAGAGAGGGAAAAAAGTTACATTAGTCAGAGGCTAAGATTGTTCAATCAATTTGAATTTTCAATGGTGATGCATCTGTACTGGGTTGCACAGCTTGGATGGTTTGTTTCTAGCATACTCTCTCTCTCTCTCTCTCTCTCTCTCTCTCTCTCTCTCTCTCTCTCTCTCTCTCTCTCTCTCTCTCTCTCTCTCTCTCTCTCTCTCTCTCTCTCTCTCTCTCTCTCTCTCTCCCTCCCTCCCTCTATATGCATTCTGTGCCTTCACCTAATTCACCGATGTTACCGACCGCAATGTATCAAATGAACAATCGATACCATTATTCCACCAGGAGGACTTTTTATTTCATAGAGATGGAAAATAATGGAAAGAGTGGAAAAGAATGAAAATCTCACTACTAATCCATTTGTAATATGTGAGTGGGAGAAAAATCCAGCTCATACCTCTTATTTACTTGACCTGGAGAAAAAGGAGAGGGAAGTAAAATTGTCAGAGGCCTTGTTATTTTAGTTAGGTTCAAGTCTGACTAGAATAATATTCTACGACTAGTAAGTCATTTTTTTTTTTTTCAAATTGATCCATTTACTATCTATTATTTGATCTACTAATCTTCCAAAAAGCAATTAACTCATGTTTCATAGCCTGAATTAGCTGACATAGCAAAGACGTCGGCCACCTTCCATTTATTTATCTCAAGTGCCCTTGATCTCCAGATTGAGGGATGTTCAGCTTTATATTATAGCCAACTAAAGTCCTAGGAGAAGGCTCATTTCTTCTGTTTGATTAACTGTGCATTTACTAAACCATTTGCGAAAAGCCACAATGCAAAAACCTATCATTTCTTGTGATTCCACAGGATTCGGATAGTAGCATTTCAGAGTCTAATGTTCGTTCTTGAATGCTAATTGGCACTTGATGCCATTTTTGAAGAATACAAAATTCCTGGGTGGACAAGGCAGGCTTACATGAGTAGGTATTACAAACCTCCTCAACAACGAAATTTATCCTAGAGATGCATGATTTGGTCTGAGGGGATTTTTTCGTTACACTCTCTTCAAATAGACCAGACCACATAGGCAAAAATGGCTCTCCAAATGATTTTTGAATGGCCTTTAGGGACTGTTTGGATGCACCCTCCAAAGCGGCGTTTGAAGCCTAAACACCATTTTGACCCAAACAGCAATTGATGATGTCCATTTGGATGCACATTGTGTACCTTTGCCTAGTCAATTGAAAAAACCAGGCTTAAAACCTGCCCCCCTTTTTCTTTCAGAAACTCCACTTTGAGGAACTGCATCCCTATTCCCTAGCCTCATAGGCCATGGGGTTGATTCAATAGCAAACATTCAAGTGGAACCAATTATATTTTTCGAAATGGGTAGTTCAAGAATAGATTGGAAGCTGCAAATTGCATAGAAGACAACTTTTTTGAGTTTTGAACTGTTTCAGGCCGGGCGTCAGGCTGGACCTATTCAAAATATGATTTTCAGAGGCCCGAACCCGGTCCATTGACAACCCTAACTCCAAAGAGAGACATTCACGGTTACTTTCCTCACACGTGGAAACAACGTGCTCATGTGCAACATCAGTGCCACTTATCAGGCCATCCACACTTTTAGATGCCAATTTCAAAAATCACCTTGATTTGATCAAAACATGGGCCACATTATTCACTTCGCTGAAGGAGTGCCTTGCCTTTTATCTATTTTTCGCAATTTTCTGAATCATCATTGATCTCTAGATTGAGGATATTCAGCTTTATAGCCAACTGAAATCCCAGGAGAAAGTCCATTTCTTCTGTTTGATTAACCGTGCATTTATTCGACCTTTTGCGACCTTTTGTGAAAAGCCGCAATGCAAAAACCTCTATCAATTTCTTAAGAGGATTCGGATGGTACCATTTCACATAAGCTAATTTCTGCTGTTGAGTGCTAATTGACAATTGATGTCATTTTTAAAGAATAACAAATTGTTGGGGGGATGGGGCTGGCTTACATGAGTATGTATTTACAATTCTCCTCAACAATGAAATTTATCCTAGAGATGATTTGGTCAGAGGGGCTTTGTTCATTACCAAAAAGAAAGAAACCGTTGTTACTCTATATCCAAATAGACCACATGACACAGGCAAAAATGGCACACCAAATGATTTTCGAATGGCCTTTAGGGCCTGTTTGGATGCACCCTCAAAAGGGGCGTTTGAGGCCTAAACACCATTTTGACTCAAACGGCAATTGATGATGTCTATTTGGATGCACTTTGCTGGTTTTGAGAAAAGTAGAACGAAATATTTTTCCAAATTAGGCAATTCAAGAATAGATGGGATGTTGTTAGAAAGTTCACATTGCAGAAAATGCAACTTGTTTGGGTAATAGGGATCAATCTACTCAGTCTATTCAATGTTGTAAGTCTGGCCTTACATAGCAACCACAAGAAAATTTTGATTTTTGGGACACATGGTCTTGAAACAAATCACATTCAATAAAAATTCTGGTTGGTTTGGATGATTTCACTAAAAGTGTCCTTAATAAAATGGTATGCTGATTTAATGCTGAAAATGCCATTTTGGGTTTTTCCTAATGAGTTTTATTTCCTTAATGTGGATCTCTGTGATTTGGTTGGTTACTGGTTGATTCTCAATTGATAAAATTAAAATTGCATTTCAATCCATTTCTGGTATCAGGAGATGGTTTATGGTTTTGGTACCATTTGGTTGGCTGATAATTGTCTCATTCAATTCAATATTTGCGTTTTGGTCCACAACTTATCATTCCAGATGTTGATTTTTTCACCATTTCTCACACCCAAAACACAACCTTTCTTAATGACCTCTTTGACATGTAACAATGTTTTCCCACATGCAAGAGGCGATTGGGTACATTTTATTTCGCATTAGTTTTTATCTTTTAACATCTGTTCTTCATATTTCTTACCCAAATGTTATCTGGTTCATTTATAATTTTCCATCCTAATTGCATTGCAAAGGCTTTATTAATCACTTTGAGATTCCTCTACTCCAACCCTACACATGAATTGTTTAAACCTTTTTTACTGGGAATATTTTGAGAGTCAAATGCAAATGTCCTTGTAGGACAATAAAAAATTTTGTAATCATTACAAACTTACATTTTATTGTGGAGACCCTAATCCAAACAACAACATCAGCCTATTTTAATATTGATTTGGCATTGATGTAAAATTGTCTTATTATATTTTTACCATAATAAATCAAACAATGTAATTGATTGTATTATTGCACTAAAATGCAGTTGATATAAAGTAATTTGTAATCGTTACTCATTTTCTTTACTGTTTTAATTAGTAAAACAAATAAACTCTAAAATTTTCTTGAAAAGATATACTAACATTATATAATTTAGTGTTCATGTTGTAACTGTCTTTATTAATATTAGTATCATAGTTGAGGTGAGAATTTAAGCTTCACCCGCTAAGTCTTTCATTAACTCTTTCAATGATGTACCTAATATTAGGACTTGTGCCATTGAAAGCCAAAGAATGTGACACTATTAATGAATTGTTAATTGATTACTTAATTGTGTGGTTGTGATTGCATCCTCATTATCAAATAGGTTATATCATAAAGTATACTAGGCAGGGTTGTCAGTGGGCTAAGCTTGAGCGAGAAAAGGAAGAATTTTGACTAGGCCCGGCTTGAACAATTTAAATCCATGCCTATGGCTTGTTGACAACCCTTATTATGGTGACATCATGAATTAAAGTCCAACAGGGAAATTGTACATTAAGTCCCATGCATGCCGCATAACGCCATGGCACTTCAGAGATGACTTTGTCTTTCCTTATCTATATGAATATGATTCATTGTTTTCCCCTAATATTCATGCAAGATGTTCTTAGGATAACATGCATCAAACAATCTTGTTTAATCTAGAATAATTTGAGTTGTGAGCTTACATAAGCATACAAATATGCTCATTTTTCACAAACTAACAGATTATGCAAGAGCATGCCTGACAATGGATAACATGATAAAGCACGTGTAGAATATCTGGTAGGGCTGAAAGTTGGGCGGGTTCAACCCAACCAACCCGTGACCGGCCCGAAATTGGATTGGGCTCCGGCATGATGCATCGGGTTCGGTCTCAGGCTTGGGCTATATAAACATCAACCTGATAAAACTTGGATGGGCCCGAGTCGAGGTCTTAGGTTGCCCAACCCAATACAGACCTGATCAATATATAAGTTACTTATAAATTATAATTGAGTACGGATCGTCTGTGTTGAAGGCATTGGAAATTTCAGTGTCGTCGGCTTTCATTAGTCTACATCATTTTTGATAACTCAAACTAATAAGATATGTGGGATTTCTCTCTCTCAAATAGATCGCGTGTTACACAAGATGATTTTTAAAACAGTAGTGTACCTATATTTTAGCTTGTTTGTTTAGAAAAAAAAAAAAAAAAAACCATTATGATAAATAATTATATATATAATTAATAAAATTATATGTACAAAAAGTAAGATATATATTGAATATATAATAGACTAATATGATAACAAAAATATCATCATGCATCTACCTGGCTAACCACACTTGGGTTAAGCTTGGGTTAAGAATTTTCAACCCGAGGTTATATTGGGTTGAGTTAGAGTTGAAGTATAGGAACCTTGGATTGGAGTAGGGTTAGGTTGAGCACCAACCTGACCCAACCCGCCCGACTTACAGCCTAATATCTGGTCCATATAAAAGGTGGGACACGGGCCTGTAATCACTTGGCAATAAAATCAGGCGGACCCACTCATGGAATGGGACACAATGTGGAGCCGATGGTATGGTTAAAGTTTCTGGTATTACCCACCAAATGAGTGGATTGGCTTGATTTCATACAAAGTGATCATCATTCCATGGCCCACCCTTTGCATGGATTGGATATTCCGCACATGTGAGACGTGGGCTGGCAGCCTTGGAAAGATATGCTCTCTGATAATATCTCATTAAATTATTGATCAGGACAGCTGTGGCTCACGTTCGCCACATATATTGGACGTGGATTTCCAAGGAAGGTCCTGCACAAGGATTTTGGGTGGGGCTACTGTAATGTTTGTAATAAATCTAACCTGTTCATACGATCTTTCCAGATCATTTTATGACATGAGAACAAAAATAATGAGGATCCAAAAATCAAATGGACCACACGAGAGGAAACAGTGGGGAAAGGAATTCCTACCGTTGAAAACTTCCTAGGCTCCACTTGATGTTTATATGCCATCCAAACCGTTTATAAGGTCATTTTCACTAGTATGAATTGAAAACACCGAAAACTTAGACCGATACAAAACTTTTGTGGCCATATAAATATTGCAACGGTAGTCACTAAATCTCCACTGTTTCTTCTTGCGTGGCCTATTCGAGTTTTGGATTCACGTTATTTTGGGTCGAATGTTATAAAATGATATTGAAAAACGGATTAACGGGATAGATTTCTCAAAAACATCACAGTGAGCCCACCTAGAATCCTTGCGCAGGAACTTCCCGCGAAAGAGGTAGGAAATCCGCGTCTACGTATATTATAGTACACATCACAGCCACGGCTTTGTACGTAGATGCTGAGTATCCAGAACTATGATCCGGTGGACCCCATTCCATGCGCCATCATGACAAAGCCAAACCGATATTAGACATTTTCATGGTTGGCTACATCTGATGAACCACCCTGATCTCATCCACGAGTGCCATCTTGGCACATGTGTAAGCGTTCTATACATTCTACGTAGGGGCGGCTCAACATTTTTGGAGGCTATGGGTAAGTTGTAAAAATGAGGCTTTTTAGTTTAAACAATTAAAAAAATAAAAAAAATTTGTTATCCGCTGTTTTTTTGAGATTGCATTCAACTTTCTGTTCTCATTTATTTATTTATTATTATTATTATTATTATTATTATTATTATTATTATTTTTCATATCCAAATGTATATTTTTTACTGATCATTTTAAAGATTAACAAGTTGACACAAATAAGAAATAATAATAATATATAAACAAAAGTTAATTGATATAAATAATAAATTGAAATATAAATTTTTAAACAATAGAATATGACGACTCTTAGATTTGTTGAAGCAACAACAACTAATGGATCAAGACTAAGAAATTGATTTGCCGATTATTTAAGAAATTGTTTTGTAGATATTGTTTAACAAAACAATAGGAAATACTTTGAGATTGAGAAGTTGTTTTACTTATAACAAAAAAGTCAGTTGTATTATGTGATTGTTTTGTCGTTTAGCAAAAAGAACAATCCACTACTAATAATCTAATTAGATATTGGTGTGTCACTATATCGTTAGAAAAATGAAGTTAGAATTTAATTTAGAAAAATGACGTTAAAATTTAATTTTTTAAGAACTTAATTAGTAATAAAGTAGGTAGTTGTCATACTAGATTTTAGGAGAAGAATTTATTGAGAATGATACTATTATTTTGAAAAGAGACGATGGAGTTAGACTGTTATTATTGATAGTGCTAGTTTTAGTATTTGTTTTTTATTTTCAATTTTAAATTTGTAAACTAATTTTTAGATGTTCCTATTTCGTAGGCATGCAACAGTTTCCGTGCAACGGTGAACAGTGTCCACGCAACAGTGAACAGTGTCTCGCGCAATAGTGAATAGTGCCGCGTAACGATGAACAGTGCCACGCAACAGTTAATAGTGCCATGCAACAGTTAATAGTGTCGCACAACGATGAACAATGTCGTGCAACAGTGAATAGTGCCCCGCAACGATGAACAATACCGCGCAACAGTGAGTAGTGCCGCGCAACGGTTGAATAGTGTTGCGTAGACCTCTATAGCTCTGTGCTCTACAATTTTGTGGGTTCCTCTTGGATCCACAAAACTCATCTCCCCTGAAAATTGGATGAAAATGCATCGAAATTATAGGGCCTTTATAATTAGGAGGTCTTATGCGATTGCCTCACCTGCCTACCCCTTAGAGCCGCCCTGCTATGGAGAGCTCCAAAGAGAGACTTTAAATGTTATTCTCCTCACATGTGGAAACAACGCACTGATGCAACATTAGAACCACTCATCAGGTCTTCCTTACTTTCAGATGCCATATCTCAAATATCATCTTGATTTGATCATAACATGGGCCACATGTGTGCAATAAAAATGAATGACTGAGAGAAATTTGCCTTGAATCTAAATCCTACATTCACAATATGTGGCCCATCTAATGATCACACTCGCCCGACCTTGCGAAAATGGCACTTCGTGAGGATTATCTGATGAGTGGCTCCAATCTATCACACGTGTGCCATTTTCAAGCATGTGATGAATAACTCGAGTTTCACGGGATCGGACTGGGTGTTACCCGGGAAACACCCAGTTGGTGTGGGTGAGTTACCCTTCCCGTGGGGCTCACCTTGATGATGTGTTGTATATCCACGTCGTCCATCCGTTTCTCCAGTTTATTTTAAAATGTGGTCCCAAACATTAAGCAGATCCAAATCTCAGGTACACCACACTACAGGAAACAGTGGTGATTGAGTGCTTCACCGTTAAAAATTCCAAAAGCCTAGCGTAAGGTTTTTATAATGTTTATTTCCCATCCAATCTGTTGATAATGTCAAGAAGACATGGATGGAGGGAAAATACAAACATCAGTTTGATCCACTACTATAGTGGCTCACAAAAAGCTTTTAATTAGTTATTCATCACTGTTTCTAGTGGTACGGTCCACCTGAGATTTGGATATTTTTAAGGTTTTCCATCGAAACCTAAAATGAGATGGAAAAACAGATGGACGGCATGGATATACAACAAATACATCAATGTGGGCCCCACACGGTTGGGGTAACACATTAAGGTGTTACCCGGATAACAGCTAATCCACTCCCGAGTTTAATCTAGTATATGTGGCGACCATAATCTGATGATAGAAGTTCCAATAAACCCACCTAAGTTAGTTAGATACATCTATCACAATTCAAAGCTTCCAAGTCAATAGTCTTGGTCTTCCATATGAGTTCGTCAAGCACATGAGTTAAAATAGAGATACATACGTTGGATCTAGATCATGTTTGAATGATCCAAGCAATTGATTTGATACGATAGACAGCCGATAATGGCTGCTAGGAAAGATTCCAAAATTAGCCTAACAATATTGTTTCATATTCAAAGTAAAGATAATATTGATTTTCCGATCGTGACTTAGGAACAGTTTCGCCTGTTTAATTTTAGTTAATAAACACCAGGTGTGTCATTTCTGAATATGCATATCAAGTCATATAGGAAGGCCGGAGTATCAAATATCTTCCCTTGTGAGGCCCACCTTGATTTATGTTTTGTATATCCACGCCGTCCAACAATTTTTCAAGCTTATTTTAGGGCATGGTCCCAAAAATGAAGCAGATCCAAATCTCAAAGTGGACCACACAGTAGGGATTGAATGCCTATAATTAAAAACTTATTGGGGGCCACAAGTTTTGGATCAAGCTGATATCTGTGTTTTCCCTTCGTGCAGGTCTGTGTGACATTATCAACCGGTTGGATGGAAAATAATCCTTACGGTGGATCCTAGCTAGGAAGTTTTTAATAGTGAGTGTTCAAAGATCACTGTTTCATGTGGTCCACTTTAGAGATGGATTTTCTTCGTTTTTGAGACCATGCCACTAAAATGAGTTGATAAACCAATGGATGGTGTGGATCAGACACAAACATAATGATAGGCTCCACAATGTTTCTGCGTAATCTGTTTTCCAGCTAGCCACGGTTTCCACCGATCACATTAGCCGTCAACGTAGACGTTGGTGTTGCTGCCGACATTACACATGTGACTTATTTACAGGCATTTACAAAGGGATTTGAAATACATTTTAGAGGTGTGAAAATATGAAATTTCTATTATTATATTCTTAGGGTTTTTATGGACGTGGACTGCCTCGTACAGTTCTGTCGGTGGACCCACTGTGATTTATCTATTTATCTACGCCGTCCATCCCTTCTCTCCAATCATTTTAAGTATGTGGAAAAAAAATGAGGCAGATACAACGCTCAAATAGGCCACACCAAATAATATGCTTGGCTGCATTAAATGCACAAAAGCATGAAATACAATTTTCATTAAATGCAAGAATCATCTATGGTGTGGCCCATTTGAGCGTTGGATTTTGTCAGCATACCGTAAAATGATATGAGAAAAGGAATGAATGACGTAGATAAATTACAGATAAATCACAGTGGGCCCGCCCACAGAACTGCCCGTTCGTGGCTGGGGGAGGGGGGTAGGACGCAATCCGCATCTGGTTTTTATACAAAATTTCCTTCAAACAGGCGATATTCCCGTGACGTGCTTTGACTATCCATGTGTACGGAACAATCCTCTAAATGTACGGATGCAAGATGAAAAGATGAATTTTCCATTACAAGACGCTTTATCTTTTCCTGGCACGTGGAGATATTACACCAAAAGTAACCTGAGTCTTAACTTGTCGTGTATCTGAAAATCTAATCCGATCATTAGTTGCGTGGCCTAATTTTATGCATAGGTATTAAAAAAGATACATGTCTATGATTTAGGTGAATCATATAATTTAAAATAATGTACACGACAATGGCCACCCTCCAAACTATTTCCTTCCATGTAACCCACGTGATTCATGGATTGTCCTGATTCTTGGGCCTAAAGCATAAATGTTATTATAAAATCTAAAAGTCGGAGTGAATTTCTTATGATTTGTACGGTGGGCCCTGTAAAAAATTAACATTATCCCAATTGTTTCCTTTGGTGTGGTCCATCTGAATTAGAGATTAGCCTGGACTTTTTTAGCATGGGCCTAATAACAGATTACACAAATAATGGTCAGAGTGGATTTTATATAAAGATCATGGCCTGGCCCATCAAAAATTAAGAGCGACGTCCTTTGGCAATAAGATATAGGTTTGGCAGGTTTGGCATATGTGCTATGACTCCTTTCCCTCGGTGTAAGAAGAAGAAGGATCAATTGATTTTCTGGATGACACGGTATGAATTTCTATAGAAAGAAGGAATTAATTGATTTTCTGGATGACGCAATATGAATTTCTATAGATGAGATATCCTGCAAATCATGTGGATACTAATTTTACTCTAAAAAAAAAAAAAAAAAAAACTCTCAATACTCCGAGGAAAAGACAAAATTTTAGATTTTTTGCACATATCCCAATCCTTATTGATTATCTCATCACACTTATTTATTTATTTATTTATTATTATTATTATTATTATTATTATTATTATTATTATTATTTTTATTTTTATAATTTCGTTGAAGAAGTTTTATTTGCTTAGTAAGTTACTCCCACCCTTTTTTTGTGTTTGTCAACTACTGACTACTTATGGGAATAAATGTAGGTTTTATCTTCTTAAAAAAGAAATAAATAAATAAATGCGAAGTACACTCAAGCCCTTGGGAATAAATTTACGTTTAATTTTCTTAAAAAGAACCATTAGTTATGTAATCCTACACTCAACCCAAGGCTAAAAAATAAGGCTAACCTATGATTCGAATGGGTGACACAAATGAAACAGTAATGACAAATCTCATATATTGATTTATTTACAGGATCCACCGTAACAATTATAAGAAATTCACTCCACCCATTAGATTTCACAAAAATAATAAATCATTGATGAAATTCGTTTTTAACACCTGCTCCTAAAAGTAGGTCATGCAATAAGTGACCGACTTGAATTTTCAAAAACAAAGCATGGTGGATCCCGTCCCATGGGACCGTCCGCTCCACTGGCACGGCGGCCATTGAAATACGAGCATATTCGGTCAGCGAATCTCTTAGCTAGTGCTCGGAAAAGACTTTTGCGAGACTAAGTATGCCATCGTGATGTCTATGAGAAATCCACACAATCCTTCTATCTTTACAGAACATTTAATGTCATTAGGGCAGAAATGAGGCAGATGCAAAACTCAAGTGAGCTTCACGACGGGATACAGCGAGAAATGAACTTCTACGGTTGAAACACTAGTGGGGTATATATATATATATATATATATATATATATATATATATATATATATATACACGTCGAGCGTAAAACGGTCGTCCGTGAGGTCGAGCTGGGGTGGCCCTACCGTGATTCATTTCGAAGATCCACACCGTCCACCAGATGCACCGCTCCAAGTGGGACCCACACGGCTGGACATCTCCCGTCCACGGAACTCAGGTGGGCCATACCTTCTGAAAACATAAGTATATACACACTAGGATGTGGATACCACCTAGGATGTGGATACCACCTGAAAAGTGGTATAAAATTAAATTCAAGTGGGACACACATGATGGACGGTTTTGATCATGAAAAAACCTCTCGAAAGGCCCCCAAAACTGGTTTTGAATGTTTCAATGGTACACGGCCCATCTCCACTTCTGTACATGGTGTGGCCCACAAAAGTCATGGATTGAGGTTATTTTCAGCCGTGTGGGCCCGTCCAGAGATGGTGCATCTGACTGAGGGGGTAGATGTTCGAAAGGCATCACGGTGGGGCCCACCCCAGCTCGACCTCATGGAGACCGCTTTACGCTCGAGCGCATAGTACCTTTCCCATATAATATATATATATATATATATATATATATATATATATATATATATATCATCTCAGTAGGAATGACTTTATAAATGGTATGGATGGCATATAAACATCACAATGGACAATGTAGATAACATCACAATGGTATGGAGCCACATAAGTTTCAGATCAAGTTGATATTTATGATTTCCCTGTCTATGTGACCTTATTAACAGGTTGGATGACAAATAAACAATATAGTGGGCCATACATGAAGGTTTCAATTGTGGGCTTCATTGTTGCCACAGCTTCCCATGGTATGGTCCACTTGAGCCTTAGATCTAGGTCATTTTTGGGTTCATACCCTAAAATAATCTTCCAAAATGGATGGAGTAGATAAATTCCGTATATGACGGTGGGCTCTGCAGAGGTTGCCTAGACGAATTAGCATCAAGGCGGGGGCAGGACACAATTTGCCTCATTCTCGGTGGGGTATTACCCGATCTGCGCTCGAGATATTTTATGAATTTTTTAGGGCTCAGTATGTACTCTTGGGGTTGAGTATGTACTCGCCCATTTGCAACCGGTTGCAACTGGTTTCCAACATGAGAAGATGATGAAAATAAAAGAGTAAAAATGTCTTTTTACCTCTATCTACGATTAGGAAGAATGATTTCATAAATATAAGATTTAAAGGAATCTTAAGGTAAAATTAATATCTAGGAGAATTTTTTGGGTAAATTTCCATATATTATTATTATTATTATTTCTTTATAAAGTAATAATGTCTGAAGATTGTGGGGCATGAAGTATGCGTACAACATCCAACTTGTCCGAACTATGCATACTAAGGATGGTGATCACCCAAAAGAAAAATAAAATTAAGTACTGATCTTTATTTTTTATGGTGTGGCTCACCTTAATAAGAATGGACCATCATTTTTTTTTCATGTGACCATCATGGTGGGGTTCACCAGTTGGACATATTGGATGTCAAACACATTCCACACGGGCCCCACAATTACCACACTTTTTAAGGTAATAACTAAATTAGGGTTTTTTTTTTTTTTTTTAAAAAAAAATTTCAAATGGGTGGAGTGTTCACAACACCAAGTGTAGGGTCGCGATGTAGTAATAATTTCGGTGAGACCGAGGTCGAATCCACAGGGACTAATTTCGTGAGTATTTTGAAAGCAACTAGAAGTAGAACTAGAAAAATATGTGAATCTAAATCTAAAATAAAATGAACTAATTGTGAGGATTTAATTAGAAACTTCAGAAATTCAAAGGTGGGAACTAGGGTTTTCAAGGATCCACTTGTAGCAATTAGGGTGATATTATGCTTTTTCAGGACGATTTCAGGATTCCTTTTCTTCACTTCAAGTCTTTGATTCTCTTCATTCCTCACTTGATTTTCTTGGATATCTGGAATGTGAATTCTTCAATCTTGGTCTCCTAAGATCCATTCCTTACCTTGGTAATTTTTTAGCATCAAATCCATGCTTTTAGCACCCTTTTCAATCTAAGCTCTTAAATTCACCTTGCAACACATACATGAGTAAAATAAAACATTAAACATTATCATGTTCATAATACCAAGATATAAATGGAGGATAATATGCAATATTTGACCCTCAACATAATCCCCAACTAGCAAGTTGGTAGTCCCGAGCAAAGTATGCGAAAAATATTTCGAGAACCATAGGATAATTTCTATAAGCTCAAGTGGCTAAAAAAAAAAAAAAAACAATCCAGATAATAAAATTCTAAAATACATCGATGTTGTGCATTACCTTCTCGTAAACTCTAGCACTTGATAAGTTTCATAATCAAGTTCAAAGTATTAATCCTCCAATTAGAACAATTTCAAACATTGAGTTCCATGGGTGTATAATGAAGTCTTGACTTGTCACAATTAAAGGTTCAATTCTTCACTTTCTTGATAACATTGATAATTAAAAGAGCATTCAGGACAACTAAAACTTAAACCGAAACTTGCCTTACAATTCATCTTTTAATTCCCTCTTTTATTCTTCCACCTTTTGATTTTTTCATTGATGGCTTTCACGATATATCAATCTTTTTAAAGATCTTTAATAGGTGGCCTTTTCAAAGACAACTATTTTTTAGTTGGGCATTTTTTTTTTTTCAATTCTTCTCATCGAACATGATGGAAAAATTCCCTAGGTTGGTTCCTTTCATGTTAAATAATCACCAAGTTAACAATTCAATATTAACTGAAACTTAAATGTGACTACTAGATGTGGCATGTGAAATAATGACTCGATCAATGTTTAAAACTTCTACTCATAGATTAATAACTCGAACTTAACTTTGAAATCTCCAAGTAACTAAATCTCAGGGATATAAATCATCAATATTATGCATCTTCTACTTCTATTTTTCAAAAAATTTCCAATTTTCTATACTTTATTTTTCACAATTTTTGCGCAAAAACTAAGAGAACACTGATTAAGTAACCTAAACCCCCATCCCCAACCTAAAATTTACATTGTCCTCAATGTAAAAGAAATAGGCATGTAATGCGAGAGAGGCAATGAAAAGAAAAGGGAAGTGATGGAAAGATAGTACCTGAAAAATGAATTTTAAGGATTTTCCAATGATCTCAGTACGAAGATGGGTTAGCACAAAAGACTCAAACAGATAATAATAAAAAAAAACTATCCTAAATAGTGAAAAACAGTAAACCTAACTACACCTTCGTCATACTAGGAGGTCAATCCTGGTAAACAGGATCATCTAGAGGTATGGGTATATCCTCTGAATCAAAATTTTCAACAAATGACTTTAAACGGTGTCTATTCACTTTGAAATCATTGTCATTGTTTGGATTCCAAATCTCGACGGCCCCATGAGGATAGACAGTAGTAACAGTGAAAGGACCGGTCCAATGAGATCTTAGTTTACCTAGAAAGAGATGTAATCAAAAATTGTACAAAAGGACCTTCTGACTTGGTGTGAATGATTTTTGAAGAATTTATTGGTCATGAAACACCTTCATTTGTCCTTGTAAATTCTTGAGTTCTCGTATGCATCTTTCCAGATTTCCTCAAGTTCATTCAATTGAAGTTTGCATAGCGAGCCAGCGTTGTCTAAATTAAAGTTCAGATTTTTAATCGTCATGTAGGCCCTATGTTCCAACTCCACAGGTAAGTGGCAAGTCTTCCCATAGATAAGTCTAAAGGGAGGCATTCCAATAGGAGTCTTAAATGCAGTACGGTAAGCCTATAAAGCATCGGTCAAGCGGATTGACCAATCTTTACGGTCAGGGTTAACCGTTTTTTCCAGTATGTGTTTAATTTTCCTATTGAAAATTTTAGCTTGCCCACTTGTTCGTAGGTGGTATGGAGTGCTCACTTTGTGAGAGATGTCATATTTCTTCATTAAATTTGTGAATGGCCTATTGCAAAAGTGTGATCCTCCATCAGTAATGATGGCTCGAGATGTTCCGAACTGGGAAAGGATGTTTTCTTTTAAGAATTTAATAACGGTTTGATGGTCATTGTTTCAGCATGAGATCGCTTCCACCCATTTAGTGACATAGTCTACTGCTAGCAAAATATATAAATTTCCAAAGGATTGGGGGAATGGTCCCATGAAATCGATGCCCCAACAATCAAATGCTTCTATGATAAGAATGGGGTTTAAAGGCATCATATTTCTATGGGGTAATGCTCCCAATTTCTGACAATGCTCACAAGCTTTGCAAAACTCATGAATATCCGTGAACATAGTGGGCCAATAAAAGTTGCACTGCAGAATTTTGGTCGTGGTCTTTTTAGCAGAAAATGACCACCGTAGGCCTGAGAGTGACAAAAGGAGATGACACTTTGGTATTCATTGTTTGGCACACATCTCCTTAAGATTTGGTCTAGGCAATATTTGAATAAATACAAATCATCCTATAAGAATTTACATACCTCGATAAAGAATTTCTTTTTATCTTGCGTAGTCCAATGTGTCGGCGTGGAACCTGTGGCAAGATAATTAGCAATATCCGCAAACCAAGGTGATTGAGAGACTTTAAACAATTGTTCGTTAGGGAACATGTCATTTATACGTGTCGTCTCAAGGGAATCAGAGAAATCAAGGTAAGAAAGGTGGACAACCATTACATTTGCTACTCCCTTTTTATCTTTTATTTCTAAATTAAATTCCTAGAGTAGAAGGATCCATCTTATCAAGCGAAGCTTATCATCATTCTTAGAAAGAAGATACTTGAGCATCGCATGATCTGTGTAGATGATGATCTTGGATCCAATCAGGTAGGACTTAAATTTGTCCAAAGCGAATACTGCGGCTAAGAGTTCCTTTTCCGTAGTAGTGTAATTCACTTGGGTAGGATTTAAGGTTTTACTTGCATAATGTATATCGTAAGGCCTCTTATTTTTTCTTTGACCTAATATTGCCCCAAGAATATAGTCGGACGCATTATGCTCCAATCGGCTGGCGCATGATAGGTGCGGTGGTTAACATGCCCTTGAGCTTAGAAAAAGTTTCCTGGCATTGTTCAGTCCACTCGTATGGTACATCTTTTTGAAGTAGATTGTAGAAAGGATGAGAGGTGACTAAAGTCCTTTATAAATCTTCTGTAAAATCTAGTGTGTCCCAGAAAGGATCGCTCATCTTGTATGTTCCTGGGTGGAGGTAAGTTAGAGATAAGATAAATCTTAGCCTTATCTACCTCAATTCTTTTGGACAAAGATGATATGCCAAGGACAATTTCCTTACGAACCATGAAATGACACTTCTCCCAATTTAGTACCAAGTTCTTTTCCTCACATCGCTTCAACACACATTTAAGATTCTCCAAACAATTACTGAAAGATGGACCAAAAATAGAGAAATCGTCCATGAGACCTCTAGATGTTGCCCCATCATATCAGAAAAAATACTCATCATGCATCGCTGAAAAGTAGCGAGGGCATTACAGAGTCCGAACGACATCCTTTGGTAAGCAAATGTGCCAAAGGGACATGTGAATGTGGTCTTTTCCTGATCTTCAAGAGTTATCTCTATCTGGTTGTAGCCCGAATACCCGTCAAGGAAGCAATAGTATGAGTGATCAGCTAGCCTTTCTAAAATTTGATCAATGAAAGGTAAAGGAAAGTGGTCCTTCCTCATGATAGTATTTATTTCTTGTAGTTAATACACATTCTCCAACCAGTAGTAACTCTAGTTGGCACGAGTTCATTGTTGGAATTGGCTACTATGGTGATTCTGGACTTCTTAGGAACCACCCGAGTTGGACTCATCCATTGGCTATCCGATATAGGGTATATGATACCCACATCTAATAGCTTAAGAACCTCGGCCTTAACCACTCCCTTCATGTTTGGATTTAATCTACGTCGTGTTTGTCGTGATGTCTTAACATTATCTTCTAGATAAATGTTGTGAGTACAAATCAAAGGGTCAATTCCCTTGAGGTCCACAATCGATCATCCAAGGGCTCCCTTATGCTCGATGAGAATAAAGATAAGCATACTCTCATGTTCTTTCTTGAGGTGGGAAGAAATCACTACCGGGTATGTCTCATCTTGACCTAAATATACATATTTCAAATCAGAGGGCAAAGGTTTTAGGTCAAACTTCGGTGCCTTAAGGTTAAACGGTAGAGACATTACATCAGTTTGGGGTAATTCTTCAAATTATGGCCTCCACCGGTTAACTTCAAGTATCGACATAATATCCAGCATGGTTCCCATCTCCCTAATCACATCATCATCTAAATCATGGGAGTGGGCCAGACACGTCTCTAGAGGGTCAGAGGATAAGGTCAGAAAAGTTTTATCTTCCACGAAAGAGTCAATCGGGTTAATATCGTGGGAATCGTCATCTTCCTCTGATTGTTTGCCTGTATTAAAAAATATATTTAACTCCAATGTCATATTTCCAAAAGACAGAATCATGACTCCATTCCTGCAATTAATTAATGCATTTGATGTGGCAAGGATTGGGCGACTAAGAATGATGGGAGTTTAAGTGCTCATGTCCATGATGGGTTGAGTGTCCAAGATGATAAAATCTACTGGGTAGTAGAATTTGTCAACCTAGACCAATACATCCTCAATTATCCCTCTCGGTATACGAACTGAGCAATCGACAAGTTGTAATGTGGTTCGGGTGAGTTTTAATTCACCTAGACCTAGTTATTCGTAGACCGAGTAAGGGATCAGATTTACGCTTTCTCCTAAGTTAAGAAATGCGTCCTCAATTCGGTAATTCCCAATTACACAAGCAATGGTTGGCCTACCGGGATCTTTATATTTTCTGGCACATCTTGCTTTAGGATGACGCTCACTTTTTCTGTTAAAAAGATTTTCTTTTAAATATTTTGTCATCTTTTGGTCGTACACAAGTCTTTCAGAAATTTGGCATATGAAGGTATTTGTTTAACGGCATCCAGTAGTGGAATGTTGACCTTCACTTGTTTCAGCACCTTTAGAATGTCCTGAGAGTTAGAAAGAGGTTTTGGTGCAACCAACTGTTGGGGAAATGGAGTAATCAACTTGCCTTAAGGTTCCGGTTCTAACTCATGTAGAGTATTACTAGGTCTATCAGTTTCATCTATTTCTAGGTCCTTAGACTTTTCAGCCCTTACTGAAATAGATTTGTCAATTATTTTCCCACTCCTAAGAGTGGTGATAGACTTAGCTTTCTCCATTTGATTTGAAGAGCTCGGGTCGCTGACTTCATATTATTGTTTTGGATTGGGAAGAGGTTGAGCTAGAAGGTTTCCCTTTTTTCCAATCGCATTTTTTTTATCTCAAGCCCTTGTATGGCCTTTGCAAGGTTTTGAAATGCTTGTAGCATACCCTGATTAAAACTAGGGCTGAAAGTCGGGCAGGTTGGGTCAGGTTAATGCTCAATCCTAGCCCAACCCAAGGTTCCTATACCTCAACCCTAACCCAACCTCGGGTTGGGAATTCTCAACCCAAGCGAGCTCGGTCAGGTCGATCGGGTGGATACATGCTAATGTTTTCGTTATTACCTTAGTCTATTATATTTCAATACATGTTTTATTTTTTGTACCTATAATTTTATTAATTATATATGTAATTATTTATGGTAAAGAACTTCATTTTTTTCCAAACAAACAAGCTAAAATATAGGACTACTCACTTAAATGTCATGTTGTGTAGTACGCAATCTATTTAAGAGAGAAATCTAGTATATCTTGTTAGCTTAAGTCATCGGAAATGGCGTGGACCAATAAGACCTGACAACACTGGAATTTCCTATTGCCTTCAACATAGACGATCCACACTTAATTATCATTTATAACTTATACAACGATCGGGTTCGGGTTGGGTCGGGCAACCCGAGACCTCAACCTAAGCCCAACCCAACTTTTATCTGGTTGGTGTTTATATAGCCCAAGCTCGAGACCAAACTCAACACATCTTGCCCGAGCCCAACCCAATGTCGGGTCGGTCATGGGTCGGTCGGGTCGAACCCGCTCGACTTTCAGCCCTAATTGAAACGCTCTTGATTTTGAAGATGCTTTAGAACCGGATCCTCTTGAGGTTTCCCTTGATTTATAATTTGATTAGGGAATCCTTGAGGAGTAGCAGTTTGTCCATTCCTCCAACTGAAATTTGGATGATTTCTCCAACTAGGATTGTATGTATTTGAAATGGATCCACTGAAAGGTCTTTAGTAATTATCCACGACATTAGATTGCTCATTCAGTACATCTTGAAAAGTAGGTATTGTTTGACAATTTTCAGTTGTGTGAATGTTAAAGCACAAATATTGTAAATAATTTCTGTAGCCTTATCCTTATTTAGTTTCATGGCTTCGAGCTTTCTTGTGAGATTAGCCACTTTAGCATTTATATCATCATCTTCTTTCAAAAGATAAATTCTGCCCCTCCTTTGATTGAGTAGGCCTAGAAGTGGTGCTTGATTTTGGGGAGATGTCTCATGATTGTGTGTTTTCAGCAAGCTTGTCAAAATAATCCCACACATCATCGACCTCTTTGTTCATGAATTTCTCATTGCACATTGTCTCGACAATTTGCTGTATGGAAAAAGTCAGCCCATCGTAAATTTTTTTTAAAAAAACTTGTTATTCGCAAAGTTTCAAAACCATGTTGTGGACATGAATTGACAAGATCCTTGAACCGCTCCCAATATTAGAAGAATGTTTCATCTTCCTTTCGGGCAAAGTTCATGATCGGATTTTCTAAGGGTGTTTGTTTTATGATATGGAAAATTTTTCTTTATGAGCTCCCTTGTCATATCGTTCCATCTGCCAATAGATCGTGGCATATGAATGCAACCACGTCTTAACTTTCTCTTTTAAGGAGAAGGGAAAGAGTTTCAGCTTAACCGTGTTCTCAGTCATGTTCAAAAAATATAGAGTGGCTATGATCTCATCAAACTCTTTCATGTGTAAATATGGATTTTCATATTCAAGTCCATGGAATTTTGGAAGGAGTTGGATTACTCCTAGCTTGATATCCATATGTCTTGTATTTTCTAGCAAGACCATGCATGAAGGTGTGCTCTTCCCCGCCGGTTACAAATAATCTTGTAAAGTACGAGTCAGGGGTGCTTGATGCACCTCATTCTCATCCTGGATTTCCTCAACCCTAGGTTGAGGTGGATTTGGAGGTTGATTGGCAGCTATAACTTCAGTTAACTCTGTAGATCTTGAGTGGTGTCTAATCATGTGATGGATAGATAACCCCTGAACCAATCCTCCTTCATTCAAGAGACGCCAAATGTTATCATGGACCCACTTGAGTATGAAACACTCTCATCCCTCAATTTCAGAATCTAACCTAAACCTAAAAGGAAAGAGGGAAATAGAAATCTAAAAATAGAAAGAAGTTACCAAATTAGAAGTTTCTATTTTGAGATCCTGTAGAAGAAAAAGGAAAGTGAATTAGTTTGTAAAAAAGAACTAAGAAAGCAACCTAACTAGTTTCTATAAAAAAAAAAAAGAAGGAAAGTTTCTAAAAATAGAAGGTAAGTTAGTTTCTAAAAACAGAAAAAGGAAAGGAAATTAGTTTCTGAAAACGGATTATGAAAGTTTCTAAAAAATAAAAAATTAGTTTCTAAAAACGAACGAAGAAAGTTTCTAAAAACAAATTAGGAAAGTTTTTATCCTAGAATTAGAAAGTAAATTAGATTCTAAAAACAAAAAAGGAAAGTTTCTAAACCTAGAAATAGAAAACTAAGTTAGTTTCTAAAATATTTCTAAAAAAATCCTAACCTAAAAATAGAAAGTAGAAAAACCCTAATCTTAAACTAATTCCAGAACTAGTTAATCTCAGACAAACGCAACCGTTAATCCCCGACAACGGCGCCAAAAACTTATTCACAACCCCAAGTGTAGGGTCGCGATGTAGTAATAATATTGGTGAGACCGAGGTTGAAACCACAGGGACTAACCTCGTGAGTATTTTGAAAGCAACTAGAAGTAGAACTATAAAAAGATGTGAATCTAAATCTGAAATAAAATAAAGTAATTGTGAGAGATTTAATTAGAAAATTAAGAAATTCAAAGGTGAGAAACTAGGGTTTCCAAGGATCCACTTGTAGCAATCAAGGTGATACTATGCTTTTTCAGGACGATTTCAGGATTCCTTTTCATCACTTCAAATCTTTGATTCTCTTCATTCCTCACTTAGTTTTCTTAGATCTTTAGCATGTGAATTCTTCAATCTTGGTCTCCTAAGATCCATCCCTTACCTTGGTAATTCTTGAGCATAAAATTCATGCTATTAGCGCCCTTTTCAATCCAAGTTCTTAAATTCACCTTGCAATACAAACATGAGTAAAATAGAACATTAAGCGTTATCATGTTCATAAAACCAAGATATAAATAGGGAATAATATGCAATATTTGACCCTCAACATGGAGAGGCACCTCGGGTATTTGGGGTTATGGAGACCTTACTGGGTAAAATCTGAACTTTTGAGGAAATTTTTCATAAAAATGAAAGCTCTCTCTCTCTCTCTCTCTTGAATATTTACTACAAATTTCCCTAAAAGTATAATTTTACCAAATAATGACTCTGTGTGAACCAAAATGCCTATGAAGTGCTTCTCGAGGGAAGAAATTACCATAATGCATAGTGTTCTTTTTACAATAAAAAGTTGTAATTTGAAAATTTGTGAGACCCATGTGATATTTATATGATATTCATCCTACCTTAACTCACCATGATGTCCAAAAACAACCAAACCTTTGATTAATCTAAACATAATAAATATGGGATTCGTAAGAGGTTTCACTAAATCATCCCTTGTGGAACCAAAATTCCTAACCAGTGTGCTTTTTGAAGGTAAAAATTATGTATGTACCCTCACACTGACACCAAAAACAAGCTGGATTTTTGGGTCCCCCCCATCCCCCCGTGATTCAAACACTTGACCTTCATCTCTAATACTATGTCAAATAACCAGTCGCTCTAAAGGCTTGAGCCATTAGAGAATGGTGTATCTATATTTTTTTGGGAAACCTATATTTTTTAGTGATTTTGTTGATGGCCCGGTTGTCGACACACATGCGCCAACTCCTATCTTTCTTAGTAGCTAATAGAGTTGATACGGTGCATGGGTTCATGTTATCTCGAATAAGACCCTTACGGATCAGTTCCTCCACTTGCCCCTATAGGATATCACACTCCTTCAGACTCATCTGATAGTAAGGGTGATTAGGTAAGATGGACCCAGGGATAAGGTCAATATAGTGTTGAATATCTCGTATGGGAGGCAATCCATCAGGAAGTTCATCAGGCCAAATTTCTTTAAACTTATACAACAAAGCGTTTTAGTTTCCCAGGGATGTTGGTGGTCTCGAGTTCCGTTCCTTTTACAATTAATGTATAGGTCTATTCTGTTTCTTTGGATTCCTCTACAAAGTCCCGTATGATTAAGAGAAACGACCCTCCAGTTTAAAAGTTTTAAGTGGTTCCTTTAGAGCCATAGGGGCTAATGTGGTTTTTCGGCAGTCATTTGTGAAAATATACACATCATCTCATCCTTTATGAGTGGCGTCATGGTCGGATTTCCATGGTCGACTAAGTAGTATGTCACATGCCTCCATGTCAACTACATAGCATGCTACATTGTCTTTATAATGTTTACCAATTGAAAAGGATATGGTCCATTGTTCAGTTACCTTTGTCTCACTGACTTTCTTGATCCAACCGATTGTATATGGGGACAGATAACGTTCCATTTTTAATTACAATTTCTCCACAATGATTTTGGAGACGATGTTCACGCTACTCCCACCATTGATGATCACATCACAAACTTTTCGATTTACCGTACATCTATTTCGGAAGATGTTATGTCGTTGTAGGTGTACCTCTTTCCTCGGTGAATATAATAGTCACCTCACGAAGAGCGGCTTGCCATGATCCTACTGAACCCAACCAGCCTTATCTGCCTCGTCCTCAGTGGCATGCTCTAACTCCTCAACATTTGGGTCTTCCTCAACTTTTTCAGTATTACCATCATTGATGGCAAGATTCGCCACTTGTCGTTGGGGACAAGTATTTGATAGCTGACCCGGTTGGCCACAACGATAGCAATTGTTAGGTTTTGACCGAGCATAGGTGTTTGGGATCCTACTCGGACCAGCAATAGTTATTACACCCCTTTGGGGCCTGGTCTACCCACTTCCCTGATCTCGATTCGTCGGTGTTGGAGGTTGACTACGTGCTCTCACATGCTCTTTTCCTTTGTGCTGTGGAGCTCCCCTAGGACGGACCTATCGCGACGACCTTAGTAGCAGGATACGTTCGTGTGCTGGGGCGTTCAAGTCATGCTTCCACTCGAGTAGCCAATTTGATTACATCATTCATCATCCAAACGGGCTACAAATGGACCCAATCCTAGATGGCCATACATAATCCACCGTTAAATTGGGCGACTTGTTGTTATTCAGTCTTGACCAAATCGTTATGTGCCGCCAATTGGTAGAATTCTTCTCTGTAATCCCTCACCGACTTACTACCCTACCGATAATTTTGGTATTGTTGGAATAGTACCTGATCGTAGTCGTTAGGAAGAAATTGTGCACGTAGTAGTTGTTTCATTCGCTGTCATGTGTGGATTGGTGCTTTTGTCTGTCTCGTCTGTGCAAGTTGTAGTTGCTCCCACTAAGCTAAATCTCCGCCCTTCAACTTGTAGGCCATAAGTTTGACCTTCTTCATTTCAAGAATTTCCATATAGTTAAACAATCACTCAACTTTAGAAAGCCAATAAAGGAAATCCTCAATGTGATGCTGGCCATTGGAGCTAGGGATATCAACCTTCATCCTAAACTCTCGATCACCACCTTGTCTAGGATATTAGAGGATCATGCAGTCAACCTCCTTGTCACTGGATCCCCTTTCCTTAAGGATGATCCTTTGGTTCACTGCCGGAACTATACTACGATCAGGGTGATTGTGAGTTCCAGCAACAAGAGTTGGCGAATTACCGTCATGACCACGGAGTTTCCCTACAGCCTCCGTCAATTGGTCGATGACAGCTTGTAACCCTTGCATGACTTGCCGATTCTCTTAATGAATTGCTATAACGCCCTGAAAATCAGGGGTCGAGCAGGAGCTCAACTCGCGAGTTCCAACGCATCACTTATGCAACATAGATAATGATGATTAAATATTTTCTGTATTAGCACATTAAACATGAATGAGATTAAACCAAAACAACATATCATACTCCAGAGATGATTAAGTTAAGAAAGCAGAAGACTGTGATAGGTATATAAAACGTATAAGTAATCATAGGTCTCCTTAGTATGATCATGTTACCAGGTCAATAATTTACATGTAAAGTTTCAAAATATACAAAATATGTAATGTCATCTAATCAGAAACCTTGCAAGCCCGGTCGATCAGGACACGACTCACATGAACCCGCCTGATAACTGCATATAGGAGAACGCCTCCTCATCGTCCTTGAAATCTGGCTGCGCCTCATTGGCATCGCCATCACCTACAACTAAGACAGAGTCTGGTTGGTATTTAAAACACTGTCCCAGAACGTGAGAATGAGTAATCAACTCAGTGGAGCTATAAAGCAAAGGTTAACATGTTATCAATTCAATCACGCAGTAATGAAAGGCAATATAATCAAGCATTCCTAAGTACTCTTGTTAATGCAAGGATGATATGTATTAATGATGTATGCCCTCGCCTGCACTCCCTCTGCGAACTTCATCTCACGGTGCTCAACTCCAACCCCAAGGCACATGTAATGCGTTGCATGAACGTAATTACCGAGTTCTTATTAGACATTTTCATACAACATGATTGGGAAGCTAAGGTACCTCCCTTATATCATTCCCTAAATAATGATCCATTCTAGGGTCGTCAGTCCTAGTAAATATCATACGATGTTGCAGTTCTAGGTCACTACAAAGGGCTCGTCACCTGATCAATGTAGGCCTAGTTTATACTCTAGTCACTACAGAAAGGCTCGTCGCCTCAATGCAGTCTCAGAGTATGCTCGAGGTCACTACAAAGGGTTCGTCACCTGATCAGTGTAGGCCGACAACTCAAATACAATGTCCCATACCACCATATTTGGCTCATGAGGCGGTGTTGCTCACTAGTCACTACGGGGAGGCTCGTCGCCCCACCATAGGCCGACAGCTCGACCACGGTGTCCCATACCACCATGTCCGGCTCATGAGTCTTAGCGGATCAAGGTACCAAGGTTAACGGGGTTTCCCTTGTGAGTTTGGTACCTTAGATTCAAGCAGTAGCGTCCATACATGGTGAACATATATTAGGCCAATCGAGTTACTTGATGAGCTCGACTGGTACGAGCGTACGTCGAGTTGATCGACATGAAGTGCGTAAGTACTCCGTATGGCCTAACCACTGTCGACAACCAAAGTATGGCTCGGATTTATCGAACACGTCCTGTGTGGTGAAACAACCTCAGCCACTAAACTAGGATCTGTTACCGATTGCCTGGATTATACCATAGTCCCAAACACACTCCAGATCAATAGCATTCAAATGTAATAGTCAAGACAGCATGTAACAATACAATTTAAATAAAGATCCCATGTCAGCATTTCAATGAACACATAGAATACATGTTAACAAACATGAGTATTTAATCCACAAATCACATTGTAGTAAAATAAATTACTTGAAGGAGACTGTAACCCTAGAGGAGGGGATTGAGAATCGTATCTCAATATCCTCATTAAGCACATTCTATTAAGCATTTTCTCACTCAGGCATTTTATCAAACACTTAGACTACACATATCAACATACATAACATATGTTGATTATAACATATACATGGACAGATCCTTCCAACAAGGAGTTGTCACATACACAGCAATCATGTATTTGCATTCCATAGACACGGCAGACACAAATCATAATCCTATATTCATTTAGTCATTTTAATAAACACTTAGACTACACACTATAACATACATGACGTATGTTGGCATAACATGTATTAGGGCAAACCCTTTTGCCAAGGAGTTATCGCATATACAACAACCCTATATCCACGACGGATAATCATGTCAAACACAAATCCAAATTCTATACGCAGTCAATCATTTCAACTAACACAAGGAGTGCATTATAATCAACATAGTTCATATATATCTGTAAAGCGAAGGAATCTTCACATTTAGCATGTGAAATGGTACCCAAATCAGTTATAAATCATTAGCTGACATTGAAAGCCTTGAAAACCATAACCTAAACGTTTATAGTCCGCACCTTTCACCGGTAGACTTGTAACGAACTCAGTTTAAATAGTACGTCCTCGCCTACGGCACAACGGCAACTTATAGCATGAAATAGGTTAGTTACTTCAGCATTTACTCTACTTGTATCCCTTAAACAGATTAGGGTTAGGATTTCTTACCTACTAACAGAGTCAGAATCACCGAAATAGTGATACAGACGAGGTGGTAAAGCATGTGAAGCAGCAAGAAAAGATCCCAGGAAGAAACGTCGACTCTCCCCCTCACATTCTCTCTCTTTCCTTCTCTTTCTTTTCTTTTCTCTCACCTAGGGTTAGAAATTTGTATGTAAAGAGTGAGAGGGTTTAAGGCCCTTATATAGGCCTAGAACTGATGAGAATGGCCCCAGGGTGATGGTATACTTAGGTTATAGCCAAATAGGGGTTGTTTCGATCCAACGGAACACCTCTGGAGGCCCCTTTTCTGCGTACGGTCAGACTTAAGCTCACTGGCATTAGATCTAGGTCGAGTTAAGTTTTCAGTCTAATCAGATTTACAGATCGACCATGGCGGACCAGTTTCAGTTTAACGGTCATCGCCACTCGATCAGGGCCACAAGTACACTGACCTGCGTATGAAATTTTTCCTGATCTGAGGGTGTAATTGGGTTAGATTTTGACGGTCTGAATCCTTATATTCAGCCTGTAAGTGAACGACTCAATTCACTTAAATCTAAGTACATTTTCTAAAGATATTCGCGTTTCTCACACACTTTGCTCTGGGCTCAAGTTGTATGTTTCTAGATACTATCAAGACTTGATTTCTGAGATGGTTATCAAGCCTAGTAAAGCGGTCATAAGCGTATAGTTTTGTGGTCAACAGACTTTTGACGCGCGGTCCAGGTCCGATACGGAGTTTCAAAGTGCTCCCGAGAGCAACTGGGTTTAGAGATTGATCCCAGGTTTCAGGGTAATGTAGCGTCAATGATTCTACAAGTTTTGGGTCTTGCAGTTTGTATTTAAAGTGATTAGTGCTAATTTCATAGGTAATCTAGTTTAGCACTTAGTTAATTTTGTCTAATTTCTAAAGGATTTGGTCCTGAGTGATTTTTGCCTGAGGTGGTACTCTGTTCTTTTTACAGATTTTTTCAAGACGTTACAATTGCCGATTCTCCCATTGCGCTGCTGTAACGCCCCGGAAAATCGGGGGTCGTGCAAAGACTCGACTCCCGAGTTCCCGAGTGTCACTTATCATGCATTTATGTTTTTTTTTATGATTAATCAAATTTAACTGCGCAATTTGGAATTACCTGAGGCACGAAGCACAATCACACCAGTCTACTAAAATGAAGGATATCTTACATATATACAGGTCCAAAAAATAATAAAGGGCTGCCCAACAGAACAACAGAAGAAGGCTAGGTCCAAAAAGAATAAGACTGAGCCCGTGGCTCAGCAAATCCAAATCCAGCCTGATCAAGCCGATGGAGAGCCACTCATCAGCTGCAAGTAGGAGAGTCTGTCCTCCTCGTCCAAGCTCGCCTCGCCAGGCTCCTCATGCCCTGAGTCACCTGCATCTATGAATGGGTCTGGTTGGTGTTTTAAAACACCGTCCCAGAGTGGGAGTGAGTGATCAACTCAGTGTGAACTATTGGTCTCAAGTTACAACAGGCATCAATTGTAATATGAACTTAATGAAAAACAGACAATCATTAACACCTAATAACTCTTATTTAAAATGCATGCATGCGGGATGATATGATGCATGCCCTCGCCACAACACTCCCTCAAGCGACTCCATCTAACGATCGCATATGACAACACTCCCTCAGAGCGACCTCGACTTCCGAGTCGCCACCCTAACTAATGCGTGCAATGTGATCGTGTTAGCAGAGTTATTAGTTAAGTCCATTCATCCAGCAGGTTGGGGATTCTGATTCACCCTACGTATCAATGCCCTAAACTGGTTGCGAGACCAAGACCCCATCAACGCGTGAGGCCGAGACCTCGCGGTCCGTGATCCCGTCGGGTTCCTCATCCCCGACACCAAGCACATGAGGAGTGCCGAAAGGAAGGGATCGCTCGTGGTCACTACGGGGAGGCGCGGTACCCCAGCGTAGGCCGACAGCTCGGACATAGTGTCCCATTCCACCATGCCCGGCTCACGAGGCTGTGGACTAGTTGCAAGTGGATTTTTGGTGGGTTACAACGGTTGTAGGGTGGTTCAGGTTCCATACATATGTGAGCAAACAGGGTTAATATATATGGTTGGTCAGATAGTAGACTAGACCGCACGGGCCAGGCGAGCGTGAGACGAGTGACCTCGGGCACAAGGGACCCATGTAGTCAAACTACAGCCACCCGAACACACCCGCCCAAACCCATGGACATAGCCCTAGCATAGTCCTACCGATGGGACTACCGTCTCTCATCAAGTTCCTGACCAACCCAAGGGCGTGAGGGGATTCGTAATATGACAATTCTACAGATTATCAACTAGCATAGTGATCACTTGTTCTCATGCATCTCATATACCGTTCAGATTCTCATAACAAGCAAGACTAACCATAACATGAAATAAGTGCATGTGAGTTATGTGTGTGTGTGTGAGGAAGTTAAACACTTCCTCCAATTCCATAAACCATGTGCACACGGATAATAAATCATACACGCATTGAATCACCACATATGAGAAAAAAATGATAGAGCATTCATGAACAACTATCACCCATACATAATATCATGTGAGAGGCAAGATTAACACAAATATGAAAGCTAAGCATGCAATCCATACAATTCCAACAATATACAACTCCTAGGGTTTCTCTAGATTATTCAATCATAGCATCCAAGCAATCAAAATCATTAAACCCATACTAAAATTGGTGCAAGGCTACCTAAGCACAATAGTCCGCACCTCGGATTCGATGGAGGCTTGAAAACGACCTAGGAAATGTGGATTTCGGGGTAGATCGGTCGGAATCCCTAAAGGCGACCACTTGCATGTTAGAATCCCAAGTAAATCTCCTTCATCACAAGGGTTTCAAAGAAAATAGGGAATGAAGCTTACCTAGTTGCTCAACGGATGAAATGGCGGTTGTGGGGTGAGGTTTCTTCTTGGAGAAGGTGTAGAAGGTTGTGGGTTTGATCCTCTTGGGCCCCACCTTGATTGAGAGTCCACCATGCCTTCTTCCCTCTCTCTTTCTTCTCCTTTCTCCCCTTTCTCTTCTCCCTTTTCTCTCTTCTAGGGCAAAATTCGTATGGGGAGAGGGGTGCCCAAATGAGGCCCTTTTTATAATTCCATATTTGGTGAAAAAGGCCCCAAGCTTCCATAATTTCCTAAAATAGACTTATGGGACTCCCTATTGGTGTTGGGGTGGCCCTAACACCCCTCTAACCACCAAATTTGGTGTGTAGGTGCCCTATGGCTTGACTAGGGTCCATGCAAAAATTTAGGGCGAACGGATGAACGGATATATGATCTGAGCAAGCGTTTTCGACCTTTAAGTGGCCCTGTGGGGCCCATTTCGGTGATTGGAATAGTTCTGGGGGTCTTCTGGCCATCAAACTTATAGGTTAAGTGATCCATGGCCCGATGAAGGGCCGTGCAAAATTTGGGAGCGATCGGATATAGGGTTTGATCGCACGGGTCCGCTTTGCGATCAACGGTCATCGTGCCACGATCGGGCCCCAGATTTGGTGAACGGGCGTTGAAAAATATATCAAACCATCACCGTAAATTCGGAAGAAATCCGACGGCTGGAATGTTTCACATTTCAATTTCCTTGATTAGTGCCAGATTTCAATTCTGGCATTGGTGGGGTGCATGGGGCCCATGCCAGATCCCACTTTTGGGCGTCTGCCGGAGTTGCGGTCCGCAATGGCCTTCAAGCCCAGTGAGACCAACGGCCACACCAAGTTTTAGAATTTTTCGACCATCCTCGGTCGTTGTGCGGCCTGCACGAGCGGTCCTTTATGAGTAAACAGCCATCTGGCTTGGTGGCCTACACTAAGCCCTATTATGGCCAGTCAGGTCTATTAAATTGGGCTAATCTTGGATTAATTAACTCGTGTATAAGCTAACATTGAGTGCTAATGGTCAGTACGTGATAGTATAAGTTAATAAAAAAAAATCAAGGATTTTCGGAAATCCGAAACAGTGAAAATCCGGGATGTTACAGCTGCTTTGAAAGCCACCATGGTTAAATGATGATTCCATGGAGCATCGTCTATGAGATTGTTGCCCGACTCATCGTTAGAAGTCATAGATCTGAGGAAAAGCCTCGCTCTGATACCAAACTGATGCAGGGAAGGACATGTAGAGGTCGAGCACCGTCTTCCTCAGGATCATAACTATTTTGAATCAACGGAACTTCTCTGGACTCCTCATAGAGATGCCTCGAATCCACGAGGAAAATAAGAAAAAATAGAATAATTTCTAAAAATTTGTAATAAATTGATTAATGATGAAAAATGAACTTACAATCTCTTAAATAATAGCACAAACTATAGGACGAAGTTCCAGACTCATATTATAACTTAAACTCCTAGAAATCGTGACTTACTATAAATAGTAAACTTACTATTTGTAGACGGTCGTGATTTCCACTAGACCTCATGGTTTTCGGCTAAAAATAGTAAGTGTCCTATTTGGCTCAACCATGTTATTCTCCTAATTTTTCTAAGAACTTTTCATGTCGGGTGCAACTCTTAAAGCCCAACGGATGAAGAGTTATACTCAAATTAAAACTTACTATAAATAGTGAAAACAAAATTAAAGCATGAATTCGACTGTTGATCTGGTGGTATTTCGTAAATTCAATGTGGGTATAGTAACTCATCCTACCCCAAAATCATATATGGTACGTTCGATAGCTCATTTTGGCTTGTGAGATACATCTGTTTTAAGTTCTGACGGTTCGAATCACCCCCCGATCGGGCCTTTTCTGGTCCATCTTGGCCATTAAATTATCTGCGACCCACTCTACATCAAATGGTATCTCCAATCAAATTATATAAACCACATATTAGCTCTCATTTCGTTGCCACCATCGCCCCTTGAATAAATTTTATTTGACTCTTTTCTCTAAAAAATTTACATCATCTTCATCAAAATTTCCCAATGAAAGAAGACTCTTTCATAGGTTCAGTATGTTCTGAACACAAGAAACTATTTGTGTGATAGAATTAAACATAATAATTCTGACAACTCCAATCCCCACAATTGTACATGTGTTATCATCACCCATGTAAACCAGTAAACTATGATACCATCATATGATTGATATGTGCAGAAAAAATCTCTGTGGAGTCATATGGAACAAAGCGCCTGAATTTAAGATACATTAATAGCTCAGATTTAAATTTGCGTCGATTGTCTAATATGACACCAAGCGACGCGGAAGCTTACGAAACTTAGAATTATGGCTAAGTCCTATATTGGGGGGGAGGGGGGGGGGGGGAGTGAAAAGGACGACTTAAAAATATGCACAAATTAAAAGCAATTAATACTTAGGCTTCCAAGCCAAGTGGGTCCAAGTACATAGACTACAATAGATATAACTAATTAAGCAACTAGTTTATGTGGGTGAGATAGATATCCTAGTGTGTGCAATTAATTAAACACCTAGCATTCATTCTAATAATACATCCAAGAACATTTACCAATTCAACTCATAGACATAAATAGAATAGCATGCTCAAATCGCAATGGCAAACGCAATGAGATATAGTGGTTCGGCTAATTGTCTACTCCACTCCTAGCGGACACATTCTCCTCAAGTGTACGTATCAGATTTCATTATTTCGGAGGTTTTCAATAGGTTTACCTCTAACATTTATAATCGTTTCACAGGTTTACCATAAACCTACGCATACACACCCGTGTCGGTGGACCACGTACACACCCTTGTCGGTGGTGGTCATACACAAAGACCTGCACGCACTCACCCTTATTGGTGGAACATGTTTCCATCCTTATCGGTGGCTCCCTCAGAGATTTATTTGGTTTTTTATCGACTAACCAAAAACTACTATGGTCTTAATCAATGACCTACGTACACTCCTATCGGAGGCTCCCACAGAGACTAACACGTACACACCCGTGTCCTGTGGTGGACCTACACAAGAACATACGTACACTCCCACTGGAGACAGTCCTACAAAAAGACTTAGATGTGTTTGGATCTCGAACTCAATGAACTCTAAAATAACAATATACTTGTTGGATTGAGCCCCGTTGATGTTGCTTCTTGAGATGTGTCTTCTCTTTTTGAATCTGCTTCTCTTGTGTTCTACAGATCTTTGAAGTCGATCTTTTTCCGCTTCTATGAATCAGCTACTGGTAATGATCTTCCTATTAAGATGCTAATATAATGAGAGTTTGGTTGAATTTCCTTTTATAGAGAAAGAGTTTGCAATAGTATAAAATGGGTAAATAATGGCTAATTAGATTTGATCGATTGAGCATTCAATTCGATCGAACTCCCCTTTAATAAGATCGAACTGGCCTTCGATACAATTGAGTAATTCCAAATAAAGGTACTTTGCTTGCTGGACGATTCTGGCCATCTTCAATTTAATCGAGGGAATCTTCGATTCGATCGAGTCCTATCGACGGACTATCGATACGATCGAGATTCAGTCGAAAATTGTTAATTGGGTTATATATTTATCAACAACTTTAAACCTCTTAAAGCCCATCTTATCATGTTCAAATAAGACTCCTAAGGCTTGAAATGATATCTCAAGCTTTACCTATTAAGAATAAATCATCTAGAGGTAGGTTGTTTTGTAATTAAAGGGATTAAGGGTTAGTATTACCAATGCACCTCACTTTTATATGTGTCTTCAACCTTTGATGCTTCATGTCTTCGAGTTTTCAGTCATTAATGTCTTCCTATGAAGGCTTAGCCAACTTAAGACGCCCTATCTCACAACATTGATAAAATGAGGTGCTAACAAGATTCTCTCGTGGAATCACTACAGACAACACTTCCCCATCCTTAGATGAATTATCTTTTACTACTAGATTTCCTTGAAAATCCTTTAAATGTATGCTTAATCATGCGAATTAGGTTTGTAATTTTTCTTATTTGCTTTCTTTAGTTTATAATTTTTATACAAGTGTCTATTCTTCTACAATTCTAGCACTTATCTGTTTTATGCCCTTTCGACTTGGATCTTGTTTGATCTCACCCACAGATACCCTTCTCAATAGATCTTTCTCTGACCATCATAACATCACCAGTAGATTCTCCATGTATTTTTCTACAAGATTCTTCAGTAAGCAATGTGGACACGTCTAACTCCGTAGTGAGATTTGGACTGTTGCTTAGATTCATAATTAAACCATCCCATGAATCTGGCATCGAAGAGAGTAGAAGTGCAACATTTTCTTCATTGTTAATCTTCACATCGACCACTGTCAATCTACTAATCAGGGTATTAAGCACATTAAAGTGTTCTGACAAAGAGGACCATTTCTTTATCTTCAAGTTGTAGAGTTTCTATCGGAGAAATATCTTGTTTGACATCAATTTTCCTTCAATAAGTTTCACAATTTGTCTCGCAAACTTTTTGTAGTGGTTTGATCAAACACGTTGAGCAAAATTAAATCATTTAATACAAAAAGAAAGTTCGTCATGGCTAATTGATTTTTCTCCTTAAATATCTCGTCTTTCATCTCTTAAAACTTTTTTTTTTCTTTGAATCGCAATTGCACGTCCTTCCTTCACCAACATGGTGCTCATCTTGATTTTCCACAACGTATAATTGAATTCATCAAACTTTGACACCTCGAATCTGGTAGAACTCGATTCATCCATTTGAATCACAATTGTAAAATAGACGTCAACACTAATTTTGTACTAAAAGGTTCCTCAACCTGTCTTTAATACCAATTGTTGCAAAAAAAATGCTTGCATGTGATTAATATAAAATGGGTTAAAATATAAAAGAAAATGGTCAAACCATAACAAGAGATAAGAGGCACAAAGACTTACGTGGTTTAGCAATATACCTACTCCACGGAATAACAATATAAAACTTTCTTCTTCACAATAGAAAAGGTAAACAAAAATACGAGGTTTACCTTTCTCTCATCAATACAAGGAATCCCACACCAAAGAATATCCTAGAAGATCAATACAATATGAAATACCTTTTTTTAACTATAACCCTCCTTATATGGACTACGTCAGTGAATATCAATCCTCAAAAAATAAAAACAAACTTCACCTCACGTACCTGTATATGAAAGTACATATTTGCACTAGGGGCACCCTAACTAAGACTTAAGGTAATCCCTTGATTATTAATTACTTGAGTTGCTATGGTAGCTTTAAAATAAAATAAAATAAAATAAATACATAAATAAATAAAAAAGATCCGAATGTAAATTCTATATTAAGCAGGTAGCTTTTTTATTATTATTATTTTTTTTTAAACGTGACTTATTAAAATGTCCATCAAGTGGATCACATCATCTGATCCAAAGGGCATACGCCCCATAGTTACAGTTATCTGGCTACATGTATGCAGCCCGAATTCAGTGATCTGGATTCAAAGTTTCATGTCCAGGTACAGACGTGGGGCCCATATGGAGAAAAAATCATAAACAAAAGCAAGTAGTCGTTTACATAGAAAATTAAAATTTCGTGGAATTTTCAACAATGAAACGCATTGGGTATATGAAGAAAATTGGGGACCTAAAGATAAGGCAAATAAATTTTGGCTCTTTCATGAAAATAGACTAGAAAAATCCAAAGGCTTGACGAAGATACAGTTCACATGCGAATCTCGATGGGAATCGAATTGCCCGCAGCCCACGCCACAAGGAATATTAATGTGGCACGACGTGGACCAAGCTCTGTGTAGCCCACCGTGATGTATGTGTTTTATCCACACCGTCCATTCGTTTTTCCAGATCATTTTAAGGAATGAAAAAAAACAATGATGAAAATTGAAAGCTGAAGTGAACCACACCATAGAAAACAGTGGGGATTGAATGGCCGCCGTTGAAAACTTCCAGGGGCTAGAGAAGTTTTGGATCAAGCTTATATTCGTATTTCCCCTTCATCCAGGTCATTTTGACCTTATGAACAGGTTGGATAGCAAATAAAACATCATTAACGGTGGGCATTCAATTCCCACTGCTTTCTGTGATGTAGTCCACTTGAGCTTTGAATCTGCATCATTTTTTGGCTCATGACTTAAAATGAGATGAAAAAATGGATGGACGGTGTGGATCAAACAAATAACATTACGGTGGGCCCCACATAGCTTCGGCCACGTCGTGACATAGGGATATTCCTGTTGCGGGTGCTGCGGACAATCCGGCTGGTGGCAAATTGATTTTCAATGGAGTAATTGACCGGGAAAGCATGTGGGGCCCACCTTAGTTATTGATCACTGCTGCCAGTCCTCTATATAAAGGGCCATGAGCAGAAGATGAAATGCATCACATATCTCCATGGCTGCTTCATCTCTCACTAGTAACAGCCATTTGATGGTTGCAGCGCTTGCTCTTGGGCTGCTAATGGCATGCCTGGACATTGCAGGTAACGTGTCTGTTTATTTAGAGGTGGTTCTCCTACAACGTCTACAACGTAGTGTGTGGGGCCCAACGTGATGTGTTCATGGCATAAAATCCATCCATTGATTCTGGTGTGGGACAGATGGAAAACATAATGGCCGGCAGTCTAGGCTGGAAGGTTTTAGTGGCCCTGTGGGCGTCTCCATCCCAACTATCCCCTGTGGTGTGACCCACCTCATGGATGGTTGGATGTGTGTGCTATATCGGTGTAGGCCCCACATACCACATTCTATAACAAGCTTTATTCACAGACGTTGGAACCAGTCTCATCTAGCTGGAAGCGGATTAATTGCATCCTTCGCCAACATGGATGAACTCCATGGGGCCCACCATGTTGCATGGGTTTTATCCATGCCGTCGATTTATTTTTCCAGTTCATTTAGAGTATTATCCCAAAAAATGCGGTGGATCCAAGGATCAAGTGAACCACACAGTGGGGATTGAACGGCCACCATTGGAGCTGCATAAGTTTAATTTGATCAAGCTGATATTTGTATTTTCCATGAGGTATATGTGATCTTATTAGATTATATGTAAAATAAACATTATGGTGGAGTAACCTTGGAAGGTTTCAAGGGTGGGTGTCGTTATCACCGCTGCTTCATGCAGTGTGGCCCACTTCACCCTTCGATCTGCCTCAATTTTGGCTTCATATCCTAAAATTATATGGAAAATGGATGGATGATCGTGGATAAAACCCATACATCACAAGGTGGGCCCCACATAGCCCGTGCCTGGACCCAGTCTATTCATGCGGGGCTGGACACAATCTACTTCCCATCTGTTTATATCTATCCATGAATGCACGGACCCAACCCATGGTTCCCATACCTCAACGCTGACCCAACCTAACCCAACCCAACCTCCAGTTGGCAATTTTCAACCCAAGCAGGCTCGGTCCGATTGGCCGGGTCCATACATGCTAATATTTTTGTTATTACAATAGTCTAACATATTTTGATACACTTCTTACTTTGGTTACCTATAATTTTATTAATTATATATGTAGTTATTTATTAATTACTCCTTTAAAAGTCTTGTTGTGTAGCATGCAATTTATTTGGAAGAGAGAAATCCGGTGTATCTTGTTAGCTTGAGTAATCAGAAATGATGCGGACCAATGAGACCTAGTAGCACTCAAATTTCTCATGCTTTCGACACAAACGATCTGCACTCAATAATAATTTATAACTTATATATCGATTGGGTTTGATTTCATTTGTTGGGTTAGGCAACCCAGGACTTCAACCTGATTCTGACCCTAGTTTTAACGTGTTGATGTTTGTATAGCCCAAGCTCGAAACCAAACCCAATACATCCTACCCAAACCCAACCTAATGTTGAGCCGGTCGGTCGGGTTGATTCATCACTCTAGGAAATATTGGAGATTGAACACCTACCATTGAAAATTTTTAGGGGCGACAAAAGCTTTAGATCAAGCTGATATTTGTGTCTTCTCAACATCAAAGGCCTGTGTGACCTTATAAATGGATTGGATGGCAAATAAACTTCTGAGTGGGCCTTTGGAAGATTTTGATTGCGCGCCCCATTTGTTCCACTGCTTTCCATGGTGTGGTCCACTTGAGCTTTGGATCAGCCTCATTTTAGGTTATGGGTCATACTGTAAAATGATCTGACGAAATAGATGGACGGGTTGGATATAACACATACATCATGGTGGGGCCATATATATAGACCTTTACCAAGTCAAAGCAGTACCGACCTCGTCCTGTTTTCTGCACCAAGCAATCCGAGTCCTAGCCATCCGTTTTCTGCACCACGCAATCCGAGTCCTAGCCATCCGTTTTTTCGTACACTTTGTAGCACCTAATAATGCACCGGCAAGATTTTTTGGCCACGAACATTCATTGCATGCATGGGCCACCCTATGAACGTAGTAGGACCGGACGCGGTTTGACTAGTGAGGCTGCCACCAGCCATGTGGCTAGTGGTCAATGCTATGTGGACCCCACCATAATGTATGTGTTTTATCCACGCGTCCATCCATTTTGAAAGATAATTCTAGATCGATCTCAAAAATGAGGTAGATCTAAATTTCAGGTGGACCGCACCATGGGAAAGCAGTAGTGATTGAATGTCCACCAATAAAAACCTCCTATGGCCCAGTGTAATGGTTCTTTGACATCTAACCTGTTGATTAGGTTATACAGACTTGGATGAAAGGAAAAATATATATATCATCCTGATCCAAAACTTTTATGGCCCCCAAAAAGTTTTTAATGGTCGACATTCAATCAACACTGTTTCCTGTAATGTGGCCCACTTGAGATTGGGATATACCTCATTTTTGGGTTCCTAATATAAAATTATCTATAAAAATATATGGACGGCATGGATGAAACACATACATCATGGTGAGCCCACAGAGCACCCACCACTAGCCATTGGCTAGTGTAGGGTCAGTAGCCAATCCGTTTCTGGTACGACCAGCACACATGTACCAAGTTGGCATGTGCAATCTTGCTCTAAAGACTTACACGAGCCTGATGTACTTACCTGACTTGATTGGGACTCAGTCAGACCCGATCCGGTTCGATACCCTGACTCGTCTGACTCGGACGAGTTGCATGCGATTCGACTCTGATCTAAACTAGTCGATCCAATCGCCGGGTCTTTTAATTACTAGGTCCTTATCAAAAAAAAAAAAAAAAAACTGATTTCCACTGGAAGATTCAAGTCCCATTGCTCAAGCATTTCACTACAATGCAGGTGCACAATCTGTAGGAGTTTGTTATGGAATGGATGGCAACAATCTACCTACACCACGTCAAGTCGTGGATCTTTACAGGTCAAAAAACATCGGACGGATGAGACTCTACCACCCAGATCCAGCGGCCCTCCAGGCCCTGAGGGGATCCAACATTCAAGTCATCCTAGCCGTTCCTAACACCAGACTTCAAGAGCTGGCAACCAACCCGGCCGCCGCGAATACATGGGTCCAGAACAACGTAAGAAACTACTGGCCCGACGTCCGGTTCAGGTATATTTCCGTCGGCAATGAAGTAATCCCCGGCGGTTCAGCACAATTCGTCCTACCCGCCATGCAGAATGTCTTCAACGCAATCTCATCTGCCGGGCTACGTGACCAGATCAAGGTGTCCACAGCCGTCGATACTGGCGTCCTTGGAAACGCCTTTCCACCCTCCAATGGCGTCTTCAGCGATGCCGCCCGAGGAAGCTTGGAGCCAATCGTGCGGTTCCTAGTTAGCAATCAGGCCCCACTCCTCGTGAATTTGTATCCTTATTTTAGTTACACAGGGAACCCAGGCCAAATCTCTCTTCAATATGCATTGTTCACTTCTCCAACAACCGTCGTTACCGATGGCCAATTCAGGTACCAGAACCTGTTTGATGCTATCTTGGATGCTACCTACGCCGCTCTGGAGAAGGTGGGCGGTTCATCGGTAGAGATTGTTGTGTCTGAGAGTGGGTGGCCTTCCGCCGGAGGAAATGCGGCGACTGTTGAGAATGCAAGAACATACAATTCGAATTTGATACGACATGTTCGACAAGGGAGTCCAAGGAGGCCTGGGAGGGCCATAGAGACTTACATATTTGCTATGTTTAATGAGAACCAGAAGGGTGGGGCGGAGACTGAAAGGAACTTTGGGCTTTTCTTCCCTGATAGACGACCTGTGTATGATATTAGTTTCTGAAAGAGTTATGAGGTCGAGAGAGATTGAATAAGAGCCATTGGCTATGCATATGTATTACTTAAATCTTGAATAAGATGCAACACGGCTAGCAGGTTAGCATAAAAGGCAGCTGTACGTGTTTAGCAAGTTCTTCTCCATGTAATGGGAAAGTTCAAATGGAAATAAAGGGCTTCTATATATCTTGACTTACTCTTAACATCAATCTCATGTGGATGGTTTTGTAGTAGAAATATGATTTATAGTCCGTTTGTTTCACGCCCTCAGAAGGGACGTTAGACATTCGAATCGTGTTTTGAGCTAAACCCAACTCTGGGTTGTGCGTTTGGATGCACTTTCATTAAGTCACTTAAAAAGAAGGGTGAAAACTAGGGGTGTAAATGGGCCGTGCTCGGGCCTGGAACATCAGAATTTTGAAACAGTTCAAAATCCGGGCCAGACCTACTTCAAGTTCGGCCCGTTGACAGCACTAGTGAAAACCCCTTTTGCTGAAATCCCCTCTTGTTGAGGTACGTCTAAGCACGCCCACATTGGCTGGTGTCACCAGTTAAATGGGTGCTTGCACAATGCCTACTATAAAAGTGGCTTCAACTAGGGCTGTCAATGGGTACATGGACTTGGGAGTATGCAATGGGTCCAATCCGACTTTAATGGGTCCGCGCACCCTTTTGTACCCGGCAAGAAATCGAGTTGGCTTAAGTCTTGCCTTTTGTACCTAAAAGTGGGGTCCGATCAGGTTTGGGTCAAGTCATCAACTTGAACCAATTAAAATATCGGTTAAGGTAGACACGTATTTGATAAAAGGTTCTATGAGGTTAACTTTACAAGAATTTTTCATGAGGTTTCTATGTGCAACAACCTGGCCCTCTAATACGTACTTAGATATTGGATATCATTGAGTGTTACCAATAAAATTTTGATTAAAATATATAGAAAGCCTCGCGAGCTTACACGTGCGTATACTCGAAGACCTAGGGATCACGAGTTAAAATTTAACGTAGGAGCCTGTGGCTCGATTGAACCTCATACCCTAAAAGATCTAACCGTATCGTAGTACATGCAGGACCTGGGCTATTGGATTCCTGGTCCATTAGAGCCTAGCTTGCAACTAGAGGAAGTCGACGTCGCTTAGTAATGCACGAAATGCTCGATATGAGTAATGGTCAGCAGAACATGTGGGTGAACCCCTAGGACCCCGAGAATAGTGAACCAATCTGATTCAGGACAACTTAGGTCATGTCGGTTGTTCTAACTTGGGTAGCATAAAAACAGGACAGAATTGGCATCTGTTGGTCCAACAGACCGATTGTCGATCCTTGTTGGTCCAACCAACAATTGTCATTGGTCCAACTAATTGCCCCTGAATTTCAATACTCTTACAATCATTGAATTTGCAAGTGGGGGTATAAAAGGCTTTTGCCCCTTTTCTTTCAATTTGCAAATTTGAAAAATGGAGTGAGAGAATGAGAGAGAGCCTGACTGGGACATCGGAAGATCGGGTGTGGATCATCGCACTGGGCCATTCCTCTCCAAATCAGGGTTGTGCATGCCGTCTCACATCTTCTCCGGCTAGAAAACTCGTCGATTGGCTAGGTAGAGAGTCCTCTCACAGAGCATGCGCATCTTTTTCCTAATTTTTAGCAATTAGAAGCTATTAGGGTAAGAAATCCATATTTCTCATCTGAATCTTAGGATTTTTTATGCTAGGGTTTGTTTATGTTAGGGTTTGGGGTCTTTACAAGCAGTCTATGGTGGCTCATTCTTGTCTAGGAGCCGTATTTGAGCATGGCCTCGCGAGGGCATCAGTTGTGTACCAATTTTAAGCTCTGTTTGCCGAATAGGGTTGGAGATTGTTTGATTTGAGATAGGTAAACCCTTAAACCTTGTTGAAAGTTTAATTATGTTACAATCTGAGAATTAACGATAGAATTGTCGATGAATTAAGATTTTGAGCTCTTTCCCTCAAATTCTCTATGCCTATGCTGCATCGGAATCGAGAGATTTCTAATTCTAAAGTGAGATATACCCTTCAAGTTTTTTAGCGATATTTTTAGTCTTTCAATAGTCTCAATATTTGATTATCATGTTGATTAATCTATGAATCATGCAATGACCCTTACAAATTTTCTTATGTGTGTTAAATTTAGGATGAATTGTCAGAATCCATAACATACTTAGCTCCATGTTAAAATCTGTAAGTGTTTATAATCCTATATATGATCACATAATATGTTTAGCCTACGCTTGGGTTAAATCAAACACATGTACTCCTGTAGACACTGAAAATCGGCGCCCACGCTGATTTGTATGTTATGTTTTGGCGGTGGGGGTGATTAGGCTGATTATGGATGTTGGAGTCGCCACTAGCTGAATAATTTCAAAATCCCGCAGTCGGCTAAAACTGCAGAATACGTAAGGTTGGAGAAATCTGAATATTTTTCTACCTTAAATTGACTCCTGGTCTACGATCCGGAATTCCAGGTAAGGGACCTCGGTTACAAAGAGGGAAGGTGTTAGGCACCCTCTCTGTCCATATGAATATACGATCTCTATTTAGTGTGGTAAAACAATCTCAAGGGATGATGGATGTTGTGGTCGAGATGGGACTAGGCACACATGGATTTCTGATGCGGCGAGATCCGAGATTTCGGCAGGTCACAGAGCATACATCCAACAATTGTCTAGAAGGTGGATGTGATAATGCTTATGCAAAAAAAGGTAAAGAGAAAGTGGACTAGATCACCTAGAAATTTCTGATGTGACAGAATCCGGTGTACGGCAAGTCACAGAGCATACGTTCACTAGAGATCTAGAGAAGCAGGGGGTTTTGAAGAGAATGGATGTCATGATGGATGCTTATCTGACTGGATCTTTGGCTTGATTTTCGAGTAGGCTAGGACATGGACCGAACCATGATCAAATTGGGCTAGGTTGGAGAGGTTAAGAGGAAGGGCAAAGGAGGTGGCTTGAAAGATTAGAATTTTAAAGGCTTAGGAGCTCTTTCCCTTTCCTTCACTCTCATCTTCACTCCCTTTTTTTTTCTCACTCTCTTAAGCTTAGAAATGAGAATGGCTTGGTGAAAATGTGAAAAGGAGAGGGCTATTTATAGCCTTCTCCAATGGCAATGTGGTAATTTCTGATTTTGGGAGGGGTAAATGTTGATGTGGCAAGAGGTGATTGGTTGGAGGGAGAGAGACGTCACGTGACGCGCTTTCATTGGCTAAAGGGGTTGGTAAAATGGTAAATAAGATCGGATAGGAGAGTAATTGTAGAAGAAAGTTGACTTTCGGACGCTGGGACAGCTGTCCCCAGATGTCCACACGCAGGCCGCACGTGGTGGTATTCCAAGTACCGCTGACAGTAGTCAGACTATTACCGGTTATGGGTTCGAGCCGGGCTCGAGCGTGTGGGCCTTGTTCGTCGTGTTGGTTCGTCCGGTGGTCTCTTTTTGGGGTTTTATGGCTCAGATAGGTGGGCTTATGTTTGGATAAAGGGATCCTAATCAGGGTATAGGGTAAAGATGGGGCTATACGTGGATTGAACGGTTTGGATCACGGTTTTTGGTTGCAGGTTGGCAATTTGAGATTTTTGGGTTGGGTTTTTAGGTTTAAACTGGGATCAGAGTTTGGTTTGAGATATGATCATGATCTTTGGATTGTCTTAGCCTTCTCGAGATGTTAGCTTGGGTAAGGTGTCTACAGATGCCCCTCTTTGGCCGAGGTTGCGAGCAACCGAAGGTCAAAGCTAATGGACACCCTACCCTTCTGGTTAAAAAGGATAGTGATTCAAATCCGTTGTCTGCCATTGTATCATTGTCAGTTGACTGTTTGGAAAAAGATGACTTGCACATATCACGAGGGTTGAGGAAAACGTTGTGATTGTCCCCTGCACATTCGTCGCGGCTTTACGGGTCACAAAGCACAACCCTTTCACATCCGATTGTTAATAGCATTGGAGGGTAAGTCTGAAAAGTATGGCCTCTGTGCGTTGGTGCGGCTTTACGAGGATTCCCATACTGTTAGGTTTGTCTTTCCTTTGCTACGTAATCACCCTAGGAATATTCAGTCTGTTTGATCGTCAAAGTGGTTAACTGCCCTGCGCGTTGGTGCAGCCTTACGGTGAACTCACTACGCCAACTTAGACTCGATCAAATTTTGCGAATATCCCGGACTAGGTATGTGCAGGTAGTCTTTTGCCATGTAATCTTCTGATTCTGATACTTTGGTTACAATGGATTGTTGTCACTTTGAGTTTGATTATTCTTTTCAGAGATAGATCTACTCACTTCTACTAGCATCCGTACGACTATCCAGATATATAAATCAGGCCAATCGTACTGTAACGACCCTAAAAAAAATTCTGTCTTTGCATAAATTCCCAATTTAAATAAGATTTATCATCCCACTTAAAACAACTATCAGATCTTAGACAACTCCATGATGTTATCTAACGCGAATAAATGAGAGCTAACCATCTAACTGAGGTAGTCAACACAAAACCTCCCAGTGCAAGCTTTTACAAGAATGAAAACGGGCTTAGGATGCTTTAAAAACCTCTTTTGAGAACTTGACCACTTCGATCTCTCCACAAGGAAATCGAGGAATCCCAAAACAGTAACCATGGGTAAATGGTAATTCCCCAAGGCTATTGGTTGGTACCGATTGCCTTAGATCAAATCGTGGGGCCACTTTTGATGGGTGCATGATCACAGATCGTGCACTCACGCCGTGCACGAGATTTTCCATCGGGTCAAACGACTGTTGACCCGATGAAAACTCAAAATTTCAAAAAAAAAAAAAAAAACAGAGAAACCTCTCCCACCCGACGCCTGTTCAAACGGGACCCCATTTGACGATGTAAACACCGTCCATCCGAATACACGAGCAAGATCCACAACGTCCATATGATTTATAAGGTCCCATCAACCATGACCATGAGGAGGTTCCCGATTGAAAACCATCACCACCTCCTCTGTTAACGGCCCAACAAACGACGTACGATGAAGTCGCTGACGGGGATGAAATGTTCACGTCCGCCTCGTCTTTGACCTATTTGACCATTGGAAAACGTTGGATGGAGGCCACGTAGGCAGTGAAATCCCAGTCAGACCTACTACTTTCCAGAAACGTAACCCTACTCACAAGAAAGCGGAAAATGATCCTTCCCTATTATAGGAAGACGAATCTCAGTCGCTCCTTGGCTTTCGAAAGTTTCTTCCGAGCTAATCTGGATCGTCCGTATTAGGGCAGTTCAAAATCTCGTAGCAACACCGAGATTTTGATGAGAAATCACGTGGAGACGGGACACCGCCTCTCCCGGATCAGTGTTGTAATCACCGGCTATTGCACACCGTTGGGTGGGCCACGTAGTCCTCTTGGGCACTATCCAATCCTTCTAGATGCCTCCGATCAATGGATAACCCGACCATGGCGAAAACGCCATGATCAGTGGGTCACCTTCCTCGATTCGACTGAGAAACCCATTTTCTACAAATCGGACCCATCCGCTGATTTGGTCCGTCCATCGTGTAGCCCACCGCATTTAATGTTTATGGGGGCCAATCGAATGGGCCCATGCACAAGATCTAGCACGTTAGGAGATCCTAGTGCCAAACCGGTCTGGTTAACTTAAACAACCTCCGCACTAATCCTTGTGATTAGCTATGGAGATTTCTAGAAACAGAAATGGCTATAAATACCCGATTTATTAGGGTGAATCCCAAAAGAAATGGAGGGGAAAAATAGTAAGAGAGAGAGTGAAATCATTTTGCAGTGCGCAGTCGAGCGAGTTGTAAGCCTCAGTAGCAACTCGACTCAGTCTGAGTCGCCCATCTGCTGAGATAAGATTGAGTGGGATGGGGAAGGAATAAAGAGAGGGGAGGGAAGAAGAAAGTGAGGGTGAGAGAAAGAAAGGTGGTCGGGTCTGCTATTGAAACGAGTTTCCAGCAGGCCCTGCTTCACATTGCTCGTGTCCCCAGCTAACTCAGCGCTGAAAACCGAGTTTGGGATTGTGAATCTGAATCCCGATGAATCCAGAGTCAACTCATCACATCCAGATCCCTCCAACGTCCAAGAGAAATCCCTGGTCAGGTAACCATTCGCACCTACTCCCTGTCATTAGTAATTTCACCCAACAGGCAGACTGGTTTTACAGTCGACTCGACCCTGCCGCATGCTGGTGACTCGGTCCCATTCCAGCTCTGTTCCAATATGAGTGACTGGTCTACCTTCATTGAGGTGGCCAGTTTCCTTCCTGGGACTGGGACTGATGCTCCTAGTCGAGCTCAGGTTTACCAAATGTAGCAGGTTGCTATGCCTTTGCATAAACACACTACTGAGTCAACATCCCAAGTACAGTACAGGGGATTGAGCATTGATACAGACTAACTCATAAACAAGCCCCTATCTATGACAACTCAGTGCAAGCGGACCTCATCCAACCTGAGTCCTATAACCCTTGAAGATATGGGTTGTGGGGATATTTCAGGTCATGTCGTCACTGAGTCAATGACTCGGAACTGACTCTGAATCAAAAACGCTGACTCGCTGGACCTCTGTAACCTCTCATCCATGGTTGTCTACAAGGCTAAAAACTCATAGAATGCTCACCTTCTGTTGACTTCAAATCAACTATGTAATGAAGATTTCAAATAACCCATAGTCACTACAGGTATAACACCGGAAGCACGATTGCTTTAATCAGAAAGTCACAAACTCCCATTATAAGAAAAATCAAAGAAGGTGGGAACGCTCATCCAAGGTGAGGGATATTCCACATGGCTTCCTCATTTCATTAATTCCCAAAATTAGCTTAAGCTTAAAAGAATGAAAATAACATGTTTATGTGAATGTTAATGTAGCTTCTTTAAATCTTAAATTGATATTAACAATCATGTAAGATTGTCTTGAATCTGGTTGTTTTAATACATCTTATGAGAATTGTGTCGTGCTCTCTATGTCATACTTAGCATTACCTTGTTATATGTACACTTTCACTAACTATGATTGAAAGCAATAAATCTTGTCTCCATTGAATGATGAATTTATTCCATAATACATTTTGTATGCTAGAGTCATTTTAATTTGAAGCTATGGTGTTTAAAGTCTTAGAATGTTATACTATTTCTTTCAATCTTAATTAGTTATGTGGAATGTGAGTAATATGTTAATCCCTAATTGTCAAGTCCTATGTAATCATAGGGTGATTTAGATTTAAGTGAGCATGCTCCAAGTTACCTTTGTAATTGTAAATGTTAAGGCATAATTCTACTAGTAACTACAAGTATGATGATACCTAAACTTGCTCTCAAGTCATATAATGAACCTTATGTGTGACATGCCAACTATTGTGGGAAGAAGAATAAACTTGTCTCAAGGTTAGATTTCTTGATATGCCACACCTATTGGCCTCTTTTGACTTGGAGGAAGTAAAATACTTTATACTTAGCTCTTGTTGAATGTTTGGTATCCTATTAAAAAAACCCCAGTCGTGATCATAGTTATGAGGATAACTTGGTGCATGAACATCATAGTGCATGACATCCACACATGACATGTGAGCTTTTCCGAGTGTCCACTGTAAGTCACACCCTGTTCGAATTTCTAAAGGTATTATCCTTTCAGTTTTACTCATAGGACATGTGTATTTGGGCCACTTTGGGTGCTCTTTATTTTCATGAGGCTTTTCCAGGATTAGACACTCCTCGGGCGTACCCCGTGTATTTTTCCAGGAGATATCCTTGGGTGCACTCTCTTACATGGCTTTTTCAGGTAGATGATCTACCGCGGGCAGTCTGCATGATACTTTTCGGGCAACTAGTCCTCCTTGGGCGTACCCTTGAGTATTTTTCCGGGTGACTAGTTTGCCTTGGGCAACCCCTTTGTTTTGACAGCTAGATGTGCATCCCCAGATCTGTAACTTGAGCATACATTCATACATCCATACAATTGTTTATAATTTCATGATTTATATCCTTGTAATATGAATACGTTGATTTAAACAAATTTGGAATGACATGATATGCATGAATCCTTGTGGGAAGTTCCCACTGAGTTTTCACTCACCCAATAGTGCGGTTACACCAAATAGATACAGGTATGATGGAGGAAGACAACGCCTATGATGGGACCCCTGATGTGGCCGATGAGGAATATGGAGAGGAGGGACATTATGCTGATACGGTTGAGCCAGTGGAGCTTAATTGATGATTAGGATTTATCTGTTTTCTTATTTTTAGACTTTCTGCTTATTTGGAATTGTAATTAAAAATTCCCTGTTGTGGGATCTTGCCTTCGTACTCTTATTCACGTATGTTGAACTCTTTTTAATAGTTTATATACCGTTTACATCTTATGTTTATAAATTATGTAGGCAATTAGTTGATTAGTAGTTTCATTTCATGACGTAACCCTCGGGTTCCCGTACTCGAGCGATCGTCCTCGGGTCACGAGGACCAGGGTGTTACACGTACATATATCATGTACGGATTCGATCATCCTTCGGGAAAATTGAGAGAGAACGAATCTTATTTCGCTGTTTGCACTGACCGCAACTGGAGAATATAGAAGATTCCTCAGTGTACTGCGTGCCGTGTGCGTTTTTTGAAAGTTTTGATTGAAAGCTATTCCCTTTGAAGCTAGACTCTTTAGGGATTTTATTTAAAAAAATATTTTTTGGATTTTTTGGAAAATATCCATTTTATTTTGCGGGTGAGCATCGTCGTTTAGTTTTTATTTGTAGCAAAGTCAGATGACCTCCACTAATACTTTAATGAGGCTAATGATTTTTGGATTTTTGAAAGATCCGAATGGTCGTGACGATTCGATTTTTATTATATTTAGCTGGCCTCCACTAGTAAACTAATGGGGCTTTTTGCTTCTTTTTTATTCTTTTATAGTTATTATTTACTTATTTATTTATTTATTATTATATATATATATTATTTTTTTTAAAACCTTTTAATTTATTATTATTATTTTATTTTATATTTTATATTTTTTTTGCATTTTTATACATTTTCCAGCAATATTGGAGTGGTGTATTCCTGATTCTCAATTTATCGCAAGATTTTGTATTTCTCGCGATATTTTGAAATGGAAAAGAGAATCTTTGCTTTTTGATTTTTTTGTTTTTTCTTGGCTTTTGTCCAATGATCCAAACGAAGGACCAGTCACTACATCACACCATGGGGGACAGCACGCTGTCCCATGCAATTGTCGGTCGGGGCGGCAGTCTGGCTACCGCCGGTCCGTTAGACGGACCGCTAGTCCGTAGTGTGCATTGGTCCGGACGGTGGCTCTTCTCCCTCTAATTTGAAAACGATCCATGGGTGTCTAGGGACTCCATTGTGGTCCCTGGAAGTTCCCTTACTAGTATTTTTTGTTGTTTTCTTACTCATATTCTCCCTTTTTCTCATTTTCAGGTAATTTGTTCTTCTATTTTGGGGAGTTTTGTTTGGATTTTGCTGGATCACTATTTTTCCTTATTTGGAAAATTATTGATGGGTTTGGATTTCCACTTGAAACTTGGTAGGGCCATGATTGGGACCGTTGGACTGTCTTGATTAGATCTAATCCGTTGGATCTTGTTGGTTTTTTTTTTTTTTTTTTTTTTTGGACCAAGTGGTTTGCTGGATTATGATTATGTATATTTTAAAATTTTGTGTTTGTGTTGTTGGAGTGGGGTGTGATAAGAAAGGGGCCCCAGCCTTTTATTTAGATTTTTTGTTTGTTTTTTTTTTGGACGATCTGGACCGTTGGATGGATGATTTGGGGCCATACTTAAGTGTATGGATGGTGTAGACTTTAATGGTTAATCATTTTGTGGATGATGGATGGATGGGATTTTTCAAGTTGGCCCCACATCATGATCTTGACATGTCTCGTTGCATTCATGGGAATGTGTGGTGAAGGTGGGCTTGAATTGTAAACAAAACAAAAGGGCCTTTGAAAATGGATCCTTGAAGATGGGTCTTTAAAATGGGCCATGGAATGGGCTTGAAGTGGACTTGACAATGGGCCTTGGAAATGGGGCTTTGACCATGGGCTTTTGAAAACGGGCCTGGGATGGGCTTTTTGAAATGGACCTTTGAAATGGGCTTTTTGAAATGGGCTTTGAAATGGGCTTTGATCATGGGCTCTTTGAAATGGGCTTTGACCATGGGCTTTTGAAAATGGGCCTTGGATGGGAATTTTGAAATGGGCTTTGACCGTGGGCTTTTTGAATTGGGCCTTTGAATTGGGCTTTGATCATGGGCTTTTTGAAATGGGCTTTGACCAAGGGCTTTTGAAAATGGGCCTTGGATATGGGCCTTTATCGTTGACTTGTACTTTTTGACTGGAGTCCGCTATCTTTTTATGGTGAGAAGGATACTTACCTGTGGACCTCATTTGTGCAGTATGCCTCGTCGTGGTAGAAATGAGGCCCGTCCTTCCCGCCAGTCGACCGATTCGTGCTATGTACCGTGAGAGGGCCAACACCTTTCTGATATAGCTCGGGAGGGTGGTGCGCCTTCGATCTTGAGGGGACGAGGGGTTAGGACGCATTGACCCAATTGGTTCCATGATCCGCAGCCATTTTCTTCTTTGAGGTGTTGGAGCGTACTCCATTTGCTCACCTATTTCGGATTCGTCTGAGCAAGACGAACATGTTCCTCTTATCTGCTTTAGCTGAACAATGACATCCTGAGACCCATACCTTCCAATTGCCTTTTGGGGAGTGGGGCATCACTCCTTATGACATATACATGCAGCTGGGCCTCCAATATGACGGAGGATCCGTCCCTTTCGAGGATGATCTTCCTGTACCTTCTGAGGATGACTGGATGAAAATGTTAGGGATGATGCCAGATGCCACAGATTTTTTCGGTCATCGATTCAAACTACTTTAGTTATCGTCGAATTTTGTCAGACGCATCCCTGAGACCGAAGCTGTGGCTGTGATGAATGCCCGCGCCCTGATTTTGTACACTATGGGGGCGATGATCTTCTTCCACGGGAATGAGCTTGTGAGTTCCTGTCTATTATCGCTTGTGGCGGATATCACCTTTCTCATGCCGTACAATTGGAATGCGGCCCTCCTTGCCCATTTGTACGAAGGGCTGGACAAAGCTAGTCGTTGCATTAGCCGATCTTTGACTAGCTTTTATCCAGTCATCGAGGTACCTTCTTGATGTCCCTTCTGCGTTATCCTTCCTGGGGATAGTTTGGAGAGCCTTTTCTAATTGTGATCTTGCGCAGGTTTATTTTTTTGATCATTTTTCCCATCTAGCGCCCACCTTGATCAATCATTTGCCTCCTTTTCCTCGCATGATGTTGTGGTACAAGGATAACTGCAGCCGCACACGCCTGTTTTCTGATCTCGCTTGAAGGTCGAACATCGATGCCCTTGTCCCTGACGATGTGGGTGGTTTGTCTTGCCTTAAATTGCCTTCGTGTTGCTTTCTGCTTATCTTTTGGTCCTGGACTTTTCTTCTTTTTGCAGTTTCACACCAGGTCGTCTCTCTGATCAAATGTGGCGCTTACTCCCGGAGCTCAAGAGGCCTTTCAGGCCTCACGGCGATGTCGCATTCTGGAGGACCCTCGTGTGACGAAGCAGTACCTTAGAGAGAGGCTTTTTTGACAGCTGATTGGCAACCCATTGGTTCTGCTTAGTCCACCTTCCGGTCCATCTGATTGGAGATTGGTGCCCAAGAGGGAGTTGACCCTCCCGTGGAGGGTTTTGACGCAGCGCCTTTGTTGACCAAGAGAGAAAGTACAGCTCCTGGTGTGAGCAGTACGGTATTGGCTCAATTTTGCATCCTAGCTACGCTCCAGGTGGCGGCGCACGTTTTGCTGGATGAGGGATCTTGGGGCCTCACTTTCGTCGTAAGGATACAGATGCCTACCTTCCTGACGACGATTAGTTCCATTATACCATGTAATCATGTATCATTTCCTGTGTAATCCTTTGCTTATATGAAACTTCAGTTGTTTTCTTGGATAGCTTCTTGGTCATTTTTTGCAACCTCGATTGAGCATTTGGGTGTGCATTCCATGGTTCTGGCCCTTCTGTAGTGGAAGTTGCCCTGGTTTCACCCGAAAGTGGGCCCAGGCTGTAGTTTGACTACCGCCGTTAACTTTTTACCTTCCCGTTCTGCTCTGTCAGTGTTGCATCGATGCGAGAATGTCAGATCTAATGGCGGTTTTTGGAGTGCCGCGGGCGGTAATTGGATTACCGCCTCCGTCCGTCTTTTCTTCCAGCAAGCTCCTTCTTCTCTGCTCATTCTTTCTGTCCCCTTTTCGGATATTCCTTCTCCACCCTGACCATCCGATCATTCTCTTTGCCTTCTCTTTTGTTCCCTTTCTTTGTCTTTTCCTTTTTGTCTTCATTATAGCTGGTCATGATGGATTCATGAATGAAAGGGAGATGGGTGGTGGGTCCTTTAATGATGGTGAGAATCCATTTAGGGAAGCATTGATGGAGGTTGGTGGTGAGGAGGTTAATAGTATTTATGGCATGGTTCCCACCACCATTAATGGAGGATATGAGGTTGGTTTGGATGAAATGGATGGACTTGATGGTTTTGATGGTGTTCATGGGGAAGGATTGATCAAATTAGACGGGCTTGATGGGTTTATGCCGGATGGACCACCAGGGCACGTGGATGTTGATGTGATGAGGATGGATGGATTTGATGGCGAGGATGGCGTGATGATGGTGTCAGATGGTTTGGTCGGTGGATCGACGGTTTTAGGCGGCGTTGATGATAGTATGGTGATAGTGGATGTGGAGGGGATGGATCGGGTCCTGATGGGTAGTGGGCCCCACTTTGGAGACTCGAGCTGTTTGGATTTGGCGGGTGACTGACTTTTTTCAGATGGCCTTAGTCAGATTTTTGTGCGGATTTCGAGGCCGTGATGGGACAGTTTGCTGTTGTCCGGAACCAAGGTGTCGGTCCTGTCAGCTACTGGGATACTCTAGGCATTGTAGTTCCTGGAGCTTGTGCGTTTCAAACTGCCCCTGATATGGTGATCATTGACGACTCGGGCCCACTTGTTGCAGCTTTTCAAGACACTTTACGGGATGCGATGGGTGAGGCTAGCTTTTTTCGCCACCACGAGATAGATCTTTTGGATGAGGGGATGCCCATCTTCGATGACTCTCCCATTGACCCAAGGGTCCAGATCGTAGAGGGCATACCTGTTTGGACTTGCCGATTATAGCCACGCCGTACTGGTTCTAAGCGACTGCACATCTGGATCAAGAGCTTGACTGAGTCCGAGATCTTCGAGTTGGGTTCTTTGGGCTTCCAGGAGGTCCTTCACTTCCACTGAGTTCGCCTGGACTGGGGATTGTTGAGTGCAGCTTTATACGACTGGGTTTCGTCGCTAAATTTTTCTTTTAACGATCTGGAGCTGGGCCCATCACTGGAGGAGTTTTCACGCTTATCTGGTCTTCCTCTCACCCGGGAGCCTTATGTTCCCTCGTCCGAGCCCATTCGTCCTGCCAATCTGGTCTTTTGGTTCGGTTTTCCAACTGCTCTTCCTACTGCTGAGGGTCAGCCCAGTGAGCTTTCACTTGAGCTTTTGTATGACTGTTGTTCCACCGCCCGTGGAGGCCCTAGGTCAGATCATTAGCTTCAGTGTTTCTATGCACTGATATTCTGTGTTTTAGCCGAGCTGCTTTTCTCAGGGTGGCAACCATCATCGTTGGCGGTTTTGCTGGATGTATTCCGTGCGTCCTGCATCGTAGGAGCATTACTTCCGTGGTGCTGGCGGAGCTCTTTTTGGGGTTGACTGAGTGCTCACTTGGACGCACCCATATTCTCCGAGGCTGTTGCTCATTCCTTCATGTATTCTCTGCTCTTTTCTTTTTTTCTTGCTTGACGTTGTTGTTTGCTTTCAATCTGAACTCGACTTATGCTTTCTTACAGGTATGGTTGTGGGAGCACCTATTCATGACTCCTCTGCTCCTATGGCCGGATTCTCGTCTTAGTGATGACCTTATATTTCTTATTCTATGCCTACCCAAGGCCTTGGCTTTGCGAAGCAAGGCTAAGACCTTTTATTCTTCTTATATTTACTTTATATTGCCTTTATTTGTTATTCTGTTCGTCTACCTGGGGCCTTGGCTCTGTAAAGTAAGACTAGGATCTTTTATCTTTTCTACTTGTTTATTGCTTACTTTGTTTGCCTGCCCATTATCTTTTGCTTTGTGAAGCAAGGTTAGGACCTGTTTGCTTTTTCCTTTTTTGAACTATCTGACCCTCTCATAGGGTTATGTGTAGCATGGCCATATGACTAACATTTCTTGCAGATATGTGATTTCCCTAAAAATTGCACATCCGTAAAGTACAGACTGAACGCAAGTGCAATCGAGGAAATGTGCTTAACCCCTTCTCTCATAATTAAGACCCTTACCCAAACCTCCAGGATCATAGACCAATCACAGAGTCATTCAGGTTGAAGAAATTTCCCAATTCTTCGTGTAACATCTCAAATTTTTGCAGACCGAGTATAGACTCATACCTAAGAATCCCGGTGTTAATGATGTGACGATTTGGATGCCTCAAAGTCTCACCTTGATTTTCCTCCCATTTAGATCACACCCAGTTACATTCATAAAGCTAATCATCCACGAGAGTGAAATTAGCTGTATTTATCATTCCAACATAAGAGATTTAAACAAATTTGTCAAATGCCCTCGAAATGAGAGCTTATTACATTATCAAAGTATGTAATGGAAATAAATAAAACTGAATCATAAAATTATCTTCATATTTATTTAGTGTAATCCTCCACAAGAAGATGGTCCTCTAGGTCTTTAATCTATACACCGCCTGCATCATCTGTATGGTTGGAGAGGGTCAATGCCCTACTCATAGTGATGGTTATCCTTTAAGATTAACAATAATTCAAGAGATTCATAAAAGTAATGTAAGGGTTCTGATACGCCTCGTACTCCACCACTATGAGTGGTATCAGTATGCACAACCAACCTACATGAATGCATGCCTAGCAAAGTATGTGCAGCTCATCATACGTAGTGATCATCACAACGTGGAATATAATTCATAGAAAACCCGACCAGCCCCACATCACATAACTACGGAGATTCGCCGGCATGTCCAACGTTAAACATGGATTTATGTGAACATCTCAAGGCGACACAAAAACGCGGTTGAGGGATTTATGTAACACAATATGTTCATAAAATGACTATTTGCGACATCCAATCCCAAAAAGTGATGTAACACGCATGGTGATTTACTTACATCGATTGTGCACCACGCCAACTAATCCATGGAATTACGTGCCGACCAAGAGGGCCACTACCCGTAACGCATTAAGTCCACGATAAATATTTGAATCACTGGTTGTGATACCTCTAACACATCACTTACATTGATAGATAGATAGATAATTCAAATTATGAGAGTTTTGGAATTCTAGGCACATACCCAAGCCATAAAGTTAAATAGCACATGGATAATAAAATAAGGAGGAGAGTAGCAATGGCTAACTCAATAGAGAGGAGAGTGGCAATGGTCAACTCAACAACGAGGAGAGTATCAATGGCTAACTCAACAAAGAGGAGAGTGACAATGACCAACTCAACAAAGAGGAGAGTGACAAGGGCCAACTCAACAAAATTGGTAAAGGCAAGGGCAAGGCTTGTATCCATCACCCCATAAAAATAATGAAGATCATTCGTAATTAACATCATACCATAATTTCTAAGGATAAATAATTATTGGTAGTAAATTAACAACTGGAGGGAGGGAATCATAATATTATGAAAACATGTAAAAGTCAAGATAATTCATATCAACTTAAATTAACGCAAGCTTAAAGGAATCCCTCACCTTAAGGTCGAATCACCCTTTCCGAATGGCTAGAATTTGAGCATGCTTTTAGAGTTGGATTTCTATCATGAGTACACAGATCATATGGTTAGATTGTAGCGCTAAGTTATCCTAAGGTTTAAGTCTGGTTCCCATTATTCTCGTGCGTAAAGAGACTTAAACATAATTTGGACGAAAATAGACCAATTTTCCTAGTTTAATTAATTGGAATCTAATTTCTTTGGGAGGACCTCAGGTGATGGCAAACTTACCTCCTGGATTGAAACTGTTGGTGCGTCTTGGATGTCGATCCCGGTAGCTTAAGCAGAATTGTCTCCATTTCTCTCTCTCTCTCTCTCTCTCTCTCTCTCTCTCTCTCTCTCTCTCTCTCTCTCTCCCCCTCTCTCCCTATTGCTTGGACGACTAACGATGGAAAGACTTTTCTATACAATTTCAGAGAGATTTTCCCCTTCTCTCTCTCTGTTTTTTTTTTTTTAAAAAAAAAAAAACGTGAAAGGGAATTCGCTTAAGTTATACCTCATGTGGAATCTCCTACGCACACAACATGTGTGAATAGGCTGGGAAGTTTGGCCATTTATGTCTAATCGTGGTTTCCTATTTCATTGATTATGATCTTCTAGTCACATGGGCCATACTGTGATTGGTTGGGATTTGAAAATAGTTGGTCGGGCAGTTCTCCACGGCTGTCGTTTCTTGGTGAGGAGGATGGACTGCGTCAATGGCAAGTTTGCACTGACACGGTTTCTCTTCAATTTTTCTTTAGTGAAGGGCCTAGATCGATAAGATGGAGCTCGTGGATACAGCGGATCAAAGGTCCACCAACCTTCGATTAGTGGGTTTCATGAAAGAACTTCCACACAGTGCGGTTTTCTTCCTAAAAGAGGCGAATGAAAGTCGTGTTTCCTCATTCCTCACGAATTCTCCTTCCGTCAAGGGTTTTCATTAGGTGGAGATTGGACGGCTCGGATCTCGTTGAGCTGTCTAATTCAGATGTTTGATAACGAAACACTCGCAAATCACGTTTCCTCTGAACGCTGTTACTGTGAACAAGGGCATCGGTTCGACTGCCTGATCAGGTGGGGTCCACTTACGGTGTGCCTTTGGGAAATCCACACTCTTCATCAGTTTTCTCACCTTGTGTTGGGCCAAGAGCTAAACTACGAGGCCGATTCGAGTTCTAGATGGGCCATACAGTCAGTCACGTAGGGACTACACTTACCATTGAAGCATATCTTCCTTCATGTATGCGTTGGGTGTTCTAGGTAGGTGGGGTCCACTATGATGTCTGCAAGTGATCCACTCCGTTCATCGATTTCTCCATATCTTGTTAGGACATGGGGTTAAAATGAGGCAGATCCATAAATCAGGTGGACCACATGATCTAGATTATTTGAAGATGTTCACCTTTTAAGGTTTGAAGAGCTTCTTCTGATATTAGAAATTATAGGGAAGGAAGTTTCTTTCACACGTTTCTATACGTGAGGGAACCTTGTCCGTTGTGTGCAAGTATAACGTGGGGTCCATCATGATATTTATAGGGAATCCACTCCATTTATCGGTCTAAGCAGGTCGGGTTGGCTCATGAGCCCAAATATGAAGCATATTCGAACCTTAGATAAGCTTAACCTTGGAATTCTCCTAGCGGATGCCGAAAACGAACTTGATCTGAATTAATGGTCAATACTTAATGATGAAGGCTAAATTTTAGAGTAAATGTGAAGTCAGGATATGCAAACAATTGGGAAAAATTTGGTAGTTGATCGAGGTGGGAAAAGTCTAAATCTAAAACATCACCTTTTGTGTCAAAAGGAAGGAATTGGCTTCAGCGTTTAACGGTGTAGGATTATAGATCAGAGTCTAAATTTTGTATGATATTGTATACAACTGAGGCCAAGCTATGGTCCAAGTTTAAGTTACGATGGATGGCAGGAAATGGTTAAATCTAAAGATCCAGATTTATAAGGAGTTGATAGGCCTTGAAAGGATAACTTCGTGCCTAAGGAAAAGACTACCAAAGTGGGGTCTTCATATTTAACACTTGGTCCATATTATGGGCAATCCAAGTTGTTCATATGAAGGAAAATATCTTACTACAACTACCCACAAGGTTTCTTCACTCGATGGACACCAAAATCAATAGTTAAGGGCTGATTTGTTATTTGGGCCACTTTTACAATGATCTAAGGGCTGGAATTTGACGTGTATAGTTAATTTATGATAATTAGGCCTGGTAAAATTTTTTGCATGAAACGGATTATGAGAACCATGTGATTTGGAATTCTAGAGTATAGGTTAATGGCATTTTCGTAATTATTATTGATCTAAAAGTTTTGTGGAATCTAATGGTTCTACATGGTTACATGTACATTCCAAAACAATTCTTACAAAAGGACTTACATCTAAATAACTATGGATAAAGAGTTATTCACCAATTTAATTAAGGGACGACACATATCAAACCATATTATGGATGATCTTGTCTTAGAATCAAGAGTCGGATGACTTGATCTATGGATGGAGATTATTCCCAATGGTCATATTCGCGTTAGAGAATAGATGTAAGGTTAGGATAGCTAGATTGGTATCGTACACATGTACATATTAAGTTAAATTTCATAGTAACACTCAAGAACTTTCAATACTCGGGTATTGAAAAGTTCAGAGTGTTATACTTCGACCTTACCCAGCAAGATTATGGCCCTGGTTGACCGTGAAGTATTACCTTGCCAAATTAGTTAGTGCCGATTCCAACAATTTCAAATATATTATTTTAGCCACCATGGAAAGGTATTCCACAGCCAAGGAAGCCACGACGAGCTAAACAAATCATACACATAAAGCTGTCATCACCACCTTAAAGGATCAACCACAACAATAACGAAAACACCATCATCCTATGAAATGACTCTTCCACCGTTTGTTGCGCATATCAAGCACTACGCCACACTCGCGTTGGGGGAGGGTATTTACAAGTACTAACTGGGTTAGAATTCTGCATGTTGAAGCAGTGTAAAACTTTTTCAACATAACCCTTCTGGGTTATCCAGACTTTCCTATTTTTCTATCTTTAAGTACAGTCATTTAAAGAATCTAATTAACAGTGTTAAATTTCTCATATCAAATTTCTTAAAATTTCTTAGCAAAACAAGTTTTTAATGTTATAATAGTATCTCTATTAACACTTGCACTGGCATGTCATCCATATACAATTAAAAGATAATAGAGCCACCATTACCATAGTTACAAACATTGACACAATTTTCTGCCTCATATCTTTGAAATCCCAAGCTCACAATGAAGGAATCAAAGCATTTATACCAATACCTTGTCACCTGTTTTAAATCGTAAAGTGATACATTCAACCAACAAATGAGATTCTTCTTGTTTTCTTCAATAAAGCCTTAAGGTTGAGTCATATAAATTTCTTCATCAAGATTCACATACAGAAAAGTAATTTTTACATCCAACTGCACAAGTTCTTGTTGCGAGATGTCTTAAATCTGAGTCCTTTCGTAACTGGGATGTGAAAGGGTCCTTTCGCAACTAGGATGCGAAAGGGAAGTTTCCTAAACTATAAATAGGGGTCCCTAGGACTATTCTAATAGTAAATTTCTAAGGCTTCCTAAAGGTATTATAAAGGGTTCTAGGGTTGTCAAAGGGTCTAGCAAGGGTGAGATTCGAGGTTGTTCGAATCGGGTAAGTCCTCTCTCTTTGTAATTTCTACTTTCATAGTGAAGATCTGTCGCTTTGTGCCGTAGTTTTTTCCCGTAAGGGTTTTCCACGTTAAATCTGTGTTCTCTTGTGTGTGCTTGGTGTCATTGGATTGCTATCCTAGATCTAGATCTGTGTGATTCCGCAGGGTAAAATCCCTAACAAGTGGTATCAAAGCAATCGTTGGGGCACAGATTTGAATCTGATGGATTAGTAATAATGGCGAGCACCAGGTATGAGATTGAGAAGTACTCAGGGAAAAATAATTTTCAGTTATGGAAAATCAAGATGATGAGTTCCTTAATCAAGCAAGGCGAAGATGGTGCTCTTGAGGAGCAAAAGTCTACTATGACTGATGATGAATGGAATACTCTTGATAAGAAGGCATTATCATTGATCCGTTTATGTCTCACGGATGAGGTTCTCTACAACATCATGAGGGAGAAAACTGCGGCTAAGTTATGGGCGAAGTTAGAGGATGTTTATGTGAAAAACCCTCTGAAAATCGCCTACACTTAAAGCGGCAGTGGTATAATTTCAAGATGGCAGAGGGTGGAGATCTAGAGGCTCACATCAGCAATTTTAATAAATTAGTTTGCAAATTGTTGGATATGGAGGAAGTGATGAAAGATGAAGAACAAGTATGTATGTTACTGAATTCTCTTCCGGCGTCGTATGAGTCATTTAAGGACACTATGTGCAGCACGAATAAAACCCTGAGTGTCGACACCGTTATCTCAGCCCTTCAAGGGAAGGCTATGAGAAAGCTAAACGGCGACATGGGGACATCTTCCGATGCACTATTTACAATGGGTGGGAATTCTGAACAAGGTACGGGTTCTTCAGGTTATAGATCCAAATCCAAGGGCAAGGGCAAAGGAAAGGTAAAATGCTGGAATTGTGGGAAGGAAGGACATGTGAAGAAGGATTGTGAAAATCCTAAATTGAAGAGAGAATATTTTGAGGCTTCGTACAGGGAGGCCAATGTTGCCACGTCAGATGGATCGAGTGGATGTGATGGTGATGTTTTATCTGTGTCTACTATTAGGCGGCCATACGATGATCGTAAAGACGAGTGGATGCTAGACACAGGGGCATCTTTTCATATGACTCCTCATCGGAGTTGGTTCGCCAGCTACAGGGAGTGCGATGGTGGACAAGTGTTTATGGGCAATGACTTTGCCTGTAATGTTGTGGCTGTTGGTACGGTGCGCATCAAGATGTTTGATGGGGTGGAGCGTACCCTAATTGATGTCAAGCACGTTCCTGATTTGAAGCAGAATCTGATTTCTCTTGGTGTACTTGAGGTAAAAGGATGCAAGTACACAGGTATTGATAGTGCTCTTAATTTATCTAAGGGGGCACATGTAATCATGAAAGCGCAACGACTTGGTAACTTATAGAGGTTGATCGGGAGCACTTCAAAAGGTGGAGCTGCAGTGGATGTAGTGGATTTCACCTCTGTATGTGTGTGGCATGATGGGCATGACCACATGAGCAGGCAGGGCAGGAAGGCTGAGACGTGCAGACAGGGATACAGAGCAGGTGGAGCAGCCACCTGTGAGAAGAACCACACGGCATAATCGCAGGATATTGGTGAGGTACATGTACGACTCCAATATCGCAGGGAATTCATCTTCTATTCAGATGGCTCTAGGTGAGCCTGGTGCTGAGAAGTGAAGTGCAAGAGAAGCTATGATATGATGCAGAAATAAGAGAAGAGGTCAAGAAGCTGCACGGTTGAAGATTGAAGACATGGTGAAGATTGTTGCGAGATGTCTTAAATTTGAGTCCTTTCACAACTGGGATGCGAAAGGGTCTTTTCGCAACTGGGATGCGAAATGGAAGTTTCCTAAACTATAAATAGGGGTCCCTAGGATTATTCTAATAGTAAATTTCTAAGGCTTCCTAAAGGTATTCTAAAGGGTTCTAGGGTTATCAAAGGGTGTAGCAAGGGTGCGATTCGAGGTTGTTCGAATCAGGTAAGTCCTCTCTCTTTGTAATTTCTATTTTCATAGTGAAGATCTGTCGCTTTGTGTCATGGTTTTTTCCCGCAAGGGTTTTCCACATTAAATCTGTGTTCTCTTGTGTGTGCTTGGTGTCATTGGATTGCTATCCTAGATCTATATCTGTGTGATTCCGCAGGGCAAAATCCCTAACAGTTCTAAGTCAAACACTATTGTCATACTTAATACAGTACGAATAGTACTCAAATGAATAACTGGAGAGAAATTTTCATTTAAGTTAATACATAATTTCTTAGTGTACATTTCCCATCCCACGCTCCATCTTTCAACATTTCTATTAATATCTTTTTCAGCTTATAAACCTATCTGCAACCAATAAGATTCCATCATTTAGGTAATTCAACCAATTGTCAAGTCTTATTCTTATGCAAAACTTCTGTTTCATCTTCTATAAACATTCTCTATTGGCTAGCATCAATAAATTCACATGCCTCTCGATATGAACAATGCTCGCGCTCTTTTGTCATGCAAGTGTAAGTCATAATATAATCTTGAGACAAACATGTGTTGTACCTCTCTTCATTCGATCTTGATGGCTTTGAATTTCAACACCTAGTATCTCCTCACATGCTCTTCATCAATTTTATCTTTAACGATATCATCAACTTGCTAATCATATCAATTAGTAGGTTAATTTTAAACATCGTTTAAAGATTTTAATTCAATTATCTCTCATGACTCTGAATTTGAAAATTTTGTCTTTCTACAACGAATTTTCATTGAAAATTCACATATTAATCATTAACTTGTGAACAATAGGATCCCACAATTTGTACCCATTTGTTCCACATGCATAGCCAAGAAAAATACACTTTTTGTACCTCGCATCCAACTTGGTCCTATGCTCTTTAGGAATCTACACAAGCATCATAACTAAAATTGTAATTAACAAGTTTTTTTTACCATACCTCTTCAGGGATCTTGAATCTAGTGTAGTCGTGGGAGAACGATTTACCAAATAACAAGTTGTATTAATGGTTTCTACCTAAAAAAGACTACTCAAGTATAACCAAACTTAGCATGTTCATAGCACGATTTATAAGCGTACAATTCATACGTTTTACAGCCATGTTCTGTTGTGGAGTACTAGGTACAATGTAGCGCCTCTCAAAGCCATGTTTATTATAAAAATCCTTGAATTCTTTTAAGGTATACTCTCTACCGTTATCAGTTCTCAGACACTTTTTTTTTTTCCTATTCTGATTTTCAACAAATGCTTTAAACTTGGTAAAATAAGTAAAAGCATCACTTTTCATTTTTAATATGTAAACCCATACTTTTTGAAGAAATCATCAATAAAAAATAAAGTACTACGAACCTCCCAAGGAATTGACTGAATCCTCCCAAGTATTAAAATAAATTAGATTTAAAATATCTTTACTTTTAATAGTAGATGAAGGAAAGTGAGCTCTATGAAACTTTCCAAATATGTAATTCTCACAAAAATTTAACATTAATAGACTTTAAAACAGAAAGTAAATTTTGATTAAGAAGTACATTTATTCCTTACTTGCTCATCGCACTGGGACATTCCTCTCCACATATGCCAAATTATAGCAAAGTCTATTACAATATTAGCAATAATAGCATCGCCGACTATGGTATCTTTAATCAAACGATATAAACTAGGCATTAATTCTCATTCTGCCACCACCATCGCCCCCATCCTTGAATGAATTGTCTTTCTCGCCTAGATTTCATTGGGAACCATTTAAATCTGATATTTGATAATGCGAATTAGGTTTGTAATTTTTCTGATTTACTTTCTTAAGTCTATAATTTTTGCATAAGTACCTATTCTTTCTGCAATTCTAACATTTACCTATTTTGCACCCTTTCAACTTGGATCTCATCTGATCACTCCCACCAGTACCCTTTTCAACAGATTTTTCTCTGACTATTATAACATCAACCGTAGATTCTCTATGCGTTTTTCTATGAGATTCTCTAGTAAGCAATGCGAACACAGATGACTCTATAGTGAGATATGACTGTTGCTAAGATTCATAATAAAAACATCTCATGAATCTGACATTGAATAGAGTAGAAGTGTGACCTTTTCTTCATTATTAGTCTTCACATCGACCATCGATAATCTGTTAATTAGGGTGTTAAATCCATTATAATATTCTTGCAAAGAGGATCATTCATTCATCTTCAAGTTATACGTACAATTGTCGTCAGAGTAATATATTATTTGACATCGATCTCCCTTCATATAAGTTTCATAATTTTTTCCACAAAGCTTTTGCGGTGGCTTGATAGACATGTGTTGTACAAAACTAAATCATCTTAAGTAAGAAAAAAACCTGTCATAGCTATTGATTTTTGTCCTCAAATACCTCATCTTTCATCTGTATAGGCTTCTTTTCTTTACTTTGAATCGCAATTGCGTATCTTTCATTCACTAACATCGATTTTATCTTTACCTTTCACAACACATAATTGGATCCATTGAACTTCGGCACCTCAAATTTAATATAACTTGATCCAGCCATTTGAAACACAATTGTAAAATAAACGACGACACTAATCTTGTACTAAAAGGTTCCTTAACCTTTTGCTCTAACACCAATTATTGTGGAAAAACATTCTCATGTGATCAACGTAGGCAAAGCCAAAATATTAAAGAAAAATGACCCAATCCAAACAAAAAACAAAAGGCACAAGCATTTTTATGATTCAACACTATGCCTACTCTATGAGACAGTAATACAAAACTTTCTTCTTTATTAGAAATAAGATAAACAAAAATGCAAAAATGATACTTTCTTCTTCTTTAGAAATAAGAGAAATAAAAATATAAGACTTATCATTCTCTCACCGAATAAAAATCTCATGTCAAAAGATAAGTGATAAAATAAATTAATTGAATATACAATCTTTCTGTATTTGTGACTCTCCTTGCATACACGACCTCACATAAATTAGGCTTTATCGTGGCCAAAGGTTTCTTACTTGAAGACTTTGATGACTCAACCCAAGCATACATTTATTGTGCTGTAATGATTTTTATTAATTTCATTTAATGCAACTCTCTGGAAGCCTAAAAAGGTGTTTAGTTTTTTTTATTTTTTATTTTTTATTTTTTATTTTTTATTTTTATTTTTAAAAAAGAAATCGGCTCAACAACATATTATTAAGCAAAATCCACAGCCGGTCACAGAGTTACGGGTCGGAGAGTTAGGCTGTGTTTGATCAATTTTGGCCATACTGTCCTTAATTCATGCGATCCTGTAGCTCCATTGAATTGTCCACGGCCCACCGCACTACACGTGTAGGCATAGTTGTAGAGTCCTATTGCTATTTTGGTGTTAAAGATAGAATGTTATTGCTGCATACAGTTGGAGAGAGGATTGCCTGTGACCCTCAGTGCCGGGGCTCTGTGGGGGTCGCAGAGATTTCTGTGACAAATCCACTACGTCCATCTGTTTTGAAAGGCCAGAATAGGACAGGATTCTAAATATTAGGAAGATCCAAAACTCAAGTGCGCCACACTAACAAAACTGTAGAAACGAAAACTTCCACTTTTGAAACTTTCTTATAGCTGAACATGATGTCTATAAGACATCCAAACGGTTCATAGAATTATTACCAGTTGGATCTTCCGGATTTTTATAATCCACTCTTATCGTGGTCTTTTAAAACAAATGAATAGAGTGGATTTGTCAGAGTCTTTTAAAACAAAGGGATAGAGTGGATTTGTCACAGATATCTATATGGGCCCCACGCAATCGATCCCGGGCATAGAGATATCTCTGTGACCGGGTAACACGCAATCCACTCCAGGATGGTAAGTGGGGATAGGTGATGAGTGTTAGAAATCCACTCCGTCCATCGTTTTTCGAGCTCTTTTTAGGACATGAACCTAAAACTAAGGTGGATACAAAACTCAAGTGGGCCACAGAAGAGAAAACAGTGAGGATTCAATGACCACTGTTGAAACATTCATTTGGCCACCAATGTTTTGTATTAGGCTAAGATTTTGTGTATTTTCGCTTCATCCCAGGGGAATGACCTTATAAACGGTTTAGATGGCATATAAACATCAAAATGGAGCCTAGGAAGGTTTCAATGGTAAGCATTTCTTTTCCCAATTTTCCCTCTCGTGTAACTCTCTCGAGCTTTCGATCCATCTCATTTTTTGTGACATGTCCTCTGATGAGCTTGCAAAAGATATGGATGGGATTGATTTCTCACTAACATCACAATGGGCCCAGAAAAAGGCCGCGTCCGTACCTCGCCACTGATTGATTTTTTTATTATTATTATTTTTTTTTAATAAAGGTACCATAACAAGAGGTCCATCAGGTGGATCTAATCAAGCGGCTTAGACCAGGCGAGTCCGTTATCTGGTTTCAAAGTTACGTGTCCAGATACAGAAGTGGGACCCATGTGGAGAAAAAATTTACAAACAAAGACAAGAAGTCGTTCTATAGAAATTGGGATTTCGTGGACCTTTCAACAAATAAAACGTGATTAAATGAAGAAAATTGGGGATTTAAAGATATACCACCCATGAATTTTGCTCTTTCAAGGAAAAAAGGAAAGAAAAGTCCACAGACTCTGAACGGTCCACATGTGGCTCTCGATGAGTTGTTGATGGCAAATTGATTTTCAATGGAGTGATTGACCGGGAAAGCATGTGGGGCCCACCTGAGTCCTTGATCACTGCTGCCAGTCCTCTACATAAAGGGCTATGAGCAGAAGATGAAATGCATCAAATATCTCCATGGCTGCTTCATCTCTCACAAGTAGTAGCCATTTGATGGTTGCAGTGCTTGCTCTTGGGCTGCTAATGGCATGCCTGGACATTGCAGGTAAGGAGTCCGTTTATTTAGAGGTGGTTCTCCTACAACGTCTACAACGTAGTGTGTGGGGCTCAACTTGATGTGTTCATGGCATCAAATCTGTCCATTGATCCTGGTGTCGGGAAGATGGAGAACATGATGGCCGGCAGTGAAGGTTGGAAGGCTTTCGTGGCCCTGCGGGCGTCTCCATCCCAACTATCCCCTGTGGTGTGACCCACCTCATGGATGGTTGGATGTTTGTGCTATATCGGTGTAGGCCCCACATACCACATTCTATAACACTCTTTATTCACAGACGTTGGAACCAGTCTCATCTAGCTGGAACCGGATTGCGTCCTTCGCCAACCTGGACGAACTCCATGGGGCCCACCATGTTGCATGGGTTTTATCCATGCCGTCGGTTTATTTTTCCAGTTCATTTAGAGTATTATCCCAAAAAATGCGTGGATCCAAGGATCAAGTGGACCACTGTAGGGATTGAACGCCCACCATTGGAGCTGCATAATTTTAAGTTTAGATCAAGCTGATATTTATGTTTTATGAACAGTTTATATGTCAAATAAACATTATGGTGAGCCCTTGGAAGGTTTCAAGGGTGGGTGTCATTATCACCGTTGATTCCTGTAGTCTGGTCCTCTTGATCCTTCGATCTGCCTCAAAAGGCTTTAGCAGGAAATCCTTGCGCATGAACTTCCTGCAAAAGGCTTTAGCAGGAAATCCGCATCCACAAACGTGGGCATGATCTGGTATGATCATCGGGTGATCCCTCATCGCACGTTTCGAATTTTGGACTCGTATTGCGTTGTGGGGAACGTGTTGATGCGGCAAAACTCTGGGCTCCACCATAATGTATGTCTTATATCCACACCGTCCTTCCATTTTTCCATAAACGAGGTAGATCCAAAACTCAAGTTGACCATATTACAGGAAATACGGAAGATTAAACACTTATCATTGAAAAAATCCCAAGGCTTAGAAGCTTTGGATCAAGCCGATATTTATGTTTTCTTATATCAAGGTCTATTTGACCTTATAAATAGATTAGATGGCAAATAAACATCAAGGTGAGCCTTCGGGCCATCATTAACTCCCATTGCTTTTTATATTGTGGTTCAGTACTTGAGTTTTCATTAGCCTCATTTTAGGTCATGGGTCATACTATAAAATGATTTGGCAAGATAGACAAGCTAAGTGGATATAACACATTACCGACTCCGTGCCGTCTTCTGCACCACGCAATCCAAGTCCTTCTAGCCATCCGTTTTTTCGTACACGTTTGTACCACCTGATAAATGCACCGACAGGATATTTTTTGTCATGAACATTCACTGCATGCATGGGGCTACCCTATGAACGTGGTAGGACCACCACACATGTACCAAGTTGGCATGTGCGATCGTTTGTGCTCAGAGCTTAAAGATTGAGAATTTCGAATCACCTTCCAACACGGGCTGATGTATTTACGTGAGTTGATTGGAACTCAGTCAGACCGGATCCGGTTTGATACCCTGACTCGTCCGACTCGGACGAGTTGCGATTCGACTTAGATGTAATCTAGCTAGTCGGATCGAATCGCCAGGTCTTTTAATTACTAGTCCTTATTATCAAAAAATAAAAAATCTGAATTTTCACTGGAAGATTCAAGTCCCATTGCTCAAGCATTTCACTACAATGCAGGTGCACAATCTGTAGGAGTTTGTTATGGAATGGATGGCAACAATCTACCTACACCACGTGAAGTCGTAGATCTTTACCGGTCAAAAAACATCGGACGGATGAGACTCTACCATCCAGATCCAGCGGCCCTCCAGGCCCTGAGGGGATCCAACATTCAAGTCATCCTAGCCGTTCCTAACGACAGACTTCAAGAGCTGGCAACCAACCCGGCCGCCGCCAATACATGGGTCCAGAACAACGTAAGAAACTACTGGCCTGACGTCCGGTTCAGGTATATTTCCGTTGGCAATGAAGTAATCCCCGGCGGTTCAGCACAATTCGTCCTACCCGCCATGCAGAATGTCTTCAATGCAATCTCATCTGCCGGGCTACGTGACCAGATCAAGGTGTCCACAGCCGTAGATACTGGCGTCATTGGAGTCGGCGCCTTTCCACCCTCCAATGGCTTCTTCAGCGATGCCGCCCGCGGAAGCTTGGAGCCGATCGTGCGGTTCCTAGTTAGCAATCAGGCCCCACTCCTTGTGAATTTGTATCCTTATTTTAGTTACAGAGGGAACCCCCAAATCTCTCTTCAATATGCATTGTTCACTTCTCCGACGACCGTCGTTACCGATGGCCAATTCAGGTACCAGAACCTGTTTGATGCTCTCTTGGATACTACCTACGCTGCTCTGGAGAAGGTGGGCGGGTCATCGGTAGAGATCGTTGTGTCTGAGAGTGGGTGGCCTTCCGCCGGAGGAAATGCGGCGACTGTTGAGAATGCAAGAACATACAATTCGAATTTGATACAACATGTTCGACAAGGGACTCCAAGGAGGTCTGGGAGGGCCATAGAGACTTACATATTTGCCATGTTTAATGAGAACCAGAAGGGTGGGGAGGACACTGAAAGGAACTTTGGGCTTTTCTTCCCTGATAGGCGACCTGTGTATGATATTAGTTTCACTTGAAAGAGTTTTGAGGTCGAGAGAGATTGAATAAGAGCCATTGGCTATGCATATGTATTACTTAAATCTTGAATAAGATGCAGCACGGCTAGCAGGTTGGCATAAAAGGTAGCTGTGTTTAGCAAGTTCTTCTCCATGTAATGGAAAGTTCAAATGGAAATAAAGGGCTTCTATATATCTTGACTTACTCTTAACATCAATCTCATGTGGATGGTTTTGTAGTAGAAATATGATTTATAGTCCATTTGTTTCACGCCCTTAGAAGGGGCGTTAGACATTTGAATCATGTTTTGAGCTAAACCCAACTTCGGGTAGTGCATTTGGATGCACTTTCATTAAGTCACTTAAAAAGAAGGGTGAAAACTAGGGGTGTAAATGGGCCCGGCTCGGGCCTGGAGCATAAGAATTTTGAATAAGGACAGCCTGATGACCCGGTAGGAAACAGTTCAAAATCAGGGCCAGACCTAACTCAAGTTTGGCCCATTGACAACACTAGTGAAAACCCCTTTTGTTGAAACCCCATCTTGGTGAGGTACGTCTAAGCAGGTCCACATTGGCTGGTGTCACCAGTTAAATGGGTGCTTGCACAATGCCTACTATAAAAGTGGCTTCAACTATGAAACCACTATCAAAAAAAACAAGGCAACGCCGACGGCTACAAACCGTCGGCAATGACCTTCGTCGGTAAAGGGTTCGTCGGCAGTGAAATCCATCAGCATTCTCGGCGGCTAAAATCCGTTGACGATTCTCATTAATTTAAAAAAATAATAAGAACTTCAATGATATATTTGGTTTTGATTTCTTCCTTTTAGTGTAGACTTTTCTTTCTGAAATAAGTCGGTTCATTAGAGCTTTGGAGAAATAGGTATATCTAGTTATGGATGTGTATTAATCAACGCGCACATCCAAAACTAGATATACCCATTTCTCCAAAGCTCCGAACGAACCAACCTATTTGAGAAAGTAAGTCTACACAATAGAAAAAGAAGAAATCAAAATCAAATATATCATCCAAATTCCAAATATTTGGATTCTATATATGCTTTTAAAAATTTTAAAAAAAAAAAAAAAAAAAAAAAAAAAAAAAAAAAAAAAAAAGAGACCACATCATTTAAGTCTCTTTGTTTATTTTGCTGCTTGACCTGTGGGGGTTTTCTTCAAGTCCTTGGCTTCAAGAATTGATTGGCTTACCCCTTCATCCATCATTAATCTGCACTCAAAGATTATTTTTTTCCTTGTCAAACAAATGAGAAAGCCCCTTGGTACATATATTACACAAAAGGAATGGTGGATAGTACCTATACGCAGCATCAGCATCAGCAGCAGCAAAAGGATGAGGACTTGGCTCACCAAAGGAAGCCCCTTTATATTGTTCCATCATGTGGCTATCATATAGATGAGGTAATCTTCTAAAAGGGTTCACAACGATCATTATATTTCCAGTGTATGTCTGAAGGCACAATTAGACCTAGCAACATCAAACTCAAAAGTGTTTGCTAAGAGAACTAATAGAGTAGGTCCATGGGTGCATGCCTTGTCCATAAACACGTACGAGAACAATAAACAATACATATGAATATACCCAATCAAGGTTTATGACCACCCGTTAGTAACTCTATCCACTTTTAGAAATGAAGCATAGAATGCAGGGCGGAAGTCAAAGATCTTGACCCAAATTATGCACCATTGCATACTTACATCTCATTCATGTCATATCTAGCTCTTAAGTTCTGCAAAACCCCTGGTTCATGCAAATAAGCCAGCTTTGTCATGTTGTCCACGCCACAAGGGGGAGCTTCAGGATCTTTTGGATAGACATTGGAAACATTAGCTTTGACCTGCAATTCAAATACGAAACACAAACTCCATAAACCTAAGGAAAAGTGCCATCATCCTTGAAAGTGTAGGAAAGAAAAAGTTAAGAATTTGTGAAGAAACAATCGTCAAATAAACAGGTAACGTTTCATGAAGAAGCAATCATTAATTAAGAATTGAAAAGCTTTGATGGAACAAATATTTTATCAAGATATGAGTCTGAAGAGACATGATATCCAAATGGCATAACAGGTAGGCCATCCTGCTCGTGATGTGCAATTCAAATACGAAACACAAACTCCATAAACCTAAGGAAAATTGCCATCATCCTTGAAAGTGTAGGAAAGAAAAAGTTAAGAATTTGTGAAGAAACAATCGTCAAATAAACAGGTAACGTTTCATGAAGAAGCAATCATTAATTAAGAATTGAAAAGCTTTGATGGAACAAATATGTTATCAAGATATGAGTCCGAAGAGACATGATATCCAAATGGCATAACAGGTAGGCCATCCTGCTCGTGATGTGCAATTCAAATACGAAACACAAACTCCATAAACCTAAGGAAAAGTGCCATCATCCTTGAAAGTGTAGGAAAGAAAAAGTTAAGAATTTGTGAAGAAACAATCGTCAAATAAACAGGTAACGTTTCATGAAGAAGCAATCATTAATTAAGAATTGAAAAGCTTTGATGGAACAAATATGTTATCAAGATATGAGTCCGAAGAGACATGATATCCAAATGGCATAACAGGTAGGCCATCCTGCTCGTGATGTGCATCAAACCATATAGCGAATTGTTATTGCAGATTAAAAGCAGGACAGCGAGAAAGAAGATAGTGTGTTCAGGCCTCCCACAAGCTCGTGATCTTCTGTAGTGTTCTCAGAGAATTATAAGTTATAATGTTCCTAGTTGCCTTGGTTCACTCGTGCATAGTCAGTATATATGAACTGTCCATTAAGCTACAAATGCATTTCACGGGGATGAGGCAAAAATCACACTGATTAGATGATCTAATCCATCATTGGACTTTTTTTCTATGGCCATACTTTTTCCAATCGATGGATGGTTATGATTTTTAGAACCATAAGATGGATGACATTGTTGATTAGGCCCATTGTTTGGGTAAATGATTCCAACCCCATTTTTTGGGTAAATCATAACCATAAGATGGTTATGATTTGGGTAAATGATTCCAACCAACCATGTTTAAGGCCATTGTTCAAATGGTTAATATCTGTCAAATCAGTTTGATGTTTTCATGGTAACCACCTTATGTGTGTGTGTGTGTGGGGTAGCCCATGAAATATGAGATGGACATAATGAACAGTCTAGATCAATGGACAGGACTGTTTAAGTGTCCCAATACAGTACAACTAGGTGCATTGTGACTTATGGTGGTCTAAGAGCACTGGAACATTTTCTCAAATATAATTCCATTGTAGATGAACCTGTTCATCTTGCAAGATTTATCTTGAGGTGTTATATGATACTCAGTCTGCGTGTGGCGCTTGATATGCAGGCACTCAGAAATTGTACATGTGGCATATATTAACTCAAGTAAACTAACTAAATTGTGCACCCCACTGTTGTAAAGTCACCATTCTAATGTTAGATTGGTTAAACAATCCCAACCTCTGATTCATGGGCTTTTTTTTTTTTTTTTTTGTGGAAACAGGACTGTTGGATATTTTTCAACTTCTACACTGGATAACATAATTTGTACAGTTTAATTAACTTGTATGCCTTGTGTGCAAGTCCTAAGAAATTTCCGAGCGCCTGAGTATCATCTATCACACACTGCCAGAGTATCAAAGTTTTTTTGCCATTTATCTTTGTGCAGTTATTAAGATAACCTGACACATGCATCCACTAAAACTAACTGTGCTCCCTTTTTACAGGCTGAATTTGTGATGGACTCTACTGAGATTACTATCAGCATTGAAAGCTGATTAGTGGAAAGATGGGGTGCAAGGTATCGCAGCTGTGTCCGGCTAGCATTAGAGTAAAAATCAACATCTAAACCGTCAATCACAAAGATAAAAATGTACAAATCTCAGCATTTTGTGGAGACGTTATTCAGTGGCCCACCCCCTTGAATCCAAAATTTGAAGCTCCAGCTGTGTAAGTATATTATTTATGTATGAAAGTGACCCCAGCATCAAGTGCTGTTGACTCTGAAGGGTCCCAGTTCCATCATTGCACCATTTCCAAACGATATCGGTGTGGGAAAAAAAACAGTTTAGTTCTCTAAATAACCATATCCACAAACAAAAACAAAAACAAAAAAAAAAAAAAAAACAAAAAAAGGACTCAGGAACGTTATCGGGTGCATTTGGATGTAACCAAAATTGCGGGCAGGGCAGATATTTAGGCAGAACGGATGGTTTGTCCATTCTTATGTGCATTTGGGGTGGAGTGTAAAAACAGGAACCGCGTTAAAAGACACCTCTGCCTTTTCAGACCAAAACTGATATCGGGAACATCCAAAAGCTGCCTACTAAACCTACATAGATCAATGAATAGTGATTTGCATTTTGTTGGAATGAGATAAACAAATCAAGAAGCAATTACCTGCTTCTTTCTCTCTACAATGTGGAATTCATACATGTGAAAAGATCATCATGATTGGCTCCGGCGACCTTCTGCTTGCTTAAGCTTGTCCATGAGTAGATGTGCTTAAGTTTGGTTTATGATCAATTATAAGTAGCTTTTTTATTTAAAGTTACTTAAATCACTTCAGTTTAATAAGTAGAAATCAAGACAATCTACTTAAGGTATAAGTAGCTTATCTTGAGTGACTTATGATCCAAACGCCCCCTATATTTCCACAATCCAATTGCCGCACATGTGACCAATTTGGACTGTGAGATCGATGTACCAGCTGGTATTGTCAGATTCTCAGTGGTGTTCATATCCATCAATTTAAATTGTACTAATGTGTGGCATGCGGCGATGAATACCTGTTACAGATCCAGAATGGTTTTAGTCCTTGGTCCTCAATGCAATGTGGGCACATCCATTTCTTGCTGTTCCTTACTTTCTCCATCTCTATCAGATGAAAAGGCATCAAAAGATTAGTTTTCAGGAAGATTTGCTATTATGTACCTCGCATCTCTCTCTAAATGCATAGTGATTGGGGTTTTTCAGTAGATGGCGACCATGTGAACGGACCATATCCCAAAAGCAAAGCAATCAAACACTGGAAGCCATCCAATTAGTGGCCTGGCAAAGGATTGGTTAGAGCAACAGTCTGCATTCAACTGGTTAACTAGATGGATGGACAGAGTTTTCCAATCACTATGATTTTGGCTACGGCACATCTAGATGAATCTCAATCATCATAAAGTTTTTTTTTTTTCATCAAAAAGGCTAAGAGGGGCAGTTATAGATGGAATTTTACCTTCTCCATACCTAACCTTGAGACAAGCTCGACAGAGAATGCCATTGCTAGAATGGCAAACCGAGCAATCCGTCTTGCCTGATCAGGACATTCGGAAATTGTGACATATTGGAGTTTGTATGTAATGTCAAATAAATGCAAAAAAACTAAAATAGCACTTACCTATTGTAATACCCCGGCCCCTCCAGTACAATATTGTCCGCTTTGGCTAGCACAAAGTCCACCTCACGGCTTTGTTCTCGCAGGCGGAAGCGGTTAGCGAACCACCCGTAAAACGCGTTGTACCTTTGAAGGTCGAAGCCCCACATATATACCAAGATCTTAGGCTCTCCCTTTCCAATGTGGGACTGGACACCCACCTCCTTGACAGCTGGCTCGTCGCAACCCGACTGGGCAGGGACTCACCCCACCTCGGGAGACAGAGCGCCCTCGCTCTGATACCATTTGTAATACCCCGGCCCCCTCCGGTACAATATTGTCCGCTTTGGTTGGCACAAAGTCCACCTTACGACTTTGTTCTCACAGGCGGAAGCGGTTAGCGAACCACTCGCAAAACGTGTTGTACCTTTGAAGGTCGAAGCCCCACATATAGACCAAGATCTTAGGCTCTTCCTTTCCGATGTGGGACTGGACACCCACCTCCTTGACAGCTAGCTCGTCGCCAACCCGGCTGGGCAGGGACTCACCCCACCTCGGAAGACAAAGCGCCCTCACTCTGATACCATTTGTAATACCCCGGCCCCCTCCGGTACAATATTGTCCAATAGTTCGCTAACGGCTTCCGCCTGCGAGAACAAAGCTGTGAGGTGGACTTTGTGCCAGCCAAAGCGGACAATATTGTACCGGAGGGGGCCGGGGTATTACAAATGGTATCAGAGCGAGGGTGCTCTATCTCCCGAGGTGGGGTGAGTCCCTATCCAACCGGGTTGACGACGAGCCAGCTGTCAAGGAGGTGGGTGTCTAGTCCCACATCGGAAAGGGAGAGCCTAAGATCTTGGTCTATATGTGGGGCTTCGACCTTCAAAGGTACAGCGCATTTTGCGGGTGATTCGCTAACCGCTTCCGCCTGCGAGAACAAAGCCGTGAGGTGGACTTTGTGCCAGCCAAAGCGGACAATATTGTACCGGAGAGGGCTGGGGTATTACACCTATACATGGCTGATCGATATCGCCATTTCCAAACCGCTTGCAATCTTCCTCTCCACATAGCTTTTTCTGCCTGCATTGACATATTTGGAAAACTACAAAGATTAAAAATAAAAATAACATCCTATTTTTTGTAAGAGAATGAAAAGAATGCCCTGTGCCTATATGCTTGAACCAATGGCATTTCTGTTCAGGATAGCATTCTGTTTAGGTGGGCCCACCTTTCAATGATCTATACCATTCATATTACTGGCCCACTGCATGAAGGACCAAGAAACTCTTCAAGTGGATGATTCCATTCAATGAACCAGTAGACCTTTCTTTCCAATTGCATATGGGACATTGGCAATATTTTAACTATTACCAACTTGTACCTAATGCTGGCCCAAAATAAAATCCAGACAGAGCACGCCATACTGTTCCATTCTCCTAAACCGACCCAACTACCTTAAACAGTAACTATCATGTGTATGAATCGTGCATTGAAATTTGGTGCATAAACCATCTCTACCCAAAATCAATTCCAGTGCCCGCCAACCCCAACAAGTTTAATGGATGGCTCACGACTAAAAAATTGCAATAATCGGATATTCCTAACCATCAGATCAACGGCCAGCACTTGAAGAGTGAAGAAAACTTATGGACATTGGTCTACAGAGAAAGTTCATCAATCAAACAGCCCTGATCATTTGTATTTGCGCTTTTCTTAGCCATGGCCCATTCATGACGTGTCTCATCCATAGGTTTGAATTGATGAACATGAGCAGGACACTAGAGAGGCAGTGAGTTTCAATGTTCAGATTCTGCAAATGAATACTATGTGAATCAATCTTCCAAAGTACAAATTACCAACTTAGGACAAGAGTAACAAAGAAGGTCCATTAGTAGGGACATTCCAGGATGGGAGCCACATGGTAGCCCCACAGCCGAAAAGTTAAACTAGCTTATGATCCTGGCTGTTGGTGAAATTAAAGGCATCCAGAGCATTGGGTAAAAGGACAGATTAAAAACCTGCAAAAATGGCAACAGATGCCCAAAATAGAATTATACACACTCCCTCTACTCTTGCTATCACAGCGTCGGGCAAGAACATCTGGAGGAAGCTGCAGCTCCGAAGGATGGATGCTCGGAAAAGGAGCATTCGTGGGCCTCAAAGATCCAATCCAATACCCGTAAAAAATAACAAAAGATGAGGCCTTTGTAAAGAAATCAACTTAGATTGGCTGTTTAAAAAAAAAAAAAAAAACAGATCAAGAAAAACTTCTCAATAAGGTAACTTGAATTTACAAAGAAACTAATTTAAACAGATCTTGGAACTCTAGATTAGAAAATATCAAGAACTCCAAGCCAAAGCCCAAACCGGAAACCTTCCTCATCATATCACTACCCGATTTGGCTCTTGGTAGGACCCCAAATGATGAACTCGTCAAACCAAACTACACTTGCTATTTTCAAATCTCACGCGGCCACTTCATTCCCCCACTCTCTCTCCCTTGATTTCCCCACTCCCACCTCTCCGTCTCTCTCTTGAAGCAAAAAAGAAGAAAAAAAAAAAAAAATCTCTTTTATGTTTTTTCAATCCATCTTCCATTTTCTTCTTAACAAGAAAATCCATATTTACTAATATTGCCATTTTTCTATTTTTCAAAAGAATGAGCTCGGACTCCGAAAGTGTCGGCTCCAGCACTCATACTTTCATCCCAAACCCCCATAAATATACCATGCATAGCTACTTTTGGATTAAAGTTGGTTCCCAATCCAGGCTTCTATACACGATTGAAGGATTTCAATTCCAGGGGACTCCGAATCCATGTTCGAAATCCGCACTCCCAAACAGGCCCTTGGCTGGTAGAGTGTTGAACAATGATATCCTTCGATTGGAGGACACTTTTTGTTATTTTAAGACCATATTGTCATTTTGATTTTAGCCGTCCAATAAATGTCTACCAATCTGATACTTGGTCCAGAAAATGATTAAGGCAACCATTCTTCTCTGGCACTGATAAGGTACTTGCTACAATTGACCATTGTCTGGATGCATTACCTACATTCTTCATAATATTCTCTCTGCCTCTGCATAACAGCAATCAGCTCTTCAACTCTAGCAAGGTTTGTGAGTCCATCTTTCATCTCAGTTGGGGTGAAGAAATCTTCTAACGTCATATTGCCTTCATGCACCAGCTAGGTACTTCCAACACGCTAATACTCTCATCATCTGTTGTTTCTGAAATACACATCTTAAATTTGATGAGTTGGCTAAAAAATATTAATGTTAATTGATAACTACTACCAAATAATCCTGAAAGCAGGGGATAAGGTGAGGTGAGCAACAAGTTTAGTGAACAACAAGATATGTCACATTCCAGGATGAAAAACCAAGCACTGATTATTTTAAAATTCATGTAGTTGGTGTGTGATGGATGCAAGCTATTGAAGGTCAAACATAGAAATGAAATTCATGAGCACTATGAGCAGATATGAGTTCCATTACCAATCAAATCATGTCTATGCAGTTCTATTATCACATAGATGTTTATTTAGTTCTAGTGCCAAACAAATAGTGTTCATTCAGTTCTATTACGAAACAAATAGTGCTATTCCAAAGAAAATGGACTTTTTTTTGGGGTGAAGTTTATATATATATATATATATATATATATATATATCAGTCAGATTTGAACTACAATTGAGGTACAAACATCACCTGCCATTCCAATCTGGTTGGATGATAAAGTTAAAATTTAAAAAAAAAAAAAAGGTAGAGGGAGGGTGGTCTAACCAGCACATAAGTTCCAGCAAAGAGAATGCCAGCTGCACCAGCGGTGACACATGTGTAACTGAAAGTGTAGAGGACCTTGTTCTCATGCATTCCTATATCAAGGAAATACCAAGCTTACTGTCAACTTGTGTTAAACAATCAGCTGAAAGAAACAAAACAATAGAAGATGTCTTATCTTATCGCAAAAATTCAAGGACAACAAGACAAAATGAAGGGATCATCCAGTGCGAAATCCTGTCCTTGTGATAAAGGAAGCAAAGGGTTTACATCTAAGAACAACAATCTTTAATATATATATATATTATATATATATATATATATATATATATATATATATATATATATATATATATATATATATATATATATGTGTGTGTTGAAGGGTTGAGAATGAAATTTCAACAAAAAGTGTCCATGAATCAGGGATCAGGGTTGTTCGACCACTCTGATTTTGGGGCTGTGACTTAAAAATAATGGGTTCCACAATCTATTCATTACATTTGAGTCAGTGCACTCCGCATGTATAATTTCTAAATGAACAGAAACATGCCTTTCAAGAAAAAAAAAAAAAAAAGGAACAGAAATTGCATTCCAATTGAGTGATGTAATCTCACTGTTGCAGAAAAACCAGTTAGGCAACCAAATACCTGAATCTGATTCGTTTGAAGATCTTTGTCCCATTGCGAAGTTGGACAAAAGTTACATATATACCATGTTCGAATTGCTCAGTCTCCTCTTCTTCATTACTATACCTTAATGTTGAAAATCTAACAGATCTTGAGCCACCTTACTGTTGAAAAAAAGGATAAAAGTTTCATTTGATATATTTTTTTTTTTTTTTTTTTTTTTTTTTTTCAGGTCTATCCTTTGTCTATTTCTTTTGTCAGCAAATGAACTGCTACCTATAATTGATAAACTTCACCCATCAGATAGAAGGAACTTAGATGGGATTTCTAGCATCCCACAAGTTTTTAGTATATTGTGCCATGGATTGCAGGTTTCCCCTTTCCAAAATGATTAGTATGCTTGATGATTTTATTGACCTGAGAGGCTTAGACTGATTTTAATATTTAATTTTCTAAATATTTAATGGTGTCTTTCCCTGGTTGAGGCCTCTGATGCTCTCTTAGAACCACCGCTTGTTGGAGAAACGAAACCTAAACCCACCTACAAAAGCAGCCCATTTTTTTCATAGCTTTTAAAAGAACCCAGAGAGAGAGAGAGAGAGAGAGAGAGAGAGAAGAGACTTCTTTGAATATACCTGGCTCTACATGCATGGGCTCAGATGGGAAGATATTCAAAGTAGGAGGCCTGATTCCTGAGTTCTCTGCTTACATGAAAATATTCATTAGAAGAAGAAGAGGAAGAAGAAGAAAAAAACAGATCGAAAGGAAAAAAAAAAAAAGCATCTACTTTTTTCCAGACAATCATCCAAGGTGTCCCGTATTAGTATCGGTTTGCGTAACGGTGTCCTCCGAAACCGATACGGATACGGGGGCGTAACGGCGATACGAGGGCGTAACGGTGTCCTCCGAAACCGATACGGATACGGGGGCGTAACGGCGATACGAGAGCGTAACGGCCCGTAACGGCGCAATTTTATTTTATTTTTTTTGCCAAAAAAATATGAAAAAATATGGATTAAATCAGAATATTCTAAGCATTCCAAATATGCATTCATTTATAAATTGGAACATGTTTATGGTGGTGTAACAGTCCACTCTTTGGTGAGAAGTTTTATCGGACTGTCTAATTAATTTTTTAACCAAGTAACTTAAATTTGACTACAAAATTCATATATTTAATTTTCTAAATATGTAATTTATATACTTAACAACTTGATATCATTTCTCCCAATAGTTCTTTAAAAACATGAAATTAAATTCAGATAGATGGCGTTGCCAATTTGGGGCCGACTTGGAGGACCAATCTATGCTCCAAATCAGCCTCAAATTCATTACATTTATTGTCATTATCCCTCTTATAAATTGGTGGACATTTATTGGATAGTGAATCATAAAAAAATAAATCAAAAGGCCCTATTTTAAAAAATAAAAGTCCACAAATTAACAATTAAAACTATTCAAACAACTTGATTTTGGCATTGTGAATTAGCAATTGCGGTCCATAATTTAATTTCTAAATTTTAAGTTAATATATGTCTCATGTACAATTTTTTAAGGTTTGAATTAGGTGGGACTCGGATTGTGAAGTGCAGCACACGTGTCAAAGTTTTTTGGGCCCCATCCGTGATGAATGTGTTATATCCACACCATCCATCCATTTTGCCAAATAATTTAGGGCATGAGCCAAAAATGAGGCACATCCAAGCTCAGGTGAACTGCACCATAAGAAACAATAATAATTACCGTTAAAATTTTATTGGGGGCTAGAAAAGTTTTAGATCAACTGACATGTGTGTTTTCCCTTCATCCACGTCAGTGTGACCCAATTAATAGGTTAGATTGAAAATAAACACTACAGTGGACCTTAAGAAATTTTTAATGGTGAGCATTCTATAACCACTATTTCCTATGGTGTGGTCCACCTGAGATTTGGATATTACTAATTTTTTGGATCCTGGCCTAAAATGATGTGACAAAATGGATGGACAACATGGATAAAAATATACATCATGGTGGGCCCACTTGAGTTTTGATCGGATTGGATGGAAAATAAACGTTACCACCGCACCGCGTGCGCCCTACGAATTGTTTAACCCGTAAAAATCATTATCACCGCTGTTATTTTTGGTGTGGTTCAGATGATCTCAGGATATAATTCATTTTTTGGGTGGTGCTCTAAAATGATCTTCGAAAATAGATGAACGGTGTAGATGTAATAAATACATCACTGTGGAGCCCATATAACTTTGATCTCCTTTGAACCGTTCGTACAACTCGCAGCTCGAGGAGTGTCAGCGCTCGTCTTAGCGTGACACGTACCTACAGCAGCTACCGCTACAAATCCCAAAAAAAAAAAAAAGTGAGAGAGGGAAACCGAAAAGAAAAAAGAGGGAAAGGAGAAAAGAAAAAAGAGGGAAGAGGGAAAGAAAAAGAGAGAGAGAGAGAGAGAGAGAGAGAAGAGAGTCTCAGAGAGAGAGAGTAGAAGAAGCAGAGCATACGCTATGATCGAAGAAGAAGAAGAAGATGAGAAAAGGCTGCAGCCGCCGCAGCCGCATCTGCCCGACTAGAAGAAGAAGAAGAAGAAGAAGAAGAAGAAAAAGAAAGCAAAAAAGGTAAGTTTTTTTTTTGTTTTTTCTTTTTTGTTATTTATTTATTTTTTTTTTCAAAGCCCATAACAACCGTTACGGGTCTGTAACGGCCGTTATGGCCCGTAACGGCCCCGTAACAACTGTTACGGTCACAGAATTTCGTAACGGACGTTTTGACCCCGTATCGCGTAACGGGTCCCATCGTTACCGTTACGTATCGGTCGTTATGGCCGATACGTAACCGATTTGGGATACCTTGCAATCATCACACAAGTACCTAAGACTGGAAGAGAGTGAAAAGGAAGATATATATTCTAAGTATCTTATGCATTTGCAGCTCTTGCCATCGAAAACAGAAAAAAATGAAGAGAGAGAGAGAGAGAGAGAGAGAGAGAGAGAGAGAGGTAAAGCAAAGAAACAGAAAATCTTCCCTGTACTCTTTTTTAGTACATGGATTTGCAGGAATTTCACGAGTAGTTCGTTACATGTCACGATCCACAAAAACATGCAAATGCAGAAAATCTTGCTTTATCAATAAAAGCTTGAGGCTGAAATTCCTCTCATTGCCCTTGCGTAGAAAATGCATCTCCATCTTTCCTGATAATGAGTCACCTGTGGGACAAGCATGCAAGTGGTAGGCCCCATCATGACAGTCACCTGAAGCAAAAATCAGTTGATCCACTCATGAAGTGGGTCACGCCATCAAAACAGATGTATAAGCAATGTTCTGACTCAACATATAGATGGAATCTTTATGGTGGGATCAATTGCCTGTATAACTTCATAACTGTAGATAACTAGATTTGGATATTGCTCACTTGAAATCCACATGGCATGCTGAGGTGAGTCTGGGTAGAAGTCTTGCAGATGAATCCCATCATCGGAGGAAGATCCAATTGCATATATCTGCATAAGAAGACATAAGACATTACAAGATATTTTTGCTATAACTGAATCCCATGGTTAATTATTGCTATAGTTCTAAGAAAACTACAAACACATAAGGTCATCGCTTGCTAAGTGTAGCTCTAATCACAATATTCATATACATGCATAGGTGGCTAACATTGATCATTCATCATTTGCTAAATTAGGATTGTCCGAGAAATGTGTGTGCGCGTGTTTGTGTCTATATATATATATATATATATATATATATATATATATATATATATAACAAGAAAGACTAAATAAATGCTAACCCAGCTGCATCACCCCCATTGGAAGCCAAAAAAAAAAAAAAACTGCATCAGCCTCAAACAGCCACAACACCTGCAGCTTGACAAAGGGAAGACCCAGTAGCCAACGTAGAGATTCACCATAGCAGCCAGATCTTGAAACAGAGTCAGCTACTGATCGACCGCAACCGGAATTCGAACCCCATTAATCAGGCTAGAGACAGTCATATCCACCAACCTGTTGTAGCTAATGCAATCACTGCACTTGCAGCATGACAGGCATATGGATGTATCAAAACAAACCCTTGGCCACCAAACAGATAACCATTTTTAGGATTCTGAAGAAAAAAAAAAACCTTGAATTTGCTTCAATTGATCCTAGATGTACAACAAACAACCATCAGTCTACTCACCTGCTAGACGCGTAGAAGACCTGTACACCACGCTAAAAGTTCAACTTCTATTCTGATATTTTAGCCATGATACTACAAAGAGATCTCTGGCATAAACATGAGCCAACCTTAGATTAATATGTATACAAATAGAGAAAACTAGAGAAACATGGGTCAAGAAGCAAAGAATTGAACACAATTCATGGTTCTTTTAAGCACTTCATAAATAAAAACTTCGGAGAGTGCAACAAACAACCATCAGTCTACTCACCTGCTAGACGCGTAGAAGACCTGTACACCACGCTAAAAGTTCAATTCTATTCTGATATTTTAACCATGATACTACAAAGAGATCTCTGGCATAAACATGAGCCAACCTTAGATTAATATGTATACAAATAGAGAAAACTAGAGAAACATGGGTCAAGAAGCAAAGAACTGAACACAATTCATGGTTCTTTTAAGCACTTCATAAATAAAAACTACAGAGAGTGATTTCCCCAACTCGTCACTAAAGAATGAGAAGAAAAAAGGTTTTCCACTGCAATTTTGATCGCATCCAAGTAACTCTACATAAGATAGCTAACTCTACCAAGCGTATAAAAAAATATATAAAATAACTGATTTGAACTGCATCCCCAAATTAGGTCGAAGGAGGACCAAATTAATGGAATGACACTCAATTCAGATTCATCAAAAGTCTAATTTCTAGGATCTGCACACTGGCGGGACATCTGCATTGTTGCATAGCTGGTCCCTATCCAAGCGAAATGCCACACATAAGGAATCCGTAACTGGTAAAAGTAGGCCTATTCAGAATTACAATATGACACGCACACTGGTGGGACATTGAATAGCTGGTCCTTTATGTGGACAACTGGATGGTGTGGCTATATACAATTATATTTATAGAATTTATCTGCTTTACAAGAAATGCATTCCCAATAAAAACTAATTGCAGATAACATAAAGTTTACACATTAATTCTATGTTGTTCGACCTCTGTTCAGTCCCAGGTTCACACATTAACATTCGTTCTCATTTGAAGAAGAGATGCGCACAAGTTGAAGAAATATGCATGAGTTCAAATATGTAGCTGACCTCTAAAACTTACACCATATTCATCTGCTCAGCTACATCCACACAAAACATTCTTTGTTGGGCCATTTCATCAAACAGTTAGCATGCATGAAATACAGGAGGTATACACAAGGGGCTTTTTAGTTTTTATGAATGGGGCCATTATAGTGACCTAAAATGATGATATTATGGTCCATGCACCAAAATCTGAAAGGGGGCTAAAAAATCCCTCTGCTTAGTTACATCCACACAAAACATTGCTTGTTGAGCCATTTCATCAAACAATTAGCATGCATGAAATACAAGAGGTATTACATAAGGGGCTTTTTAGTTTTCACAAGCGTGGCCATTTTTAAGTTACCTAAAATGATGGTATTACACAAGGGGCTTTTATCTCATTTCCCTCGTCTCCAAAAAAAAAAAAAAAAAAAAAAAAAACGTGGCTAATTCCTTACCATCCATTCATGACCATTGGTCAAATTCAATCGACGACCATACAATCTGACCCAACATACAGATGTTGCCTACATGTCGAGTGGATCATCCTAACATGCGTTAAGGATATTATTCATCACATCATGTCTGACATTTTTCATGGCTCGGATCCCACGTGCTTGGACGTATCAAACTGGACTGGACCATTGTCCACGTCGGGATTCGTGAAATGGGTCCCATCTGGATCGGGAAATCTAACTCTCCCAATCACAGCAATGGGTATCGCCAGCCAGAGAAAACAATAAAATTTTGGTATGAAAAGCCAAACCACCGACACTTTTCTCTGTCAAAAGTATCAACTTCAGACGATAAAATACCTCTTCTAATCTCAACAATCATAACAATCAAACAAAGGAGCTTGGTCCCTCTGCCTACCTCTCTCACTACACACGTACAAAGCGTTTGGAACGTTCATCCCGGTGGTGGGGGTCAGTGCAATGGCCGTCTCCAAGCGCCACTCGAAGGAAGAAGACGCCTCACCGCTCGAAGGAAGAAGTGAAAATGTGAAAAGAGAGGATCGCCGCTCGAAGGAAAAACTGAAAATGTGAAAAGAGAGGAAGGCGCTAGACTATTTTACAAATCCTTTTCTAAATATTATAAAATTTTGAAATATGAACAATGTGCGTTTACCATTCTTTATAACAAAAACTCTATTAACAATCGTACATGCAAGAGGGACCATTTTCTGGATGGTTAAGATGTATTATATAAGAAAATTATAAATATTAAACATCTATAACTAGACGGATTATTTCAATGGGCTGGATAACTGTATATCATTGCCACTATTTTCATGAATGAGTCACCGCTATTTTACATTCTGTACAAAACTCACAGCTTTTTACAAAAAAAATAAAACGGTAAATAAAGCTTTGGAAAGGGGACGGCTCTATGGGCCCCACCATGATGGATATGTTTCATCCAATCCGTCCATCCATTTTTACACATTATTTTGGGATAGATCCCTAAAAATCATCCCTAAATAAATCTTTAATAGACCACAAAGTAAGAAAACATCAGACGGTAGGACGTGAGGGTGACGGATAATTGGGTTTTGCCGACGGATTTTAGCCGTTGGCAATACCAACAGATTTTCGCCTAGCTAAAGCGCCACTAGTCCGTCGGCGTTGCCTTGTTTTTTGGTAGTGCCACTTTTATTCTAATGACGTTGAAGCCACTTTTATAATAGGCATTGTGCAAGCACTGTAATGAAGGTAGATATCCTCGGCAAGGATTGGTTCATCGAAATGAAGGCAGAAATCGACTGTGAAACTAAATTGGTGACAGCCCATGGGCCCGAGGGCACGACCTTCACCTTCCCAGTTAAGGTCAGTTGTCCCTGCTACATTCGTTGTTACGCTTTCCTACTGGAAATTGTGATGGTCCGTCATTTGGGGACACGCCAATAGTCCAAGATTTCACGGACGTGTTCAGAACGATCCCTGAACTACCTCCTCAGCGTGAGATCGACTTTACCATCGACCTTGTGCCAGTTGCGACACTTATCTCTTTACCGACGTACCGCATGCCTTCGTGTGAAATAGAGGAATTGAGGAAACAAATTGATGATTTATTGGACTCATGTTTTATATAGCCAAGCGTATCTCATTGGGGAGCACCTGTATTGTTTGTGAAAAAGAAGGATGGATCGCTGCAGTTGTGTATAGATTATCACAGGTTAAATCAAGTCACGGTAAAGAACAAGTATCCTCTGCCCAGGATAGATGATATGTTCGACCGGTTGAAGGGGGCTCAATATTTTTCTAAGATAGACTTACAGTCCGGGTATCATCAGTTGCGCCTCAGGAATGAAGACGTGCAGAAAACAACTTTCAGGACCAGCTTCGAGCACTAGGAATTCTTCGTGATGCCGTTTGAACTTACAAATGCACCGGCCGTATTCATGGATCTCATGAACCAGGTGTTCCAGCCGTATCTTTACCGATTCATCATCGTATTCATAGACGACATCCTGATATACTCAAAGAGTCGGAAAGGTCATGAAGAACACCTGCGAGCAATCCTTGATACTCTTAGGCAGAATCAGTTGTTTGCACAGTACCGAAAATGCGACTTCTGGAAGGAAGTTAAGTTCTTAGGACACGTGATTTTCAAAGAAGGAATCGTCGTGGACCTTGACAAGGTGACCACGGTACAAGACTGGGACCAGCCCGGCTCAGTTACAAAAGTGAGGAGTTTCTTTGGACTTGCCGACTACTATCGCCGATTCATTAAAGATTTCTCCAACATAGCCCCACCATTGTCTCAACTTACTCAGAAAGATATTAAATTTGCTTGGAATGAGAAAGCAGAGGTAACCTTTTAAGAATTAAAGGACAAGCTGACGTCTGCGCTATGATAGTGCTGCCAGAACAAGGGGTCAAATATATTATTTACATTGACGCCTCTCGTGTCGGTTTGGGGTGTGTACTTATGCAGGAGGATAGGGTGATCGCCTATGCCTCATGACAGTTGAGGAAACACGAAGAAAATTACCCCACTCATGACCTGGAGTTGGCGGCAGTCATTTTCGCATTGAAACTTTGGAGACATTACCTCTACGGAGAGGAGTTCGAGCTCTTTTACGACCATAAGAGCCTTAAATACATCTTTACACAGAGGGACCTAAACATGAGGCAGCGCCTCTAGATGGAGACATTGAAGGACTTCAAGTTCGAAGTCTCCTACCATCCCTTGTGGCCGATGCGTTGAGCCGCAAGAAAACTATAAAATTTGCAACCCCACTGATGGTAGGAGAGTGAAATATGGTGGAGTTCGTGCGAGATTTCGAACAAAGGCTGACATAGAGGAGCCATTAGAGAGCGTCGCACACTTCCACGTACAACCGCTTATTGATGGCCAAATCATTGTGGCTCAGAAAGAAGAGGAGTTACTGGTGAAGATGAGAGACCGTGCAAGCGATAGTGTAGAATCAAAATGGAGGATTGGCTTAGATGGAGGTTTGCGGTATCGTGGCCGCCTATGCATCCCGAACCTTCACGACTTGAGGAGAGAAGTTCTAGAGACCGCACACAGTTCAAAGTTGGTGATGCATCCTAGTAGTACAAAGCTGTATCGAGACGTGAAGCGTTCGTACTGGTGGGACAACATGAAGGCCCAAATAGTAGACTTTGTTTCCTGATGCCTTACATGCCAGCAAGTCAAGGCCGAGCACCGCCGACCCCCTGGTTTACTCCAGCCCATGCCCATAGCACTACAAAAAAACTCACTTTTACCGACGAAAATTTTCGTTGCTAAAAGTGGTTTTTTCGTAGGTAAAAGGTTTTACCGACGAAAATTTTCATCGGTAAATTCATTGGTAAAAGACCGACGGAAAAGATTTTTATCGACGGAAAAAGTTATAGGTTTAGGTTTAGGTTATAAGTGTAGGTTATAGGTTTCGGTTTATGTTAGGTTATAGGTTAAGGTTTAGGGAATTAAGTTTAGGTTATAGGTTATAGGTTTAGGTTATAAGTTATAGGTTATAGGTTAAGGTTTAGGTTATAGGTTAAGGTTTAGGTTTAGGTTATAGGTTTAGGTTTACGTTAAGGCTTAGCTTTAGGTTATAGGTTTTGAGATTTGAGAATAGGTTTAGGTTATAAGTATATGTTTAGGTTAATGTTGTAGGTTATAGGTTTAGGTTATCTTTCTGTTACTGTTCTAAGTTACTCGGTTTCTTTTATATCGGTTAGGTTTAGGGATTGAGAATACATTTAGGTTTTAGGTTTAGGTTTAGGTTTTCGTTTAGGTTAAGGTTACAGGTTAGGTTATAGCCTTATAGGTTTAGGTTTAGGTTTAAGTGTAGGTTATAGGTTTAGGTTTAGGTTAGGTTATAGGTTAAGGTTTAGGGAATTGAGAATAGGTTAAGGTTTAGGTTTAGGAAATAGGGTTCGGGTTCGGGTTCGGGTTTAGGTTTGGGTTTTCAAGTTTAGGTTTAGGTTAAGGAGTTGAGATTAGGATTAGGTGTAGGTTTAGGTTTAAGGATTTGAGAATACATTTAGGTTTTAGGTTTAGGTTAGGTTAAGGTTATAGGTTATAGGTTATAGCTTTAGGGAATTGAGAATAGGTTAAGGTTTAGGTTTAGGAAATCGGGTACGGGTTCGGGATCAGGTTTAGGTTTGGGCTTTCAAGTTTAGGTTTAGGTTTAGGTTAGGGAGTTAAGATTAGGATTAAGTATAGGTTTAGGTTTAGGGATTTGAGAATACATTTAAGTTTTAAGTTTAGGTTTATGTTACAGGTTATAGGCTTAGGTTATAGCTTTAGGTTTAAGTTTTAGGTTTAGGTTAAGGTTAGCTTATAGCTAATAAATTTAGGTTATAGGTTTAGGTTTAGGTTATAGGTTATAGCTTTAGGGAATTGAGAATAGGTTAAGGTTATAGGTTTAGGTTAGGTTATAGGTTATAGGTTATAACTTTAGGGAATTGAGAATAGGTTAAGGTTTAGGTTTAGGAAATCGGGTTCAGGTTCGGGATCGGGTTTAGGTTTGGGTTTTCAAGTATAGGTTTAGGTTAGGGAGTTGAGATTAGGATTAGGTGTAGGTTTAGGTTTAGGGTTTTGAGAAATATTTTAGGTTCTAGGTTTAGGTTTAGGTTATACGTTTAGGTTAAGGTTATAGGTTTAG